>JASAUF010000172.1:6715000-7315000 GCA_030180095.1 Magnolia changhungtana
GTGACCTCCACAGGCATGTCAAGGATGGCCAGATGGGACACCAAAAATGTTTGGTTCGAGCATCTGGGCACTTTGGATGTCCATGGGTGAAAGACTCTAAACCTCTGAGGCCAGGAGATGCCCTAACGTCTAGACCGAGTGGATACATGAGCACTAGAGTGCCGAATACCAGTAGGCCGTGTCTCCCACTGTGTCGTGGTCAGTTAGGAGAGGGTGTGGCCTTGTCCCCCAAGTGAGGGGGCTGTAAGCTAGGTTGAGTTTAACTAGCTCCCAAATGGGTCCACTATCGATGAGCAAGGTAGGCATTGGTATACTACTAGCAGGCGGGTAGTGAGGTCTTTTCCACTCGCTGGGCTACGCGGCCGGTGGGGGCAGTAGCTAGCTTGGAGTGTACTTGACCCCGGTGTTGATCCTTGAGATGTATGATACTGATATGTGGACTTTTTGAGCAGGAGTTTCATACTCATTCATTCATTCACTATTCACTTCGGCTGGTGGTGCGCAAGTATTTGTTACATGTACCCTCATAACGGCCAAGATTTCGGTTGGGGAGCGTGACTAACCTGAGATCAGGAGTTTACCACATTGAGTCTGACTATCCAAACTTATGTATGGGACTGGTTTGGACAGAAGTCCCTTGTGATGGACCCCATAGCCTGCAATACTACGTACTTTCATCCTGAATTCACTCTAGCTTGTTCATTTCATTCGCACCGCATATTGCATTACATCCACAACATTTAGCATTTTGGGTTGCCATGTTTCTACATTGATATGGTCGTTCGCATTCATGCCTTACATCACATAGCCTTGGTATAGTTGATGGCACTCATGGACTTATTACTATGGAGGCTGTCGGCACCGGATTTGGCAATCGATAATTTTGTGAGCCCGATTTCCGGGTTCGGGGCGTGACACATGACACCTAGCATACTTTGATTAAATAAATACATACTATAATAATACATGGGACCTACTTAGGGAAGATAAAACTAGCTTAATTAGCCATTAATAAAGTGAGGACCCTAAAAGTCAAAAGTTTTCCTTGATTTAAGGAGAGCATGCCACCTCACCTAGTTCTAGAATTCCCTGACCTCAAGTAGAAGGTCATTAAGACCCTCTAATCAAGCCCTAACAAGACATATGTGGTTAATAATTGAATTAATAAATCACATGTGGAGAAAGTAAACAACACAATTCCTTAAATTAAGGACATGTGTCCACATGGCTAGGATATTTCTAGAAAAGGTATGGAGGCCATTTATGATGAGCTACAAATTCCCAAATTAGGCTATTATCGTGGGACAATCTTCCATGAATCAAGAAAGGCCATACACCTCATAGATGATAAGATTAAGCAAAATGATTAATCTCATGTCTATAAAAAGTAGGCATGGATGAAACTTTGAGTACCTAGTGCCCAAACTTCCTACATCCCTTAACTATTTTCTAACCCTCCTTAAGTATTTAAACCACTCTCCAAATAACCCCAACTAACCCCTTAAGTCTAAGTTAAAACATCCCTTACAATTAAGGCCATCCAACCCTTGAAGGAAGATTATCCCTACATCAAGGTGAGTGCTCTCCCATTTATCTCTTTTTCTATCCTCATTTTATGTTAAGTTCATTCTCTTATTGATATATGTGTAGGACCCATTGATGAAGGCCCCACTTTGATGTTCACAAGCCATCCTAAACACCCATTGGTTTGGATGGTTCGATGGATACTATAATCAAGCCTCAATTCAATGGTCGGGAATGACCCACTAATCATGGCCCCACCATGATGTTTATTGGCCATCCATCATACTCAGGAGGTCACAAGTACCTGGATGAAGAGAGAACATAAATACCATATTGATCTGAGATTGGTGGCCCACTTGGATGCTTGTAAAGAATCTATGGCATCGAATTGATGGGCCCACTGAGATGGTCGATCCTTCACACTCACACATGCACACCCATGCACACACGTCCACCTTGCACCCACATATGCACAAAAAAAAAACTAATAATAGATAAATAAATAAATAAAGAGGGTTGGACACTGATTGTTACCAATGTCCAAAAGAGGCTGTAATGTCCCTGCTGCTTCTCTGGGAAAATAAGGAGTGTGGGACCCACATCAGGCCCCACCAAGATGTACATGTCTGATCCACACCGTCCATCCAATTTTCTAGTTCATTTTAGGCCTTGTATCAAAATATGGAGCCAATCCAAATTTATGGTAGGCCACATCAAAAAAAAAAAAAAAAAGTGGTAGTAATGACATTTACTATTGAAACCTTTTAGGGCCCACCGTGATGTTTCTATACACCAAACCTATTGAATATGGGACTCATTAGACCGACCATGACTTGGAGAACCTAATAGGCAGAGTGGATCATCCTCATGTGGGCCCCACCTATGAAAAATAAAAATAAAATAAAAAATTGTATGCTCTTACTGTTAGCGTCCAAAGGACGCTGTAGCAAGCAGTGTCCCTGCTGCTTTTAAAAGGCAGGGACCGTGGGACCCACTATAGGTCCCACCATGATGTATGTCGAACATCAACACCATGCATTTGATGGGTCCCCTTTAAATAATGTGATACCCCATAAATCATTCATACATGGAACTCAAGTGGCCCATACCATCTAAAATCATGTGGAGACATGGCTAAAACATATAAAAGCACTTGGTGGGGTCCACCTAAAATTTGGATGCATTTAAAACTTGGTCTAGCCCCTCATCTAAGTGGGACGAACATAATGGATGGGTTGGATTCGTGAACCACGTCTCGGTGGGCCTAACAAATGATTATGAATGTTTTAATAGAGGGTAACCCTCTCAACTTTTATGCGTCGTGTGGCCCACACGAGTCATATATTGACTTGATTTTAAGCCCCAAGCCCACCATGGAATGGTGCATCTGATTGATGGTGTTGATGGTCAACACGTATCACGGTGAGCCCCACACAGCTCAACCTCATCGGAAGTCCCCATGAGCTCAACCACATAGAACTTTTTTCCTTATTTTTATATATATATATATATATATATATATATATATATAATACATCTCTGGTGGAATTAAATTTTGGGCCTCTTAATAACTATATGTTCTCCTCATCAAGACACAAATCAAAACCATACAAGTCCACCATGAGTACTTCAGTGTGTATTAGACTTAAGGCCACCCTATACGACAGGAATTTGCAGCCCCATTTCATGGGTATCTTAAATAGTCATACTAGGCATCTAAATCGCCCAATACCATGCAATGATCAAATCATATAGAATGCAATTAGATTGTTAGTAGGGCATTCATGCATAAGAAAGGATGTTGGTTGATAAAAAGGAGTAATAACTAAAATTATGATCAAGTACCTTAGTTTAGAAATTACAAGAACTATAATTCAATTAGCCATGATCAAGCAAGAAAAGAAAATTACTTCATAGTCGAAAGTACCAAGTTACGAGGCCACAAGTTGACAGTACCACGTAGGGATTGGTTACCCAGGTATGTGGCTCTTTAATAATCTTGTGCCCTACATATCGGCATACCTTGAGTTCTAATTATCCTTAAGTCACTTGTCATTAGCATCTCCATGCATTCCATGGCATGATATATGATGAGAAATAGTATCTGAATTCTCTACAACACCACGGATTGACCATATTACGATAAGGATGATGATATTGAATCATGGGACACCGAAAATATGAAAATAGTAGGGGATGATGTGCCCCTTGGGTTGAGAGACCCTAAACCCCAATGGTACCTAGGGATGCCTCACTGTTGGACCGGATGGACACATAGGTCATGGATTTGACTCCCACTGATGAGGCCAGGTTGAGAAGGGGTATGTCCGACCCGCCTTAGGGCTGAGGTGGCAAACGGGGACCGGTTTGACTCGCCGGCAAGGAGAAGCGCGAATAGGGTCCGCTACTAGTGTATACAAGGAGGTTGTAACCCCATTGGTGGGTAGTGAGGTCGATTGTTAGTGTCTAGTGCATGGGCATCAACCCTGGTGGATCCTAAGTTCCAAAAGTAATTGATCATAATCGAGACGGTGATGTTCAAGAGTAGTGCAGTCAAGTCCGTGGTGAGAGGACTATTGGCAGATGTTTCTACGGCTAGCATACAATTATTTTATACATCTCACACATGATCATCCTCCGTCATTCATTAAGACATAGCTTTGCATGGATTATTACTTTTGGCAATTCTTTCATTATGTCTTTCATGTTAATTTATCTTGCATACTTATCATGAGGACTTTGCACTTGTCAAGTTATAAAACTTACTTGTCTTTTAACCACTCAAGTAACTCAGGTAAAGGATCTAAAGAAGAATAATAAGTAGCAACCACGAGTTAGACGTCATGTCGGGGGATTAATTTAAATTTTAGAATTTTGAATTGTATATGATGTATATATGTATCGCGAAGACAGATGATGTTCTTTTGGAATTTTGTAGTACCCAGTTTACTTGTATATAAATATTACCTATCTTGTCTCTGATGTTCCTCTTTCCTAAAGAATGAATGGTGCGATTTATCCTTTATATTATCATGTCGGACGCCAAGCTTAGGACTTAGTTTGTGGGCATTAGGTACCAATCCCGGAGTTCGGCTTGTCGTGCACCAGATCCGGTAGATATAATGGTCGTATAAGACTATTAGGTCTGGGGTATGACAAGGTTGGTATCAAATCATGAGATAAGGCATTACCTGTGGACAAGTAACCATTTAGGAGTATGATAGAGTTCTAAAACTTGAAAACCGACTTAACAACTTAAAAACACTAGGCTTCCCCTTAAGGAACTGAGAAAAGATAGGTTAGGTTTTAAAAATGAAGTTAGGAAGATGTGCTTTTTCACATTAAGAGACTATTTAGGTTGAAGCTAACCTAGGCGTCCATTTTCTATTATAGATCATGGCGCCTAAGAAGGCCACTAAAACCAAAACAATAGTAGGGCACAAGCCATTTGAGGATTGAAATGGCAGTGAAGACCGCACTAGTTGAAGAAGGAATATGCCAATATGTCCTAGAGGGGGGTGAATAGGACTTTTTAAAGTTTTTATGAGTTATTTAAAAATCCTACTTCATTAATCCTGTGATCATGCAAATATCAGGATTACTCAACCGTAATTCTACTGGCCTCCAAGCCTGGTAAAGGATCCAATCACAAACTATCTTAGAAGTAAGCAATATGCAAGCTACCTTATAATAGATATGATTGTGTAAATGTGTGTGGTGTGGTCATATATTTAGATGAGGAAGTATTAAAACAAATCACACAATCATAAAAATAACAATCTCAAACACAGTCATTTTATAGTGGTTCGATGATAAGTCTACTCCACTCCCGGTAACCGCACTCAACCCTTAAGTGTACTGGATTTCACTAAGTTACCTCTAACCTAAGGTTTTAAATCAGGTTCACTTTCAACCTTTATAACCTATACTGAGGCTGACTATTTATGCTCTCACGAGCAAGGGTCAACACAACACACCCACTTTTAGGCACACTGGCCAAGGATCTTCCATAAGACCCTACTGGAGGTTTTTACATGGTTGACCTCAAACCCTAAGGTTTTACTAGGTTCACCTAAAACCTAGAGTTTTACTAGTTTACTCCTAACTAGATGTTTATGCTCTCCACAGATCAAGGGTCCACATAACACACCCACCATGTACACTCCCCCCGGAGGCCTCCTTGAGGACTTCAAAGGGTGAGAACCACTTAAAACCCAATCCTAGAAAGGGATGATCACAAGTGTCCTCTTGGACTCTGGATACTTACAAATAAGCTGATGAGTCCCGTTTAGCTCAATGCCGAAGATCTCCTCCTCCTTGTCGATGAAGAGTCTTCTGCTCCTTTGATCCGCAATACAAAATGATGTACCAATACTCAACTTCAGGTTGGGTCAAGGTTATGATGGAATCGTACTCTCTAAAGATTTTCCTATAAGGAAGATAGAGTAGTTCCAATCTTATGCATTCAAGGCATCCCAGCTTAATGACTTTCCATTAAGGGAGTAGCTGTAGGATCCTTAAATGTGGAAGTTCATTCCCCAATCCACTCTATTGAATGTCAATGGTGAGGGTGGATTGGAGGATGAACTCCCTTGAGAGAAAGGGCTTTAGATATAAGATATAAATTGAAACACTCAAAAGCTCTCTCTTCTTTCTCTCACAGCAACAAAAGACAAGTCCTCTATATATATGCAAAAAGTTCCAATGGATATAAAACAGTCATATTTATGATAGAGTTCGATATCATCAAGCAGGTTCGATATCATAGAGCGTATACTCTCGATAGCATCGATGGTCTGCTCGATGACTTGAACTCAATGTCATACGCTTTTGAAACTCTTTGCCAATTGGTCGATGAATCGAAACTATTGTCGATGTCATCGGATTTCGAACTCCGATTCCATCGATGACAGGTTTGATCCATTGACACTTGAAAAATGAGAGAGACTTGACTTTAAAATATTTCAGGTTTTCATGAATGATCGGGGAACCTTCGAGATCATCGAAATTTGAATATCGATAATATCTAGATCAGAATCGATACATCGATAAATCCAGCGAATTTGCCTTTAAGCTTGCTAGACAATTTATGACCTTGTTGATACAATCGACCTGGTGCCGATATCATCGATATTTGAATATCGATTCTATCGAAGGGCCCCCGATCATAGTTAAAAACAACCTGAAATATCTACTGTAAGAAATGCGGCCCTCGATCGATATTCAATTTCAGATCAATTGAAAGAGCATCGATATATCGAAGGAATTTGAGATTTTCATTAAAAAACAGGGGCACTAGAAATTTTCCTATCGATCTTATCGAGCCACTCTCGATGGACTCGAGATTTAAATATCAATGATATCGATAGGTTTATCGATACATCGATAATTCGTCCAGATATGTTGTGAAGTTGCTGGACATATTTAGTGCTTGTATCAATAATATCGATAGATGTATCGATACATCGATAAATCCGTCCAGATGAATATTTAGTTGCTGGACACTTTTGGTCCTCACGTCGATAATATCGTTAAGGTATCGAGGACATTGACAGAGTAGGTCAATCATATCGAGGGTGTTCCGATAAAATCGACAAGGCGAAAAAAACTTAGAAATTTTCCTATTTTGCAAAAAGTTTTCTCACCTTAAAACCCTATGATTTCTAACTTATTTTTAAGGGTTTTCTTCACCTGGTGTTTTAGGTCATGGGATGTGAGGCTTAAGTTTTACCTGTGACAAGCTTGCACACATCCGGTTGAGGCAAACGCTTGAATTGATCTTCCTATCAGGCTCTATAGACACTCTGACTCAACATTCACATAACTTAACAAACCAGCACACTTTCAACCTCCCCTTTTGTCAATTACGTGACAAAATCCCCGAAACACCCTAGAGTTCTCTAGACAAACACACCCTAAATTGTGTGTACATGCTTTTATACAATTTTACAATTTCTACCCCATGTACACAGCCAGTCGCTGCTCCCCCTTTCTTGTAAACTCCCCCTTGCTTGATGCAATTGCTCCCCCTAACACCTACAACAACATAGATAGATATATAATTTTCCATTCGGGATGTTTGCAAATGTTCTCCCCCTTCTTGTCAGTCATTGACAAAGATATCTTAGGTGATATTGACTGAAGCTTGAAAGACTTGGGAGAACTAATCAGATAGAGGCAGATCAAGTGATGTATAATAGTTAACGTAATTTAAGCAAACATTAATTTCAGAACCTATGGATGCATTTTAGAGCAGTTATATAGCAGTTTTCAATCATAGGCAATCCATAACTTGATAAACCAGAGGAACGTAACACAAATATGGCAGGAAAAAAAAGTTGAGCATTATATTCAGCCATAAAACAACCAAAACTACCCCAGACAGTAGTAAATCCCAAGCTTTAAAAAAAAACGTTCAGTCCAACAAAAAACAAATATACTGCTCCACACAGTAGTAACCAAAAAATATCAAGCCCATATATGGGCACCCAACAACATCCATCAACATTAGCCCATCTGTGGGCATATACAACCCAAAAAAAAAAACACTGTGCACATCTAAAAGTTTGTCATACACACCAATGATACCGAAGAACATCCAAAAAGATACTGATGTTCAAATGCGAGATAAGAGTAAAGTGTGTATGATAGCATGTATGAACCAGCCTCACGGGACAGAATGAGATGGCATCGTGTTATCCTGTCGACACGTCATCAAATCCACCAAATGTTGAACCGTGTTTTGTACTCCTTGAACCATTCTTTCCAGGACTGTAAGCCTTTCTTTAACTGAGTGCATGTCCTTTGAATCGCTCCAATCCTGTCCAACTTGAACCTTTTGCCATACCTGGCTATTGATGTGGACGGAGCTGGATCAGGTCCAGGAGGTGCCTCTTCAGCCGTCGCAGTCCCTTCCATGGGATCGCCACCTTGTCCTTCAACCTCTTCCTCCTGGATTTCTTCCTCAGGGTTCTCCTTGTACTCGTGAAACTCCAAATCCATTTTTTGGACATTTCTTTTATTGAAAACTTGGATCGAGAATACCAAATCAGTAGTCGATGGGAACCCGATTTTGTTACATATCATGTTGATAATCCAGGGGTACGGCAAATAGACGTCCCTAAATGTGTGGATGGCGTTTACCAATTGAGAAATAATTAGAGATGAAAGGCAGATTTTTGACCCTCTGGCAACTGAGTATACGATCATGGTCATGAGGCCGGTGAGATCGGACCTGTTGGTACTTCTGGGATAGATGTTAGTAGAGAAGATACCATGCAAGATCCGAAATTTGGGATCCATATACCTGACTTTTAATGCATTCCCTTGATGCCAGGGGATGTCCCTACCATTGCAAATACTTAGTAACCCTAGATCGAATGTCCATGTTATCAAGATCCATCTCTGGGATACCTTCCGGAACCATGTTGAGTCGATAGTTTCAGCTATTGTAGCCGATGTGATAAACACATCATCACCACCCAAAGATACCATGAATGACGGAGGGTCGGCCACCGGTGAATGACATGCAGCAAGGAAATTGCGTGTTCTCTCAAGTTGGCATTGTCCACCAAAATTCAGAACAGGAAGCCAATCTATTGTGGCAAACAGGGGTTCCAATTTGTATGGTTTGAGGTACTCCCTGTCTACCCTTCTCTCTTGTATAAGCTTCCTTCCCATATATTTGGGTGGTTGTGAACTTGCTCCAGTTGGAGGAGGTGGTGCCTGAGATTCGGTTTGGGACCCATCATGTGGGGTCTGTCTTGTTCTTTGTCGTGTGGGGATCCCACTTTCTGAGGCCCTCGCCCTGACTCTCGAGGTGAGTACCTTTTATCGGGTGGCCATTGAAGATTCCCCAGGGCCGGAGCTACCCCTTTGTCCTTTCCCATGTGACAGATAGAAAATTGAACGATTTAGGAAAGACGACAAAGAAACTGACAAAGACGACAAATACCCAAAAGAGAAAGGACTCTTGACGTGTTAGAAGGATATTACCGAATTTGTAAAATGATTTGAGTAGAGTCCGACGTGGCTCCAACTGATTTGGTCAAGAGAATCGTGCAGAGAAGGTGACAGTGAAACCCTTGAGAAAATAACCCCCTTTTTCATTTCGCTGGCTTTTATCGGGCAGCATCTGTCGACATGATCGATCATTGCTTCGATAATATCGAGAGGTTGCTTATTGATTCTATCAAGTTTGTCTTCGATATCAATCTTGGCCACCCGACGATCCATATCCTCAGGAACCATCGATAATATCAACCTTCTATCGATAAATCGAGAATGTCATATCGATAGTCATATCGAAGATGAAGATTTTCAGTTTTCAGCATTTAGACAGATCTTCAAGTATACTTTTTGTATTTCTATCAATAGTATACTCAGCAAAAATTATGTACACACACTGTACACAGCAAAATTATAAACATTTGAATGTTTATACAAAAAAGGTGGAGGTGAAGTACCTCAGATATATCATTTGAAGCTCAACAAAAATATTTCCTCATTTTAGCACCAGTTTAGATTCTGATACAAGATCTCTTTCTTACTCATTTTACTTTGTTAATTGATTTGGGTGGTGATGCAAGAGCATTGCTTCTATTCATATCCTTAAGAGGACTCTTGAAGTTCTGTATTTCTCTGGTTGATAATTTGTTAACATGATTCTGACCAGAGTTAGGTTGAGTCCTCTTAGGAGTTATGCATTCAAAATTATAATGACCTGAATCACCACACAAATAACATACTGGAGTTGTTCTGGTTTTGCTTTCAGAAGCAGCAGATTTCTCAGTTCTGGGAGTTGCATTTCTAGTCTTTGATTTATGTTTTTCATATCCAAGACCACTTTTATCCTTTCCAGGTCTTCCCATTCCTAACAGTTTTTCTAGCTTTTCGCCACTGTGGGAAAACTTGTAGTTTATCTTGGCTATCTTCTTGGATTCTTCCAGATCAAACAGGAGTGTATGATTTTCATTTTGAAGAAGTATATTTTTGTCTTTTAATTGTTCAACCTGTTTGTTCAGTTTTTCAGACTCGTTTTTAAGAATGGTGTTGACTTGTTCAAGTCTATCATTAACCATATAATATTGTTGCAGATCATTTATCAATTGCGTGTTGATTTCCAATGCTTTATCCAAATCTTTCTGCAGTAACTTACCTTTGTTTTTTGTTATTCCGAGTCTCTTAAGGATATTGATGCTATGAATATAGAGTTGATTATAAGCATCTTGCAGTTTATCCTCTTCGATTTCTTTTTATTCTTTTCCATTGTTGGATGAAGATGATTCAGTGGCTAGCTGTTCTTTCTCGTTCTCAGATTCAGTGGGAATGATTGAAGCAGTAGAGACCATGAGTATTTTCAATAATTTCTGATCTCCATCGCTTTCTGAGTCACTAGATTTTGAATTTGACTCCTCAGTATCATCCCACGTGGCAGCCATAGCCTTGCCCTTAGTTTTTCTATTTGGGCATTTAGTAGATAGGTGTCCATACTCGTGACAGGCATAGCATTGTGGTTCTTTAGTTCTTCTACCAAATTTACCTGCAAAGGGTTTGTTGTTCACCTTTCTTCCTCTGGAATGCTGACCACGATTCTTTTGAAAGAATCTTCTGAATTTTTGTGCCAGCAGAGCCACTTCTTCATCTTCATCTTCCTTTTCACTTTCACTGTCCTCATGAATTGTTTTCTTTAAAGTTTTTAGGATGGTATTTTTGGATTTTTGGGATTATTTAAAGTGCAGTTCAAAAGTTTGTAGGGAACCTACCAGTACTTCTACTTTCATTTCATTTATGTTCCTACACTCCTCAATTGTTGTAACCTTGGGATTAAACTATTCCGGTAGTGATCTTAGAATTTTCCTACAAATTTTCGATACCGGAACTTTCTCTCCCAATCTACCCATGGAGTTGCAAATTATATTTAACTTTGTGAAAAACTCCATAAATGTCTCATGCTCTTCCATTCTGAGACTTTCGAACTGTGAAGTCAGGAGTTGAAGTTTGGATCGCTTCACAATGCTTGTGCCTTCATGGGTTGTTTTCAATAAATCTCATGCTTCCTTGGATGTCCCACACATACTTATCTGATTGAATATATCTTGGGACACGGCATAGTAGATAGCATTCATAGCCTTGGCTTCAGATATTTGCCTTTCTTTGTCGAATGTTGTGTCCACTTTTCTTTGAGTTTAGGCTTTGTGATTGTTGGGCCACTGTCAAGTATGATTTGTTCAGTTGGTGGCACATATCCGCTTTCAACTATGACCCAAACGTCATGATCCAAAGATCTCAGAAAGTAGTGCATCCTAGCCTTCCAGTATGCATAGTTTGAACCGTCAAATACTGGAGGTCTAATAACTGATGAGCCCTCTCCTTTGGCCATATTCTCAACTTTAGTCAAGATCACTCTCTAGGTGGTGAAGCCCTTAAAGACAGACCCGCTCTGATACCAATTAAAATGGCGGTGAAGACCGCACTAGTTGAAGAAGGAATATGCCAATATGTCCTAGAGGGGGGTGAATAGGACTTTTTAAAGTTTTTATGAGTTATTTAAAAATCCTACTTCATTAATCCTGTGATCATGCAAATATCAGGATTACACAACTGTAACTCTACTGGCTTCCAAGCCTGGTAGAGGATCCAATCACAAACTATCTTAGAAGTAAGCAGTATGCAAGCTAGCTTACAATGGATATGACTGTGTAGATGTGTGTGGTGTGGTCATATATTTAGATGAGGAAGTATTAAATAAAAACACACAATCATAAAAATAACAATCTCAAACACAGTCATTTTATAGTGGTTCGATGATAAGTCTACTCCACTCCCGGTAACCACACTCAACCCTTGTGTGTACCGAATTTCACTAAGGAGGTTTCACATGGTTCACCTCTAACCTAAGGTTTTAAATTAGGTTCACCTTCAACCTTTACAACCTACACTGAGGCTGATTGTTTATGCTCTCACGAGCAAGAGTCAACACAACGCACCCACTTTTAGGCACACTGGCCAAGGATCTTCTATAAGACCCTACTAGAGGTTTCTACACGATTGACCTCAAACCCTAAGGTTTTACTAGATTCACCTAAAACCTAGAGTTTTACTGGTTCACTCCTAACCAGATGTTTATGCTCTCCACAGAGCAAGGGTCCACACAATGCACCCATCACGTACACTCCTACCGGAGGCCTCCTTGAGGACTTCAAAGGGTGAGAACCACTTAAGACCCAATCCTAGAAAGGAATGATTACAAGTGTCCTCTTGGACTCTGAATACTTACAAATAAGCTGATGAGTCTTCTTTAGCTCAATGCCGAAGATCTCCTCCTCCTTGTTGACAAAGAATCTTCCGCTCCCTTGATCCGTAACACAAAATGATGTACCAATACTCGGCTTCGGGTTGGGTCAAGGTTATGATGGAATCGTACTCTCTAAAGATTTTCCTATAAGGAAGATAGAGTAGTTCCAATCTTATGCATTCAAGGCATCTTAGCTTAATGATTTGCCATTAAGGTAGTAGCTGGAGGATTCTTAAATGCGGAAGTTCATTCCCCAATCCACTCTATTGAATGTCAATGGTGAGGGTGGATTGGAGGATGAACTCCCTTCAGAGAAAGGGCTTTAGATATAAGATATAACTTGAAACACTCAAAAGCTCTCTCTTCTTTCTCTCACAACAACAAAAGACAAGTCCTCTATATATAGGCAAAAAGTTCCAACGGATATAAAACAGTCATATTTATGACAGAGTTCGATATCATCGAGCGTATACTCTCGATAACATCGATGGTCTGCTCGATGACTCAGACTCAATGTCATATGCTTTTGAAACTCTTTGCCAATTGGTCGATGAATCAAAACTATTGTCGATGTCATCGAATTTCGAACTCTGATTCCATCGATGACAGGTTCGATCCATCGACACTTGAAAAATGAGAGAGACTTGGCTTTGAAATATTTTAGGTTTTCATGAATGATCGGGGAACCTTTGAGATCATCGGAATTTGAATATCGATGATATCAAGATTAGAGTCGATGCATTGATAAATCTAGTAGATTTGTCTTTATGCTTGCTTGACAATTTATGACCTTATTCGATGCAATCGACCTGGTGCCGATATCATCGATATTTGAATATCGATTTTATCGAAGGGCCCCCGATCATAGTTAAAAATAACCTGAAATATCTGTTGTAAGAAATGTGCACCGTCGATCGATATTTGATTTCAGATCATATCGGAAGAGCATCGATATATCGAAGGAATTTGAGATTTTCATTAAAAAATAGGGGCGTCGAAAATCTGTCATCGATCTTATCTAGCCACTCTCGATAGACTCGAGATTTGAATATCAATGATATCGATAGGTTTATTGATACATCGATAATTCGTCCAGATATGTTGTGAAGTCGTTGGACATATTTAGTGCTTATATCGATGATATCGATAGATGTATCAATACATCGATAAATCTGTCTAGATGAATATTTCATTGCTGGACACTTTTAGTCCTCACGTCGATAATATCGTTAAGGTATTGAGGACATCAACAGAGTAAGTCGATCATATCGAGGGTGTTCCGATAAAATTGACAAGGCGAGAAAAACTTAAAAATTTTCCTATTTTGTAAAAAGTTTTCTCACCTTAAAACCCTATGATTTCTAACTTGTTTTTAAGGGTTTTCTTCACCTGATGTTTTATGTCATGGGATGTGAGGCTTAAGTTTTACCTGTGATGAGCTTGCACACATCCGATTGAGGCAGACGCTTGAATTGATCTTCCTATCAGGCTCTGCAGACACTCTGACTCAACACTTATGTAACTTAACAAACTAGGGCACTTTCAACGATCACTAGGCTAAGGCACCAAATATTCTTCAGGATGCCACTTCGATTTAGGAAATCCTTCATTCCATGGCATCTCTGATGGAACGTCAGGAGAGGAGGTCTGCAGAGGCATCTTCCGTGCCAGAGCAGTCAACTTTTATTCAGGAATTCAAGGCTTTATGATGTTGGGGGCCTTATATGACCTTAGGATCTAGCCTCCCAAAACAAACCAGAATTATGGAATAATAATGCAATGTAATAAATCAAAGCATAAACTACACAACATAAGAGATTTTTACGTGGAAAACCTTCAAATAGGTAAAAACCATGGGACCTCGTCCAGATTAACAATCTACTATGAAGTAGAACATTACAACCTTCTTCACTCATGCAGGAGTAGAGAAACAATAAGAGAATAAAATAAAATTGGAGAGATCTAATCGATTATGAGGACATAGAAGCGCTGAGATATTAAGTGCATAATAGATCACCTCTACGAGCAGAACCTCCCTCCCACAAACTTCCTCTCTCACTTTCTCTCTTTCTCTCACACCTTTGATAGCCCTAAACCCTTTAGCAAACCCTTATAAAGCTTTAGAAAATCCTCTTGTATATCTAGAGAGCCCTATGTACCTCCTATTTATAGTTTAGGAAACTCCCTTTCACACCCCTTGCGAAAGGGCCTCAAAAAATCATAATCCGCATAAAATCGTGGAACGAATCTGCGTAACCTCAACTAGTCAAGCACCTCCCTCGACTGGTCAAGCACCACTGGAAAAATAAACAGATGGTCTCTGGACTTTGAGTCGAGCCCCGCACGATGAGTCAAGCCCCGCTCGATCGGTCGAGCGCCATCCACAACCGGTCAAGCGAGGCTCACGACCGGTCGAGTCCTAGGAGAAAATTTCATCAAAACTCCCCCTTTTCGACTGAGGGATTCACCTTCTTTAAGCCAACCAGGTTTCTATAAACCTCAAACTTACCCTTAAGCAAAGCTTTGGTCATCATGTCTGACCCATTATTATCCGTGTGGACTTTCTCAAGCTGTAACACCTTCTGTTCCAAAGTATCCTTGATCTAGTGATACCGAATCTCTATGTGCTTCGACTTAGAGTGCTGACTTGGATTCTTGCTCAAGTGTATAACACTTTGACTATCGCAATAGACCACGTGCTGCTCCTACTTCAGGCTAAGTTCCTTTAGGAACCTCTTCATCCAAAGCATCTCTTTGCATGCATCTATGACTGCAATGTACTCGACCTCTATCGTTGATAATGCTACTACCTTCTATAGCTTACTCTGTCAAGAGACCGCTCCCCCTGCAAACGTGAACATGAACCCTGATGTAGACTTCCTGGAGTCTATGTCACCTGCCATATTTGCATCTGTGTAGCCCTCTAACACAAGTTTACCGTCACCATAGCATAGGCTCAACCTAGATGAGCCTCTTAGATACCGCAGTATCCATTTCACCGCTGCCTAATGCTCTTTGTCAGGATTGACAAGATACTGACTGACAACACCAACTGCATATGCTATGTTTGGGTGTGTACACACCATAAGATGCATCAAACTTCCTACAGCTAATGCTTAGGGTATCTTCTTCATCTCTTCCACCTCTGCTTTCATCTTGGGACACTGCCTGTCACTCAATCTGAAGTAACCATCCAGTGGAGTACTGACTAGCTTCGCTGCATTCATATTGAACCACTCTAGGACTTTCTCAATATACCGCTCTTATGACAACCAAAGATTCCTGCTGCTTCTGTCACGGGTTATCTCCATTCCTAGGATTTGTTTAGTTGAGCCCAAGTCTTTCATCACAAATAACTTGCCCAACTCCTGTTTCAGCCTATTAATCTTCTTGATGTCTTTTCCCATGATGAGCATGTCGTCAACGTATAACAATAGAACTAAGAAATCACCATCTAAGAACTTCCGCGTGAACACACAGTGGTCCGACTCCGTTCTATCATACCCTTGCTTTAACATAAACGAGTCAAACTTCTTGTATCATTGTCATGGAGCTTGTTTCAGCCCATATAAGCTCTTCCTCAGCCTACACACCATATGCTCTTTGCCCTTAACTTCAAACCCCTCTGGTTGGTGCATGTATATCTCTTCTTCCAGGTCACCATGGAGGAAGACAGTTTTAACATCTAACTGCTCTATCTCCAGATCCATGCTAGCCACCAACTCAAGCAACACCCATATGGATGTCATCTTCACCACTGGTGAGAATATCTCCTCGAATTCTTTACCTTTCCTCTGACCAAACCCTTTAACCATAAGTCTGGCCTTGAACCTTGTCTATAAATTCTTCTGCTCAACCTTCTTTCTGAACACCCACTTATTGCTTAGAGTTTCCTTGCCCTTAAGCAGTTTCACCATATCATAGGTATGGTTCTTATGCAAGGATTCCATCTCCTCTTGCATAGCTTTCAACCACTCCCCCTTATGCTCATAGGTTAAGGCCTCAAAATAATCTTATGGCTCTCCCCCATCAGTCAGCATAATGTGCTCATGTGGTGAGTACCTCTTGGACGGTTGTCTGTCCCTAGATGACCTCCTCACCTATGGCTCAATAGGTGAATCAAGTGGGGACTGCTCCCCTAGTCCATCTTCTTAAGGAACTCCCTCATCCTCTGCACCTTGCTGTACTCCCCCATCATTAGGCACCATGGGAGGAATAATAGGATCCATGTTCTCTAGCTCACCTGAACTAGGCTGGTTCTTCTCTGGCATACTAATGTCTTCTATACACTGATCTTCAAAGAAAACTACATCTCTGCTCCTGATGAGCTTCTTCTCCGTCGGATCCCACAATATGTAACTGAACTTTTATCACCATACCCTAAGAACACACACTACCTGATCTTCATATCGAGTTTGGACCTCTCGTCCTTTAGTACATGAATGGATGCCCTGTATCCAAACACCATGAGATGACTGTATGATGGATCTTATCCATTCCACACCTTCTCAGGTACTTCTCCATTCAACGGGGCTGATGGAGACCTGTTTATCAAATACACCGCCATGTGCTTTGCTTCTCCCTAGAATGTCTTGGGCAATTTCGCATGGGATATCATGCATTTGATTCTCTCAACAATGGTGTGATTCATTCGCTCAGCTACAGTATTATGTTGGGGGTCTTGGGAACCGTCTATTCATGCCGTATATCCAGGGACTTACAATACTCATGGAAGTCACTAATGTATTCACCACCATTGTCAATGTTCATGAACTTCAATGATCTACCTGTCTCTCTCTCGACCATAATATGAAATAATTTAAACACACTAAAGACCTCGTCCTTGGATTTTAAAGTATAAACCCAAACCCTCCTAGATGCATCATCTATAAAAGTGACAAAATATAATGCCCCGCCCAAGGTTTTTATCCTTATAGGACCATAAACATCAGAATAAACCAAATCTAACTTGAGAGGCAGTTTTAATAAATGAAACTCTATGTTGTTTTTCTAATAAACAATCAATACAGGTTTTGAGAGGTGTACCTGTCACATCTGGAAGGAGCTGCTTCCTCACTAGTAGCAAAAGCCATTTTTCACTCATGTGGCCTTGATGCCTATTCCACATGTTAATAGCAGAATCTTCCACTGCATTCAACCCACCCTTGCACACACTGACACTTGCCTTGTAAAGGGTGCAACACTTCTTTCCTCTGGTTGCGATCAATGAACCCTTGATTAGCTTCTAGCGCCCACCAGCAAACCAGCTTTCATAGCCATCATCATCCAACCTTCCAATTGACATCAAGTTGAAGTGAAGGTCTAAGATATGCCTCACATCCCTGAGAACCAATGTGCAGCCCACATCGGTCTTCACACAAATATCACCGACCCTTATGATCTTCAATACGCCAGAATTTCCCATCTTCACTGTCCCATAGTCACCTGACTTGTAGCTTATGAAGAAATCCCTACGTGGAGTCACATGAAAAGAAGCTCCTGAGTCAATCACCCAGTCGGTGTCCTGACTCATAGCCATGAGACATATATCGTGATCTGCTGAAAGAATAACTACAACATCGCCATCTAAAGCGATCACAGTGGAATCTGATTCATCTTCCTTCTCCTTTCCTTTTCCTTTCTTGTCGTTCTTCTTACCATAACATTCATGCTTGTAGTGGCCCTTCTTGCCATAATTCCAGAAATCAACATCCTTCCCGTTACTTGACTTGCCTCTTGATTTATCTCGAGCCTTCCCACCCTTTCTGTTCTTTCCTCTTCCTCATTCCTGTGTCACAAGGGCCTCTTGCTGAGTGGACCCTTGAGACTTTCTCCTTGTCCCCTCATTGAAGAGACAACTAGTAACCTGTTCCATGAAAATCTTTCCGTCTGGCATGGAGTTACTTAGAGACACCACCAATGTCTCCCAACTGTCAGGTAATGAACTAAGCAATAACAAAGCCTGCGATTCATCATCCAAGATCATCTTCATAGAGGAGAGTTGGTTCACTATATTGTTGACCTCATTCATGTGCTCGGTCACAGAACCACCATCTTTGAACTTGAGATTCACAAGCCGCCTTATCAAAAAAATCTTATTACCTGCTGTCTTACTCTCATACAACCCTTCCAATTTCAGCCATAGGCTAGCGGCTGAGGTCTCCGTAGACACATGGTAGAATACGGAATTGTCCAACCATTGTCTAATAAACCCCACCACCTTCCAATCCATCTTCTTCCAATCATCATCAAACATATCTTTGGATTTTGTTGATATGCATAAAATTGGAGAATATAAGTCCTTGCAATAAAGCAAGTCCTCCATCTTAGCCTTCCATATGGTCCAATTAGAACCATTGAGGCTGATCATCCTTGATGAGCTACCTTCCATAATTCAAAACTGATCCTACCTGTTTAATGAACTTAGCTCTAATACCACTTTGTTGGGGGCCTTGCACAAAACCTTAGGATCTAGCCTCCCGAAATAAACCAGAATTATTAAATAATAATGCAATATAATAAATCAAAGCATAAACCACACAACACAAGAGATTTTTATGTGGAAAACCCTCAAAGAGGAAAAAACCACGGGACCTTGTCCAGATCAATAATTCACTATGAAGTAGAACGTTACAACCTTCTTCACTCATGTAGGAGTGGATAAACAATAAGAGAATAAAAGAAAAATGGAGAGATCTAACCGATTATGAGGATATAGAAGCATTGAGATATCAAGTGCACAGTAGATCACCTCTATGAGTAGAACTTCCCTTCCACAGGCTTTTTCTCTCACTCTCACACACCTTTGATAGCCCTAAACCCTTTAGCAAACCTTTATAAAGCTTTAGAAAACCCTAGGTACCTCTTATTTATAGTTTAAAAAACTCCCTTTCGCACCCCTTGTGAAAGGGCCTCAAAAATCTGCAATCCGCACAAAATCACGGAATGAATCTATGTAACCTCGACTGGTCGAGCAGGTTCCTCGACCGATCGAGCGGCTCACTCGACCGGTCGAGCACCTCCCTCGACTGGTCGAGCACCTCGGGAAAAATAAATAGATGGTTGCTGGACTTTGAGTCGAGCCCCACTCGACCAGTCGAGCACCACCCATGACCGGTCGAGCGAGGCTCTGAAAGTGCCAAGCTATATGCCCTAGAGGGGGGGTGAATAGGGCAATGCCAAATAAAACTTAAAACAGTGGAATAATAATAGATATAAATAACAATGCTGAAATAATAACAATCTCAAAGCACATGAAATATGAGAATGATACTGAATCTTGTTCTAAGGACAACCTTACACCAAAACCAATGGCTTATGGTAGGACAACCTTATTTCTAGAACAAACTAGCAATCACAAATGATATGGAAAATAAATCAAGAATAACTTATAGAAATAAATCCTAAGTTATTACACCATTCAACCACACTTGCTTGAAATGAAAATTACAACATTCATCCACATAAGCAATCCACACATCGAAGGAATAAATGAATAAAGAAATCAAGCACATCCACAACACAATGATATATAGTGGTTCGCCTGTGTGTTCACCAACTGTTAGCCAACAGCCACACAGAATGCTACTCCACTCCTAATATCCTCACACAGGGGATATTAGCATGCACTCTCAAAATAGGTTTTCACAGGTTCACCAAAAATCTTCACAATTGTGTCTTTTTATCTCGGGCTTACACAATCCAAAAACCCCCATAATCTGAGTTTTCTGACTCTCCTCAGATAACCAATACAGTGAGATTTTTCTGGCAAATCTCAAACAAAACCAGAGAAAGTAAATTACAAAGTAAAATACCTGGATCTCCTTTTGAAGTAGCCCAGTAGAACCAATCGGAGTAGATGTATGATACGTCGTTCAATGTCCAATACTCACATAAAGCAAGGTTCTATGTCTAATTGATTTTAGATTAAATCAAGAAGAGCAAGGTCTATTTGATTTTGATCCGAGAAGAAGGAATATCACAAGTTCCTCTTTTCTAAATAAGATTGGAATGTGGATCAAAATCACAATAGAATAATGCTATCAAAAGGAATATTAAATATGCACAATAGCTTAAAAAATAATCACAACTTATCTCAGAGTATAGCCTTAAATCGCTTGAATTGAATAGAATGGAATGAATAAACTCTGAAATTCGTGCATTATTTATAGTTTGAAAAATCCCATCTTCGACTGGTCTTAGGATCCCTAGGACCGGTCGTAGCATCAAAGATTTTGAAAGATTTTCGCGGGATTAGATTAGCTGTACTCACGACTAGTCTTAGGTAACCTACGACCGGTCGTGGACCACCTACGACTGGTCGTGAGTCACCTACGACTGGTCGTAGGACTCGAGATAGGTCACTGGAGTTCGAGTCGTAGGACTACGACTGGTCGAAGGATGAGTCGTAGGACTTCCCAGGACTGGTCGAAGCAAGTCCAGGACTGATCGAAGGACAACCAAGAAAATTTGAAAATCTGTAACAACCTAGGACTGGTCCTGAGAAACCTAAGATTGGTCGTAGCAAAACTAGGACTGGTCTTAAGATTTCTAGGACTGGTCTTAGAACAGTCACACCAAGCATATTAAAATATTCGGATTATATATCCAGAATGACCTATCATACAGACCAACCTAAGGTCAATCTAAGGTCAAACAAACCTTGAAGTGAGATGGACATTGAAGTCTTGAAGGTCTGTATTCTCAGATGATCTTGAAGTAGAAGCTTGAATCAAGTTGACGCCATTCTAGAGCTTGGTACATTCTTGACTTGTCTTGATAAAGTCTTCTAATCTTGAACTTGTTAGAAGTAAACTTGAAGTCTCCTATTCTTGTAGACTTCATCCATGACATGTCTTGCAAACATTCTTCATTTATGATCTAGTCTTGAAAACATTCTTCATTCATGATCTTGTCTTGAAGCAGTGTGTAGTCGTCTTGAAGTAGTGTGTAGTCACAAACAAAAAACACAAGAAGTACAAGACATATAGGTTTTGGCACTACAAAATTTGACAACCAAAGGGATATGAAATCATAGCACTAACAATCTCCCCCTTTGTCAAATTTGTGACAAAATACATTTATAAATATAAGAGTAAAATGAAGAAAGAATCATGAGCCATCAGAGCCATCAAAAATACTCTACTCCCCCTAAGTGACTAGAAACAATCAACCATATTTCCCTTTCTCCCATTCTCCCCCTTTCCATACTACTCCCCCTTTTTGTCACAAAATGACAAGGGAAGGCCAAAGGAGAGAAGAGAACACCATATGAAGAGTCAAGATTAATTATCAAATTAGTACAACACTTCAATGTCATCAATCCAAAACATACAACCGAAGTCATCAACCGTAATAGAAATACAGAATCCATTATATTCAAACCAAAAAAAATCCACCTAATCAGATCCAGATGAAGGAGTAGGGATGGTTGGATCAATCTGAAGTAAGCCCCTATTAATGCGATGAAGATATTTTCGCATATATTTAAATTACATATCATGGGCTACACTCAGGTTATCAACCTTCTCCTCCAATGCACTTAGACGTGCATCATAACTAGAAGATGGATCGTAATCAGAATCATTTTTGGAGTCAGTTTCAATGTCTTCAAATATATCATCCATATTTATATCCGCCTGTGGAGGAAGATCAGCTGCTTCCCCTTCATTTCTACTTCAGTACCTTCACCACCACCTTCATAGAATTGACCAGGAAGCAAATCCAACTTCATCTTATTTAAATTAGTATTATTGAATGAAAGATGATGAATTGGTGCCTCATTCTCAGGTAAAGCAACAAGCATATTTGTGGCTAAACAAGTCATAAGATAACCAAATGGAATATTACTATGACCCGGATGAAGACGAAACTGAATGATAAAATGACATATCAAAGAAGGTAAACAGACAACGATGCCGGACACAACAGAGTGCAATACCCGAACCATGAAGGTAGTCAACTCGGTTTTATTGCCAGACCGAGGATACAAGTTTGAAATGAAGATCCGATGCAAAACTCTGTATCTGGGTAATAAAAATTTTGAAGGGAGCGCATTTCCTTTGTGCGTCCATTGTACTTTCATATTGCATAAATCTCTTGTCAACATTTATTTTTTCGATTCTGATGGTTTGTCATATAATGTATGGATCGGAATACCTTCATCCTTGACAGGTATATCTATAATACCTGATATCAAATGTCGATCTATTAGAAATTTCCCTTCTCTAGTAGCAATTGAGAACGTTAAATTATCAAGGGAAAAATCAGAGATACATGCAACCATAGATTGTGTAATGGATTAGTATGCAGGCCCACCCTAAAACAAAATGTTAGCCTAGCCAACAGATTCAAGGAGAGGGACAATCCCAAATTGTTCAATGTGATTGACACTTACAGGATGCTCAATAATAACTTTACAGCTACGTAAATCCCATACATCATTGGGATCATCTTCGGGTGATCGAAGGTGCCGTTTTGTTATAGATGTAGATCTAGATGAAGATGGACCACGGGATGTTTTCTTTTTCCCTCTAACATCCATTTTCAACAAGATTTACCAAGGAGCAAGCACAAAGAACACAAGAGGTGGTGGGTTTCTCTAGATCAGATTTTTAAAGAGGAAACCCTAAACAATCAACAAAAGACGAGATCAAGCTTATGAAATTTACAAATCAAAGCATAGAAAACATAAATCTTCAATAAAAATGAAGAAAAATGACTTATCTTGAAGAAAATCATGAAATCTCAACACTAGTCGAGCCACGACTCGTCGAAGGAAGAAGAGGAAATGAAGAACAAAGTGATTTTTCCCAAATTATATGATGCTCACGATCTCTACGACCGGTCGAGTCAGGACCGGTCGAGTATGGCAAGGGCCGGTCGAGCATCGACAAAAATAAATATTTTTATGCAAAAATTGAAATTTATACACATAAAAATTTAAAATATAGTACACTATGATACATGCAGACAAATATATTCAATTTAAAATGCACATACCAAGATCGAATTTCATTTTAGTAAACCTGCTTTTGTCGAGCGGTTTAGTAAATATATCAGCAAGTTGGACATCGGTTGGAATATATTCCAAAGAGATAGCTTTTTCTTCAACTAATTCACGAATGTAATGATACCTAATGTCAATATGCTTAGTACGCGAATGCTGAATTGGATTTTTGGAAATGTTGATAGCACTAGAATTATCACAATGTAAGATCATTGAATCTTGATTAATTCCATAATTGCTTAACATGCGTTTCATCCATACGAGTTGAGTACATGCATACCCTGCTGCGATATACTCAGCCTCAGCAGTGAAAAGCGATACTGAACTTTGCTTCTTGCTAAACCAAGAAACCAAACAGTTTCCAATGTAAAAACAACCACCACTGGTTGATTTTCTATCATCAATATTACTAGCCCAATCAGCATCTGAATACCCAGCTAATTTAACATTAGTATCAAAAGGATACCAAAGACCCAACTCAGTTGTACTTGTGACATATCTAATAATCCGTTTGACAGTAGTGAGATGTGAATCTTTAGGATTAGACTGATATCTCGCACAAATACCAACGCTAAAAGCGATATCAGGTCTACTAGCAGTTAGATATAGTAAACTACTAATCATACTACAATATAGCTTAGGATCTACATCTTTACATATAGAGTCTTTTGAGAGTCTCAAGGTTGTACTCATAGGAGTATCAAATTTTTTACCATTTTCAAATCCAAACCTTTTAACCAAGTTTGTAGTATACTTGGTTTGAGAAATGAAGATTCCATCAGGTTATTGTTTTACTTGTAACCCTAAGAAGTAATTTAGTTCACCAACCATGCTCATTTCGAATCTTGATTTCATCAACTCTGCAAACTCAATAGACATGTTAGAACAAGTTGATCCATAAATAATATCGTCTACATAGATTTGTACCATTAAAATCTCATTATTATGTTTCTTAACAAATAGCGTCTTATCGACACTTCCCACTTGAAAACTATGACTAAGTAAGAATTTAGTGAATTTTTCATACCATGCCCTCGGCGCTTGTTTCAGACCATAGAGAGCCTTTTTGAGACGAAATACATGATCAGAAAGCTTGGGGTCTTCAAACCCAGAGGGTGTTCTACATAAACTTCTTCATGTAAATCACCATTTAAGAAGGCACTCTTTACATCCATCTGATAAATTTTAAACTTTCTAAAGTAAGCAATGGAAATAAAAAGTCTGATAGATTCAAGGCGAGCGACTGGAGCAAAGGTTTCATCGTAATCAATGCCTTCAATCTGAGTGTACCCTTGTACAACCAATCTAGCCTTGTTTCGTATAATATTTTCAAGTTCATTAGACTTATTTTTAAAGATCCATTTTGTTCCAATAATGTGTTTATCTTTAGGTCTAGGAACAAGATACCAGACATCATTACGAACAAATTGATTAAGTTCATCCTGTATAGCAACTATCCAATTTTCATCAGAAAGAGCTTCTTTCACATTGACCGGTTCTATTTGGGATGTAAAACAAGCATAATTACATATGTTTTCAAGTTGTTTGCGTGTACGAACTCCAGTGAGAAGGTTTCATGGATTTGATTGGTTGGATGATCTTTGACAGTCCTAGGTTCAGATTGAGATGAAGAGGTATCTTGATTGTCGATTATAAGAATTTCATCATCATCTGAACTCGGAGCAAGTGTATTCAAATGATCATCAATGACCACATTGATGGACTCTTGAATCACACCTGTTCTTTTATTTAGAACCCTATAGGCTCGACTGTTTAAGGAATATCCAAGAAAAATACCTTCATCACTTTTCGTATCAAATTTTCCCAAATTTTCACGATCACGTAAAATGTAACACTTACTACCAAAAATTCGAAAGTATTTGACAGTAGGTTTCTTTTCGAACCATAACTCATAAGCAGTCTTATTTTCAGATTTACTAGTATAAACACGATTAATAATGTAGCAAGCAGTATTAATTACTTCAGTTCAAAGATTTTTGGAGAGCTTCATACTATTTAACATGACATTAGCCATATCCTGAAGCACTCTATTTTTTCTCTCAACTATACCATTTTGTTGAGGAGTTTTGGGTGCAGAGAATTCATGTGATATTCCCTGATCGCTACAGAATTTCTCAAAACTACTATTTTCGAATTCAGATCCATGATCACTACGGATCTTATAAACTTGAGAACCTTTTTCATTTTGGATTCGTTTGATGATCTTCTTTACTTCATCTAGGGTTTCAGATTTGTCTTTTAAGAATGATACCCAAGTGAATCTAGTAAAATCATCTACGATAACCAAGATGTATTTTTTGCCACCTCGACTCTCTGTTCTAGTTGGTCCAATGAGATCCATGTGGAGAAGTATTGGAGTTCACTTTCTTGTGAGAGCTCCTCATCTGTTTGCCCAACTGGCATTCACCACATATTTTGTCTACTTTTTGTAATTTAGGTAGACCTCTTATAAGTTCTCTTTTGCTCAATCTAAACAAGTTCCGATAGTGTACATGTCCAAGGCGTTTATGCCATAATTCAGTCTCATCAGTATGGACCATGTAACACGATTGAGTAGATGAGCTAGCATCACTAACGATGTAGCAGTTTTCAGAATTCTGCGACCAATTAATATAACAGAACCCTCTTTATCAATAATCTCACAACCTTGATTGGAAAACTTTATATTATGGTTGTTGTCGCATATCTGAGATATACTCAATAGGTTGTATTTCAAACCCTCAACATATAAAACATTTTCAAATAAGGGAAGGTTATAAAGTTGAACCGTACCTTGCCCAATGATTTTGCAATTGCTTCCATCACCAAAAGTGACTGATCCATCAGTCCTATCTTTTAGATCTGTGAATAAAGCTTTGTCGCCTGTCATATGCCTGGAGCAACCACTATCAAGGTACCACTTTGAATGGCTTGTAGCTTTGAAAGCAGTGTGGGCAACCAAGCAGTCAACTTTGGGAACCCATTTCAGTACTGTTTTGGGTTTGGGAGTGTAGTTGGACTTTTTCTGTCTGTTGTTATACGAATGACCTATAGAGTTAAATTTTAATAGCTCCTTGAGAAGATCAATAATCTTTTCAACCAAAGGATTTTGGTTTTGAAGATTGAAGTTGGCATGACTATTTTTAGGTTTTCGAAGGGTCCTCGAATTTTTTGGAAAACCTTGATAAGTATTCTTTACTTTTGAGTTCGAAGACTCTCCTTTCACAAACTTAGGAGCAGTATTTTTAGGAGAAGTATTCTTATCATAGCCCAACCCGGATCGATCGCCACATTTTCTTGATCCGGATAACAATTTTTCTAATTTAGGATCACCTTGGGCATCTCTCCAAGTGTCTTTCAAACTCAAAAGAGAAGCTACTTCATTTTTGAGTTTCTCGTTCTCGATTTTCAAATCATCAACTTGGGAGGTTTTGATTTTTAAATCACATTTGGTCTTTAAAAAAAAAATCAGAAATATGAGATTTTTCTAAAACAAGAGACTCATAATCTTCTTTAAGTTTAGAAAATTTTTCCTTTTGTAATTTAAGCTTGACAGCAATTTTACAACTCTCCTTATAAAGGGCATTGTATGCATCCTGAAAATCATCTTCATTATCGTAATCACTATTCAGATTCTCTTCACTAGTTACTTCATCATAATCTGAAAAAGTGACTTCGGCTAGAGTCATAAGGGTTTTAATATCATCTCCCGACTCGTTTTCAGAATCTTCTGATTTCGAAGAGGATTCCGAATCAGATGATTCATCCCAAGTAGCCAACATACTCTTTCTTTTTAATTTATCCTTTTTAGGACATTTGTTAGCCAAGTGCCCATACTCTTGACAGTTGTAACATTGACTATCTTTCAAAGATTTTCGAGCTCTAGGTTTAGATTCTCTTATCGTTTGATTTTTGAAAATCTACTTTTTTCTTATTTTTGAAAATTTTATAAAACCTTTTTACAAAAAGTGTCATATCATCTTCAGAATTTTCAAAGTTTGAAGTGCTCTCTTATGGAATATTTTTAGATGACTTGAGAGCAATTAATTTTCCTTTTGGAGCTTTAAAGTTCAATTCGTAGGTCTGTAAAGAACCAACTAGTTCCTCAACCCTCATGTTATCCATATCACGAAGTTCCTGAATCGCGGTTACTTTTGAATTGAACCGTTCAGGAAGTGAGCGTAGTATCTTTGCACACACTTTACTTTTTGGGATTCTATCACCAAGACCCCACGTTGAGTTTATAATGTCATTCAATCTAGTGTAGAAGTCCATAAACATTTCATTCTCCTCCATATGAATTTCTTCAAATTTAGTTGTGAGGAGTTAGACTTTAGATTTCTTGACAATAGATGTACCCTCGTGTGTCATTTCTAAGAGATCCCATGCTTGTTTAGCATTTTCACACGAGATGATTCTTTTGAATTCATCTGGTGACAATGCACAAGTAATTGCATTTAGTGCTTTTGCATTGGCACTACTCTCACACTTCAGAAAAGTGAGGTCCAAAGGGCATAAGATATTACTTTCATTGATTTTGAACCATCTTCATCAATTACTTCAGTGATAGGTAGTTTCCATCCATTCACTATGGCCAGCCACACACTTTCATCCATGGATTTGAGAAAGATTCTCATCCTTGCTTTCCAGTAGGCATAGTTTGTGCCATTAAAGGGTGGTGGCCTAGTGACAGATAGGCTATCAAAATTTGACATCTTAATATAGCTTAGATCATTAGCTCAGGAAATAAATCCAATAAATAAGCAACAAGCACGAGCTATTTGGCTCTGATACCACTTGAAAGTGCCAAGCTATATGCCCTAGAGGGGGGGTGAATAGGGCAATGCCAAATAAAACTTAAAACAGCGGAATAATAAAAGATATAAATAACAATGCTGAAATAATAACAATCTCAAAGCACATGAAATATGAGAATGATACTGAATCTTGTTCTAAGGATAACCTTACACCAAAACCAATGGCTTATGGTAGGACAATCTTATTTCTAGAACAAACTAGCAATCACAAATGATATGAAAAATAAATCAAGAATAACTTACATAAATAAATCCTAAGTTATTACACCATTCAACCACACTTGCTTGAAATGAAAATTACAACATTCATCCACATAAGCAATCCACAATACTGAAGGAATAAATGAATAAAGAAATCAAGCACATCCACAACACAACGATATATAGTGGTTCGCCTGTGTGTTCACCAACTGTTAGCCAACAGCCACACAGAATGCTACTGCACTCCTAATATCCTCACGCAGGGGATATTAGCATGCACTCTCAAAATAGGTTTTCACAAGTTCACCAAAAACCTTCACAATTGTGTCTTTTTATCTCGGGCTTACACAATCCAAAAACCCCCACAATCTGAGTTTTCTGGCTCTCCTCAGATAACCAATACAATGAGATTTTTCTGGCAAATCTCAAACAAAACCAGAGAAAGTAAATTACAAAGTAAAATACCTGGATCTCCTTTTGAAGTAGCCCAGTAGAACCAATCAGAGTAGATGTATGATACGTCGTTCAATGTCCAATACTCACATAAAGAAAGGTTCTATGTCTAATTGATTTTAGATTAAATCAAGAAGAGCAAGGTCTATTTGATTTTGATCCGAGAAGAAGGAATATCACAAGTTCCTCTTTTCTAAATAAGATTGGAATGTGGATCAAAATCACAATAGAATAATGCTATCAAAAGGAATATTAAATATGCACAATAGCTTAAAAAATAATCACAACTTATCTCAGAGTATAGCCTTAAATCGCTTGAATTGAATGGAATGGAATGAATAAACTCTGAAATTCGTGCATTATTTATAGCCTGAAAAATCCCATCTTCGACTGGTCTTAGGATCCCTAGGACCGGTCGTAGCATCAAATATTTTGAAAGATTTTCGCGGGATTAGATTAGCTGTACTCACGACTGGTCTTAGGTAACCTACGACCGGTCGTGAGTCACCTACGACTGGTCGTAGGACTCGAGATAGGTCACTGGAGTTCGAGTCGTAGGACTATAACCGGTCGAAGGATGAGTCATAGAACTTCCCAGAACTGGTTGAAGCAAGTCCAGGACTAGTCGAAGGACAACTAGGAAAATCTGAAAATCTGTAACAACCTAGGACTAGTCCTGAGAAACCTAAGACTGGTCGTAGCAAAGCTAGGACCGGTCTTAAGATTTCTAGGACTGGTCTTAGAAAAGTCACACCAAGCATATTAAAATATTCGGATTATGTATCCAGAATGACCTATCATACAGACTAACCTAAGGTCAATTTAAGGTCAAACAAACCTTGAAGTGAGATGGACATTGAAGTCTTGAAGGTCTGTATTCTTAGATGATCTTGAAGTAGAAGCTTGAATCGAGTTGACGCCATTCTAGAGCTTGGTACATTCTTGATTTGTCTTGATGAAGTCTTCTAATCTTAAACTTGTTAGAAGTAAACTTGAAGTCTTCTATTCTTGTAGACTTCATCCATGACATGTCTTGCAAACATTCTTCATTTATGATCTAGTCTTGAAAACATTCTTCATTCATGATCTTGTCTTGAAGCAGTGTGTAGTCGTCTTGAAGCAGTGTGTAGTCACAAACAAGAAACACAAGAAGTACAAGACATATAGGTTTTGGCACTACAAAATTTGACAACCAAAGGGATATGAAATCATAGCACTAACAGGCTCACAACCGATCGAGTCCTGGGAGGAAATCCCATCATGCGACCCCCTCGATTTAGAGGGCAACCAGATCCGCTTGAGGCAGATCGATGGATGTAACGCCCTGAAAATCGGGGGTCGAGCATAAACTCAACTCCCGAGTTCCAACGCATCACTTATGCAACAAAATAAATGATGATTGAATGTGATCGGTATTAGTGCAATGAACATGAGTGAGATTAAGCCAAAATAGCATATCATACTCCAGAGACAGTTAAATTTGCAAGCGGAAGACTATGATAGATAGATAAAATATATAAACTGTGGTGGGTCTCCAGAGTGTGATAAATTTACCAGGTTAAATAATTACAAGTATGATTTTAAATTATACCAAGTTGTGTAGTGTGATCTAGTCAACATCCCTGTAGCCCCGACAATCAAGGCAGGGCTCTCATGAAGCCGCCAGAAAACAGCATATACGAGGAAGCATTCTCGTCGTCATAGAAGTCCGGCTCCGCCTCAGAAGTAGCGCCGCCATCTGCAATCAGACAAAGTCTGGTGGGTGTTCGGAACACCGTCCCATATCGTGGGAGTGAGTGATCAACTCAGTGGAACAATCAAGCATGGGTTAACATGTTATCAATTCAGTCAAGCAGTAATGATAAAGCAGTACAATCAAACAATTTTAACTACTCTTATTTAATGCAAGTATGAAATGACATGATATATGCCCTTGCCAAACCACCCTCATGCGACATCATCTTACGTTCGCGAATGCGTCCATCCCTCAGTGCTCCACATCTACCAGGCACATGCAGTGTGATGATGAGCATGATTACCGAGTAATTATTAGTTCATTTTAAACAGCAGTATTGGGAAACTAAGGTACCTCCCTTGTATCATTCCCAAACATGATCCATTCTAGGGTCGTCAGTCCTAGTTAATCTCATACGATATTATGGTTCGAGAGGCGTAGCGAAGGCATCACAAAGGGCTCGTCACCCGTCAGCACGGATACAGATCTCATCGTATGTTGCTCAATTGCTGACCGTCAACTCGAGTACAGGTCTCACCGTACTCGGCTCAACCACTAGCCGTCAGCTCGAATACAGGTCTCACCGTACTCGGCTCAACTCATACTCTAGTTGCTGTGAAAGACTCGTCGCCAATCACAGACCTTGGAGTATACTCGAAGATACTACAGAGGACTCATCACCCGTCAGCACGAGTATAGGTCTCACCGTACTCAGCTCTCGCTGTAAGTATCGACAGCTCGAATACAGTGTCCCATACCACCGTATTCGGCTCACGAGTTTGGGTTGCTCAATGGTCACTACGGGGAGGCACATGGCCCCAGCATAGGCCGACAGCTTGGCCACGGTGTCCCATACCACCATGCCCGGCTCATGAGTCTTAGCAGATCGAGGTACTATGGTTAACGGGATTTTATTGGTAAGTTTGGTACCCTAGGTTAAGCGGTAGCGTCCAAACATGGTGAACATACATAAGACAGATCGGGTTGCTTGACGAGCTCAGCTAGCTCGAGTGCACAACAAGTTGAACGATATGAAGCGCATAAGCACTTCATATGGCCAACCACTATCGTCAACCGCAGTACGACTCGGGTTCGTCGAACACATCTCACGTGGCAAATGGATCATAGCCACAAATCCAATTCGGGTACCGATTGTCTGGACTATAATCATAGCCCCAAACACAATCAAGTGCAGCAGTAGTGGATCAAGATTCAACACATACAATCAAGGTTTGGTATTATCCGTTTAGGGCTGCCAGGGCTGTTGCACGCACTCGTTGCTCCACTCCCCCATCACCCATGACGGATCATATAACATAAATATAAATTTAAACATATGCATTACATAGTTAAAATCATAAAGCAGTTGAGCATGTTATGAAGCACAACACAAGCATGAATTTGTACATGTTCAATTCCTAATCACACAACTATCCAAGGAGATCATACACATAGTTAAAAGAGGTTGAGAATCACATCTCAACACCCTTATACATTACAATTTACTAACTACTACTCATTCAGACCTTTCAAGAAACACTTAAACAAACATACATCAACATACATGACATATGTCGATCACATAGGCATTAGGCAAAATCCTTTCACTAGGGAGTTGCCCCAATCATAACATGCGTACACCCACGACGGATAGTCATGGCAAGCAGGAATCCAAGTTCCATATTCATTCAGTCATTTCCACAAACACTTGGGCCACACATTTTAGCATATATGGTGTATATTGGTCGTGGCATGATTTAGGACAAATCCTTTCGTCAAAGGGGTATCGCCACTACAACAATCATGAATCCATGACAATTAGTCATGGCGAGCACGAATGAGAATTCTATACTCATTCAATCATTTTCACAAACACTTAGAATACACTATTACAACATACATGGTGTATGTTAGCAAAACATGTATTAGGGCTATCCTTTAGCCAAGTGAGTATTTTATCCATGTATAATATATTACTACAGCAAATAATCATGATAAATACATCTCCCAATATTCATACGTATACAGTATTTTCTAAAATACGCATTTTCAACATACATAGTGTATACAAGCAAACATGTATTACGGCGATTCCTTTCGCCAAATAAGTAATTTATCCATATATTATATAATCATACGACAAATAATCATGGCAAACACATTTCCAAAATATACATGTATACGGCACTCCTTACAATACAGTATTTCTACATACATAGTGTATATTAGTAAAACATGTATTTAGGCGAATCCTTTCGCCAAATAAGTATTTTATCCATACGTCATATATCCATACGACAAATAAACATGTCAAACACATTTCCATAAAAAATACGTATACGGTATTTTATACGAATACCTAGAGTATGTGAAATTCCAAATTCTACAATTTTAATCGAAATAGAAAATGGAAAGCACTTTGTACATGTGCAATTGCATGCAGATCATGAATCTACCATTAACTGACATTGAAAGTGTTGAAAACCGCATCCTATACACCTAAAGTCCTCACCTTGTCTCTTGGAATCTCAACGAATCAGCAAGGTTGGATGAGCTTCCGTATTTGGGAGTTTTCTAGCCTAAGGAGTGAAATCGGTTAGCTATTTCACTACCTATAGCCTATACACTTCAAATCAGACCTAGGGTTAGGGTTTCTCACCTTAAAACGGAGTTGATATCGCCGGGAAAGCGCCTAGAAAGAGGCGGTACAGGCCGGGCGATGATTGAAAGCAGTAGGAGGAAGGTGCTCCCACAAATCCCAAGTCTTCTCTCTCTTTTCTCTCTCTCTCACTAGGGTTTTATCCCAAATTCGTATGGCTGTGAGAGGGGCTGTTCTAAGGCCCTTTTATAGCCTAAAACCTCCCCAAAATAGACTCAGGTTCAAGGGTTACTGCTATTATAAGAATTTCGGCGATGTTCCAGCTCAAAAGAGTGTTTTTGGTGGCCCCCCTTGAGCCAAACGTCAGACTTAAGCTCACCACTCATGGATCCACGTGAGATTATGTTTTCAACTTGATCGGATTCCCAGATCACACGTGGCAGACCAGCTTCAGTTCAACGGTCAGTGGGCCACGATCCGAAATTCCAAGTACATGTAAATGTTCCTGAAATTTTTCCTGATTCGAGGGTGTAATTTGGTCTGATTCTGACGGTCTGGTTGCTTAATACTGATCCGCAACCGAATGGTGCCAGATCACTATTCCAGATATTTATTTTGTAAAGGAAAGAGTGATTTTCACACTCCCTCACTCCGAACTCAAGCGAATAGCCGTGGGACACCGACTGGATTTGCTTTCCGAGATGGTTGTCAAGCCCAGCGAGGCGGTTCTAAGTCCTTAACCTCGTACTGTTCGGACTCCCGATGTGCGGTCCAGATCAGATATGGAGCTTCGAAATGCTCCCGAGAGCAGCCAGGTAATGAGATTGATCCTAGATTTCAGGGTAACCTAGCGTCAATGATTTTACAAGTTTTGGGTCTTGCAGATCGTATTTGAAGCGATTCAAATGGATTTCGTAGCTAATCTAGTTTAACACTTAGTTAACTTTGTCAAATTTCTAAAGGATTTAATCCTAAGTGATTTTCGTCTGAGGTAATATTTAGTCCTTTGCAGTTTGTATCTAAAGTGATCCAAGTTATACTACTTAGCTAGTTTAAGATAGTGTCTAGGGCGAAAGTGCTTTGAAAAATTGAAAGAACAAGGTAGTGAAGGGTGGGATTTGTGAAGGAAATGGGTTAAGGAGCGATTTTAGACTGTGGGATTCAGTTCTGACAAGTTAATAAAGTGTTAGGATCGACCCATTGCCTAAGGACGTCTAATTCCAGGTTGGCAAAAATCCGGGGTGTTACAATGGAGGACCCAGGTTATCAAGATTTTAGATGTGATGGGGTGTCCCGATTCCTAGAGAGTGTTACTTGCCACCTTCACACTCGAGGGAGAAGCAGAGTTGTGGTGGCAGTCAGTTAAGAAGGAAGCTAGGCCGAGTATGGTTTGGAGTTGGATCATGTTCAGTGACAAGTTCAACCAAAAGTATTTTCCTGATAGTGTTCGAGAAAAAAATGGTGTCTAAATTTATATCTCTAGAGCAAGGAGCTTTATCTGTGGCCCAGTACGAGGCCAGATTCGTTGAGTTGTCCCGTTTCGCATCGAATTTGATTTCGACCTCCAGTATGAAAGCTCGTAAATTTAAGAAGGGACTTCATCCTAGCTTGAGGAGTAAGCTAGTACCTTTGTGACTCCCTACGTTTGAGGAGGTGACGAATCGAGCTAAGATCATAGAATAGGATTTTGAAGAGATGAACAAGACTCGTGATCAGTCACTTCTAGGATAGGATAATAAGAATAAGAGGAAGGGAGGCCCCAACCTAGCATTTTCTTCCATTGAAAAGGCTTGCTAGGCAAGGACCAGCCGCTCAGGAACCCTAGCGAGATTCGCAGCGATTAGCATTCCGAGGAACGTGTTTGAGGTGCGATGGAGTAGGCCATCAGGTCAGGTCTTTCCCTAATCCACCAGATGTCTCTATAGAGTAGAAGGATAGGTCTTCTTACAAGCAGTAACCTCATGGTCAACCCCAGCAGAGACCTTTTCAGCAACACTAGACTTAACAACACCATCCTCGACAACAAACTCAGCAGTATTGGCCTCAATAACAACCTCAATAACGCTAACAACAGTAGCCACCACAGGGTCGAGATCGCCCTCAGCAGTACTAGAGACCACCCTAGAGATAACAGGTAGGATTTGCAATGACTGCCTAACCTCGTGTATATGTTATTCAGTAGACTGATCCTCAATCATCAGCAACAATACTCAAGGATACAACTACTCTCTTCTCATCATTTGCTCACACCTTATTCGACTCAGGAGCCTCTCATTCATTCATATCATCATCCCTCGTAAACACGTTAGTGTTAGAGCCAAAAAGGGTAGTAGAAGAGTTATTAGTAGCCACACCATTAGGAGAGCATTCTACCCTACGCCTTATCTACAAGGATTGCCCAGTAACGATTGGAGATCACATCCTACCTGCTAATTTATTTGTTATGAAGATGTCGAAGTTGAATGTTATTTTGGGTATGGATCGGATGGCCGCATATCATGCCTCATTAGATTGCTTCAAAAGGACAATCACCTTCTCTATAATCAGCCAACCATGATTCCAGTTTAGGATTCTGCCAGCGGAGTAGACAGGAACGTGATTGGCTTGTCTAGTAGAAGAAGAAAGGACCCTAAGGATTGAGGAGATCCTAATCGTATGCGAGTATCTTGACATATTTCAGGACATCCCGAGCCTACCTCCTCAAAGGGTAGTGGAGTTCTGTATTGACCTGATGTCAGGTATTGCGCCCATCTCAAAGATGTCGTATCGTATGGCGCCCATGGAGCTGGAAGAATTGAAGAAATAGCTGGAGGAACTTCTGGCTTTGGGCTTTATTTGCCCAAGTAGTTCTCCTTGGGGAGCGCCAGTCCTATTTGTTAAGAAGGATGGATCGTTGAGACTTTGTGTGGATACAGGGAGCTAAATGAAGTAACCATTAAGAATAAGTATCCATTACCAAGGATTGACAATCTGTTCGATTAGCTTAAGGAGGTGCAATTCTTCTCAAAGATCGACCTACGTTCTGGATACCATTAAGTTTGAGTTCGAGAGGAGGACATCCCTAACACGACTTTTCGCACCAGATATGGCCACTTTGAGTTCCTAGTCATGTCCTTTGGACTGACAAATGCCCTAGCCATATTTACATAATTGATGAATGAGGTATTTCGCCCTTATCTCGACCAGTTTGTGGTAGTATTCATAGATGATATTATGATATATTCGCGTACCTGGGAGGAGCATGAACGGCATCTATGTACTGCTCTGCAGACGCTTCGCGATCTCAGTTATATGCCAAATTGGAGAAATGTGAATTTTAGCAGGAAGAAGTGAAGTTTCTTGGCCACGTCATTACTAGAGAATGAGTGGTTGTAGATCAGGCTAAGGTCGAGGCTGTGCTTAAGTGGCGACAACCCACTAATGTCACGGAGATTCGGAGCTTTCTGGGTTTAACGGGATACTGCAGACGATTTATTTAAGGGTTTTCTCGTATAGTAGGACCGCTAACACAATGACCCATAAAGGAGCACGTTTTATTTGGAGTGAGACCTATGAGAGGGCCTTTGTAAAGTTGAAAGATAAGTTGACAATGGCACCAGTTCTCACCTTGCCATCTGGAAATGAAGGGTTCATAGTATACACGAATGCCTCGTGGGTTGGATTGGGTTGTGTGCTGATGCAGCATGACAAAGTTATAGCATATTCTTCTCGACAGTTGAAGGCCTATGAGTAGAATTACCCCATGCATGACTTAGAGTTGGCCGCGGTAGTGTTTGCAGTAAAGATATAGCGGCGTTTTCTATACAGGGTCAGATTTCAGTTGTTCACGAATCACAAGAGCCTTAAATATTTATTCTCTCGGGAGGAGCTTAATCTGCTGCAGAGAAGGTGGTTAGAGTTGTTAAAGGATTATGATTGCTCTCTTCAATACCACCCAGGCAAGGCCAATGTTGTAGCTGATGCCCTCAGTCATTAGCCATGAGGAATTATTGCTCACCTTATGGTTCGATAGTGGCAAATGTTGGAAGAAATAAGGGACTTTGATTTCAAGTGGAGCTTGCAATCAGCTACTATACAGCTTACAAGCTTATCTATTCAACCATCGCTAATATCTCGAGTCATTGAGGCGTAACAGGCTGATCCAGCAATCATCAATCGCTGTAAGGAGTGAGTGGCGATGGTTTGTCCAATTGGCAGATTGGTGTGGATGGTGGTCTTCGCTATAAAGGGCAACTGTGTGTGCCAGAAGATGAGGAGCTGAATCAAGAAATATTGATCGACGCGCACCAGTCCAAATTCACAATCCACCCAGGCAGTACAAAGATGTACCGCGACACTAAGAGACAGTATTAGTGGCCTAGGATGAAGCGTCACATTACCGAATTTGTCGCCCAATGTGATACATGTAAAAGGGTCAAGGCAGAGCATCAACGACCCTCAGGTACTCTGCAACAATTGGAGATTCCTCAGTGGAAGTGGGAGCACCTCACAATGGACTTCATTATGGGATTGTCGTGAACTCCCCAAGGTTATGATGTCATCTGGTTCATCATTGATCGACTAATGAAGTCAGCACATTTCCTACCTATACGTGCTACCTACTCCATGGACCGACTTGCTCGGTTATTTGTTATTGAGATCATCAAACTACATGGAGTGTTGGTATCAATAGAATCAGACCGTGACCCAAGGTTCATGTCACAATTCTGGAAGAGCTTTCAGCGAGCCTTGGGTGTGACTCTGAAGTATAGCACCGCCTAATCCCCAGATAGATGGGCAGATTGAGAGAGTCAATCAAATTATGGAGGATATGCTTAGAGCGTGTGTGTTGGATTTCCAGGGTAGTTGGGATAATCATTTACCATTGGCCGAATTTGCATATAATAATAGTTATTAAGCAACCATTGGCATGGCTCCGTATGAGGCCTTGTACAGCCGACCTTACAGGTCACCTAGTTGTTGGACAGAAGTTAGAGAGCAGAGTTTGCTCAAGCCTAAAATTGTTTAGCAAACCTTGGAAAAGATAGAGCTTATTAAAAAGAGTATGCACACTGTTCAAAGCTGACAGAAGAGTTATGTTGATCATCAAAGTAGGGAATTGGAATTTACTATCGGAGATTTTGTCTACCTCAAAGTCTTGCCCATGAAGGGCATATTTTGATTTGGCAAGCAGGGGAAGCTCGCCCTGCAATATATAAGTCCATTCAAGATAGTAGAGTGGATTGACCAAGTGGCATATTCACTAGCCTTGCCTCCCCAGCTGTCAGGTGTGCACAATGTATTTCATGTATCCATGTTGAGGAGGTGTGAGCCGAAGATAGCACATTATTGACTGGCAACCGATCAAAATCCATGAGGATGTGTCATACATAAAACATCTAATTTGTATCTTGGATCGGAAGGAGTAGGTCCTTAGGTTAAAGACGATTCCATTGGTGAAAGTTCAGTGGGGACACGATAACAAAGCAAAGGCCTCGTGGGAACGTGAGGAGGACATTCGTAAGAAATATCCCCACTTGTTTTAATGAACCTTATAAACAATGTAAAAACATCACCGATGTATGATATCCTTTTTTCAATAAAAAAGGGTTTTCAGTCATTTCACTTTTTCAATCATGAAGCCCTCATTTATCTAATATAGTAGAAATTTTGAGGACAATTTTTATAAGGAGAGGGGAATTATAATACCCCACTCAGTCTATAAGTACAACTGATTGGTTAGTAGATGAGAATCACCTTCCGAAATGAAATCTGGTAATGCTTGCATGTATATTTTGAATACTCGAGAGAATCCCTAATAGTACCTAGGAGGCACACACCCCTCGTAATGCGACCGAAAATGACTGAAACTGATACCATGATCACCACCCCGATGAGACGAATCCAACGATAACTTCTGCTCGTGAGCACGTGACCCTGAATGCATGTTATGGCGTAAAGAACTGACACTTTTTATGTGCAATTATCCATGAAATTATATATGAACGATACCATCATGAAGTAATGATGAGGTCATCTTTGAAACTATTCCATTAAGATTAGTTTAAATTAAATATAGACTTAAGTGTGAGCTAACCTACTCCATGCCTCATAAAAGTCAATTTAATAAGTTACTTTATTAGCTAAAGTCAAGGCTCTTCCTTAAATCAAGGAGAGCCATGACACCTAGCATACTTTAATTAAATAAATACATACTATAATACTACATGTAACTTACTTAGGGAAAATAAAACTAGCTTAATTGGCCATTAATAAAGTGAGGACCCTAAAAGTCAAAAGTTTTCCTTGATTCAAGGAGAGCATGCCACCTCACCTAGTTCTAGAAGTCCATAACCCTATCTAGAAGGTCATTAAGACCCTCTAATCAAACCCTAACAAGACATATGTGGTTAATAATTGAATTAATAAATCATGTGTGGAGAAAGTCAACAACACGATTCCTTAAATTAAGGACATGTGTCCACATGGCTAGGATATTTCTAGAAAAGCTATGGAGGCCATTTATGATGAGCTAAAAAGTCCCTAATTAGGCTATTATCATGGGACAATCTTCTATGAATCAAGAAGGGCGAAACACCTCATAGATGATAAGATTAAGCAAAATGATTAAGCTCTTATCTATAAAAAGTAGGCATGGATGAAACTTTGAGTACCTAGTTTCCAAACTTCCTACATCCCTTAGCTATTTTCCAACCCTCATTAAGTCTTTAAACCACTCTCTAAATAACCCCAATTAACTCCTTAAGTCCAAGTTAAAACATCCCTTACAATTAAGGCCATCCAACCCTTGAAGGAAGATTATCCCTACATCAAGGTGAGTGCTCTCCCATTTATCTCTTTTTCTATCCTCATTTTATGTTAAGTTCATTCTCTTATTGATATATATGTGGAACCCATTGATGAAGGCCCCACTTTGATGTTCACAAGACATCCTAATAGCCCAATGGTTTGGATGGTTCAGTAGATACTACAATTAAGCCTCAATTCAATGGTCGGGAAGGACCCACTGATCATGGCCCGACCATGATGTTTATTAGCCATCCACTATACTCAGGAGGTCACAAGTACCTAGATGAAGAGAGAACATAAATACCATATTGATTTGAGACTGGTGGTCCACTTGGATGCTTGTAAAGAATCCATGGCATCAAATTGATGGGCCCACTAAGATGGTTGATCCTTCACACTCACACATGCACGCCCATGCACACATGTGCACCTTGCACCCACATATGCACAAAAAAAACTAATAATAAATAAATATATAAATAAATACATAAAGAGGGTTGGACGTTGATTTCTGCCAGCGTCTAAAAGAAGTTACAGCATGCAGCATCCCTGTTGCTTCTCTAGGAAAACAAGGAGTGTGGGACCCACATCAGGCCCCACTAAGATGTACATGTTTGATCCACACCGTCCATCTGATTTTCTTGATCATTTTAGGCCTTGTATCAAAATATGGAGCCAATCCAAATCTTTAGTAGGCCAGATAAAATTAAATTAAATTAATTTTTTTAAAAAAAAAGTAGTAATAATGACATTTACAATTGAAACCTTTTAGGGCCCACTGTGATGTTTCTATACACCAAACCTATTGAATATGGGACTCATTAAGCCCACCATGACTTGGAGAACCAAATAGGCTGAGTGGATCGTCCTCATGTGGGCCCCACCTATCATAAATAAAAATAAAATAAAATAAAAAATATTGGACACTCTTGCTGTCAACGTCTAAAGGACGCTGCTTGCAGCAGCGTTCCTACTGCTTTTAAAAGGCAAGGACTGTGGGACCCACTATAGGTCCCACCATGATGTATGTCGAACATCAACATTGTGCATTTGATGGGTCCTCTTTAAATAATGGGATACCCCAAAAATCAGCTGTACACGGAACTCAAGTGGCTCATACCGTCTAAAATCATGTGGAGACATGGCTAAAACATATAAAAGAACTTGGTGGGGCCCACCTGAAATTTGGATGCATCTGAAACTTGGTCTGACCCCTCATCCAAGTGGGACAAACATAATGGATGGGCTGGATTCATGAACCACGTCTCGGTGGGCCTAACAAATGATTATGAATTTTTAATGGAGGGTAACCCTCTCAACTTTTGTGCGTGGTGTAGCCCACACGAGTCACACATTGACTTGATTTTAAGCCCCAGGCCCACCATGGAATGGTGCATCTGACTGATAGTGTTGATGGTCGACACGTATCATGGTGGGCCCCACACAGCTCAATCTCATGGGAAGTCCCCATGAGCTCGACCGCATAGAACATTTTTCCATATATATATATATATATATATATATATATATAAATACATCTCTGGTGGAAATAAATTTTGGGCCTCTTAATAACTATATGTTCTCTTCATCAAGGTACAAATCAAAACCATACAAGTCCACCATGAGTACTTCGGTGTGTATTAGACTTAAGGCCACCCTATTAGACAGGAACTTTACGGCCCAATTTCATGGGTATCTTAAATAGTCATACTAGGCATCTAAATCGCCCAATACCATGCAATGGTCAAATCATGTAGTATGCAATTAGATTGTTAGTGGGGCATTCATACATAAGAAGGGATGTTCGTTGATAAATAGGAGTAATAACTAAAATTATGATCAAGTACCCTAGTTTAGATATTACAAGGACTATAATTCGATTAGCCATGATCAAGCAACAAGAGAAAAGTACTTTGTAGTCAAAAGTACCAAGTTACAAGGCCACATGTCGACAGTATCACGTAGGGATTGGTTAGCCAGGTACGCGGCTCTTTAATAATCTTGCGCCCTGCATATTGGCATACCTTGAGTTCTAATTATCCTTGAGTTGCTTGTCATTAGCATCTCCATGCATTCCATGGCATGATATATGATGAGAAATAGTATCCAAATTCTCTAAAACACCACGGATTGACCGTATTACGATAAGGATGATGATATTGAATCATGGGACACCGAAAATATGAAAATAGAAGGGGATGATGTGCCCCTTGGGTTGAGAGACCCTAAACCCCAATGGTACCTAGGGATGCCTCACTGTTGGGCCGGGTGGACACATGGATCATGTAGTTGACTCCCACTGATGAGGCCAAGTTGAGAAGGGGTATGTCCGGCCCGCCTTAGGGCTGAGACTGGTTTAACTTGCTGGCGAGGAGAAGTGCTAACGAGGTCTACTACTAGTGTACACAATGGAGGTTGTAACCCCATTTGTGGGTAGTGAGATTGATTGTTGGTGTCTGGTGCATGGGCATTGACCCTGGTGGATCCTAAGTTCCTAAAGTATATTGATCATAATCGAGACGGTGATGTTCAGGAGTAGTGCGGTCAAGTCTATGGTGAGAGGACTATTGGCAGATGTTTTTATGGCTAGCATACAGTTATTTTATGCATCTCACACATGATTATCCTCCATCATTCATTAAGACATCACTTTTCATAGATTATTACTTTTGACAATTCTTTCATTATGTCTTTCATGTTAATTTATCATGCATACTTATCACGAGGACTTTGCAGTTGTTAAGTTATAAAGCTTACTTGTCTTTTAACCACTCAGGTAAAGGATCTAAAGAAGAAAAACAAGTAGCAACCACGAGTTAAGCGTCACGTCGGGGGACTGATTTGACTTTTGAAATTTTGAATTATACATGATGTATATATGTATTATGCAGACAGATGATGTTCTTTTGGAATTTTGTAGTACCCAGTTTACTTGTATACAAATATTACCTATCTTGTCTCTGATGTTCCTCTTTCCTGAAGAATGAATGGTGAGATTTATCCTTTATATTACCATGCTGGATGTCGAGCTTGGGACATAGTGTGTGGGTATTGGTACCAATCCTGGAGTTTGGCTTGTCACACACCAGATCCGGTAGATATAGTGATTGTATAAGACTATCGGGTCTAGGGCGTGACAAGAAACCTCTTGGACTTGGGATTTCTTAGTTTTTGGATCCCTTAGACTTGAGAATCCCCCCTAGAATCGAGATCCCTTAGGTCTTTAGTTATGTTTGGCATCTTAAATTCAAATTCTTAAATTAGTTGGTATGTAAATGTTGAAAATATGGTTTTATTAAATCCATTTAAGCATATACTTTGCTTAAAATGATGAAATCCCAAGACTCAGATGGGCCGTGAGCATATGATCACATCCTTGTGACTAACCAATGATCTGTAACCATTAATTTATATTAGCAATGATTAGGCGGTGCAGATCATTCTACTAAAGTAATTATAGTGATGTAAATGATAATCTGATTATTTTGGGACATCATTAGTGGGTCATGTGCCCAAATGGATTGGTAGCCTAGTGACACACGTGTTGTACATGTGGGTGTCCATTCGGGTCACTCCCAGTAGACCCCACCTTGTTATATATATTCTATTCATAGATCCATCTCCTTGGGAGATATTAAATGCCCGCCAAAACATGGAAGGGAATATGACTGGGATGAATGGCTCAAGACCACAGCCCACATTCGTACCGACAGTGAGAGACCACCTCTCCGAGAAGATACTCCTCCCGCTTCTCGCTCGAAGAAAACTCGCCGCAATAAGGCAAAAGAGTTTGCAGAAAAAATTAAAGAACATAAGAAGACACGACTTCAAAACTCGTGGGACTCAGTACGAGTTGTTGAAGGAGTCATGAAGTTTGACAACCCTCATGCAGAGGGTATGACAATCATTCCTATCAAAGTATATCGCCATCAGTCTATGCTAGACTGTGAATCTAGAGATTGTGTCCATGGCAAAAGGCTGATGTATACAGAATCATGGGCCTCAGGAGAGCCCCGAATCCTAGAAGGAACCATTCAAGCTCAAAAGCTGCGACAGAATATAGGAGAAGCTCGTCCCATGATCTTCTTGACTCCCTTCCACAGTCCTCATGATCTCTTTCCTTCTCATTTCTATGAGACAAGGGCGACACCGTATTCATTAATCTACGGTATGGAGGCAGTTATCCCAATTAAAATACAAGTGGCATCACTCAGGGTGGCAGTGCATCAGTCTATAACAGATGATGAAAATGCAAAAATAAGGCTGAAAGAATTAGACTTACTCGATGAGAAACGTCTTGCAGCTCAGCAGCGGTTGCAATCATATCAGGCCAGAACATCGGCTGCATTTGATAAATAGGTTAAATACCGTTCTTTCAAAAAAGGAGATATGGTGTTAATGTTGAAAAGACCTATAATGGTCACTCGCCGGACAGGGGGCAAGTTCGAGCCTAAATGGGACGGTCCATATGTGGTGAAAGAAGTATACTCCAATGGGGCATATAGAATCACAAATCAAGAAGGACAGGGTATCAGTGTACTTGTCAACACCCGTTTCATCAAAAAATACTATCCCTAAAGATAGAGATGTGGATTTTGACCCAGAATATTATCGGCATAATGATTCTGTATAAAAAGGGGGCAAAGATGAATAAGATCATGTCTATATGCCAACAAAAGAAGCTATAAAGAAGAAATTCACAAGCATATTAATTATCAAAGCAGCAAATCTGGAAAATATATATATGATCATCATCATCAAATAAGATTGACAAAGTTATATTGCCTTACAAGGCACAAATTCTCGAAGATTCCCTTGAAGATATTGACAAAGTTATATTGCCTTACAAGGCACAAATTCTTGAAGATTCTCTCGAAGATATTATCTAAGCTGAGAATTATATTGCCTTATAAGGCATGGATCTTCTTGAAGATATTTGATGATGATCATATATATATTATTGCCTTACAAGAGATATTATCAAAAGCAAGGATATATCAATATCAATCAAAGAGGCAGTATAGCCAAGCCAAAATCCTAAAAGAGCCAAATTGAGCAAAATCAAAAAGATCAAGCTCGAAAAAAAAAATGCTCTCAAAGGATCAAGCTCTAAAAGAGCTGGCCAACTATATGTAAGACCCATGAAGATCGCCATTCGGGCAGCGGTGAGGAGTCAGTGGCCCTAAAAAGCCCGTGAAGACCATCGTGCGCACCCATGCGGGTAGCTGACGAAGTCAAGGATTCAAAGCTTAAAAGGCCATAAATCCGCGAAGACTAGTCACCGTAATTCCCATGCCGTCTGTATAGCTTCCGGCAGCGCCACGGGGAACGGATGAAAATGCCCTCCTGTGAATGGGCTCGACCTTGCAGACGAAGAAAACAGGGGCCGCAGTGCGAGCTTTATGCCAACCATGCGTAAGACCCTCCAGGTCTAGGGTTTGATTTTAGTAGTAACTCGTGAGGAAGGGCTTAAACCTACTCATTGATGGACTGACAACCCTAGATTTGGTGCCCAAAGGTAGCCTTGCGAGCCCTGCGAACTCTAGAGAGTTACCGTGGCCAACCCTGCGCGTAAATCCAATAGTTCACCGTCCGGTAGCGTCAATGGGCCCCTCTGATGGATCGTGACCGTGAGCTCAAGGCAGTGAGAAGCCCAAAAGCGAACTCTAGAGAGTTACAGTGGCCATCACATAAGACCCATAAATGCTCCACTACTCATGAGCTTAAACTGTGTGTGTGTGCACGCTCCACTACTCATGAGCATAAACTGCGTGTGGCTAATTGAATTGAAACTTAGTACCGCCAATTTAAATACTCACCTAGAAAATCCCGTACTAACAAAGCATAAAAGGTTTAGAAATTGTATAAAAAAAAAAAAGATGTAATGAAATTATTATATAAAGAGTAAATAAAACTTGATAATATTAATAAAAAATATAAATATAATAAAATTATCATATAAATATAATTTGATAATATTAGTATAAGTATCATCAATATGCAAGATAGAAAATACCATCATAAAACATCCCAAAATACTATCATGAGATATATGATAAATTACATCCAAATCACATGTTTAAAATTACATGATTCAAAGATCTTCTGTAATCCCCATTGCTTCTGAATATCTGAGCAAATCTTCTTTCAATTCTTTGAAATTTGCATCATGTCTAGATTTTTCTTCAAAAATAAGTCTCGCATGATCAGGAACGCCAGCAAGCTTATTCTCCAAAGAAGCGATCATTTCTTTACCTTGAAGTTGTGCGGATTTTTCGACATCAATAGATTGAGCATTCACCCGTATCTTCTCTTCAACATCCTGAATGATTAAAACCTGTTCATGATTCTTTCTCTCCAGCTGCGAGATTTCTTCCTTTAAAATTGCAATGCGGTCTTGAATAGTCTTGCTTTCATCAACATGAACCTTTAATTGATCTTGAAGAATTATATGCTCTTGTTCAAGTTTAGAAATTGATGAAGCTGTCAGAAGAGCTTGTTCTTGTGATGAAGCCAATTGCCTTCTACACTCTAAAATCTCAGGAGCAATTGTAACATTCTCTACCGACGCTAAAGAAATTACGGAATCACGAAATTTGAGGAGTGACTCCCGCAAAGGAGATATGTTGATTCTGGCCATCTTAGCAGAACTTTCCAAAATTTCTATAGCAACATCCAAGTCCAACCATTGATCAGGGTTTCTGAAGATATGGATTATTGCTAACAAAGAATGTTTCACCATAAGCATTTTGTGAGCAGGAATATTTCAGAAGTAGTGGTTACAGAATCAGAACTAGCCGCACCGCTACAGGGATAAGTTCCTATAGTAAAAAAAAAAGGATATTCAATATATTATTATGAAATATATATAGTCTTGAGTGATGATAAGCAGTGCATATATATACCTGTCACTGGAACACGACTAATAGAAGGAGAAGCTCTTTGAGCTATGGAAGGACCAAGTCCCACCATATCAGCGAAAGATGGTGCTCTAGCTTCTGTACTGGAATCTCTGGTAGCTGGAGTTGGTAAGTCAGTAGTTTCTGTAGGAAATATAATTTCACGAGCCACTACTCTCTGTACTACCAATGGAACTACAGGTGCTGTTGGTGAAGATACCGCAAGAGGGCTCACTGAAGAGATAGCACCTATTTCTGCAACTTGAGCACCTAAAAAGGAAGATGCAATGATTTTAAATAAATAATAGTTGTTATAATATAAATTAAGATATGAATATGAAAAATTTTCTTTACCTGGTGAATACCCATATTCCCCATAATCTAAAGGCTCCTCTTCATCTTCCTCAGCTGCAGGAGATTTAGCAGGAACATTAACGCTAGAAGGAGTCTTATCAGTTGCAGGGGAAGATTCCATCTCAATTTCTTTCGCAACTGTTTCCTCTTCTTCGTCAATATCAACTTCACCTTCTTCAAAGTCATCATCTTTATCTTCACCATTATCACTATCTCCGCTATCTTCGTCTTGCGAAGATTCAGTTGTATCTGATGATGAAGCTGAACTTTCATCTTCTAATATTTCTTCGACAACTTCTTTAATGATAACTTGCTTCCCTTTATAAGAAACGGGTTGGCTGCTCTCCGGTACAGGCTCTTGGACTATAGGGGAAGCGGTTGCTGATTGAGTTCTTTCTGGAGGGATAGGGGATGATGATTGCAAACGCGTTCTTGATCTAGTCATCGGAGAAGATGGACTAGGACCAAGGGGCTGTGGAGGAGATGTGGAAGTACCAATGGCCGGTCCTTCTTGAACCGTTGCAGTCTCTGCAGGAATTGGAGAAGATGTACCTTCAGCATTATCTGCAGCCTGGTTTGAAGAATCCCGACGAGATTTCTCAAATTCTCTCAGATCTCCGTGGGCAAACCAGCCATCCAAAGTGTTGATGGGCTTGATTTCACGGATGGGATCTTCCAATGATATCTTTCTGCAAATCTCTCCAGGATGAGATGCATGGCTCTTCTCCGGAATATAGCCAATTTCACTCTCTAAATTTCTGCCCTTCAGCCTGGGTGGATGAAGAAAGATAGAAGAGTCTACTTGACCAGGTATGATTGGTGATCCCACCATCGCATCCAGCTATATGATGTACGAACTATGCGATCACAGCCTGGAATTATGAAGAGGGAGCCAACGCAGCCATTCAGCAATTGTTTCCATATCATGGCCCAGTTAAGAGGACCAGTTCCATAACAGCGCATTTTTCTGGTAACCAACCCGCAGTCTTGTGGCACAGTTTGATCATAACCAAATTGACGAGCAAAACGACTGGGGTAGTAAGGTTCTCTCCAGAATTCTGTCCCTTCCCGCAGAGGTAAACTGCATGAGCGAATAGAAAAGAAGAAAGCTCTCTCTGCTGCAGTAAGAGTTTCGTTGTCCACCATGTCTGTGTCTGCAGTATAGCGATAGAGGCGGAACTGAAAGAAGTTTATCTGATCATCATCCCGAATCTTATTTGCAACCCACTCATATGCTCTTCTAGCCATTGCTCTTTGCTGAAAGAACCAAAGTGGAAGATGAGAAGGATGCGAATATGCTTGCTCCGAAGCTTCGAAAGTCCAAGGGAAATAAACTCCAAGCCACCCCGTAAAATAATGCCAAGAAGTATGTGCAGATGAAGCCCCCAAAATCGGGTCTTTTACGTGGGTAGCTATTTCTCCAAGGGCCCTATAGATAGAACATAATACAGGAGGAGCAAGAGAATATTTATGGCCCTCCGCTAAAGCACCAGCTACGACAAAGACAGTGGGACGAACAGCATCTGCCCACTTAGAGCTGGGCAATACGACCAAGCTTAGCCAGTAAGCCAAGAATGCTGCGAGTTCTCCGAAAGGGCTATATTCTGGCTTTCCCCTTATTGCGTCTCGAAGCTTATTTAATTCTTTCGAGCGGCAGTCACGAAACCTTCAAAGAAAAATGAAGGAGGTTAGGTTAATATGTGGAAATGGCTAAGTAGCAAGAATGTGAAGATGAAGATCAATTATCAGATTGTTAAATACCTGAGGCCTCTAGAGAAATGTGCTAGCCATTGTAGAGGGGGAATTTTGTGGAAGTTGGGAAATTTGCTCATCTCTTTGAATAACTCTATGGTAGTCTCAGAGATAGAAGGCTTGCGGTCCGGAGAAGACACGAAGGCTAATTCTCTGTTGGTAGGAATGAACTCATCATAGAATTTGCTGTTATTGTGAGACTTGACTATACGATGAAGGTCCCATAGAGATATGCTCATTTCGCCATAAGGAAGATGGAAGGAGTTGGTTGTAGGCGACCGGTATTCAAGGAAGCCTTTTAGAACATTGGGTTCTAGATAGAAGTATTTTGAGGTTACTTCTATTGCATCATAAAACTGTCTTTGCAAGAGTGCTTGTATGCTTCAAGAAGATAGCTTCCGCCCATTCAGAATAGTAGCGACGAGCAGTTAATAAGCCCCTAATGCGAAATTCTGCCTGGCCCCAGAGTTGCTCTCGATCTCTGAAACGCTGTCGCACCGTCTCATAGAAATGAGAAGGAAAGAGATCATGAGGACTGTGGAAAGGAGTCAAGAAGATCATGGGACAAGCTTCTCCTATATTCTGTCGCGGCTTTTGAGCTTGAATGGTTCCTTCTAGGATTCGGGGCTCTCTTGAGGCCCATGATTCTGTATACATCAGCCTTTCGCCATGGATACAATCTCTAGATTCACAGTCTAGCATAGACTGATGGCGATATACTTTGATAGGAATGATTGTCATACCCTCTGCATGAGGGTTGTCAAACTTCATGACTCCTTCAACAACTCGTACTGAGTCCCACGAGTTTTGAAGTCGTTTCTTCTTATGTTCTTTAATTTTTTCTGCAAACTCTTTCGCCTTATTGCGGCGAGTTTTCTTCGAGCGAGAAGCGGGAGGAGTATCTTCTCGGAGAGGTGGTCTCTCACTGTCGGTACGAATGTGGGCTGTGGTCTTGAGCCATTCATCCCAGTCATATTCCCTTCCATGTTTTGGCGGGCATTTAATATCTCCCAAGGAGATGGATCTATGAATAGGGGAGGGTAAAGACTTAATGCGATCGGAAAAATCAAAAGTGGGGAGAACGGGTTCTTTGAAATAAGCTGGATTTCTAGAAGTTGTTTTTGTTCTTTTAGCAGGTGGTTGGTCAGAAGGAGGCGAGTCTGAAGGAGACACAAGACGAGCAGTTTGTTTGATACGAGCCATAATGAAAGAAAGAGGAAAGAAGATAAGTCAAAGAGCAAGAAATGAAGAAAGAAGAAAAATGTCTAAAGTGTTGAAAATTTTCTAAGTGCAGAGTACTTTGCGCGAGGTCGCGCAAAGTATAAGGGTTTGCGCGGAAAATTCTAAGTTCAGAGGACGTCGCGCAAAGTGAAACGGTTTGCGCGGGGTCACGCAAAGTGGGAGCTTTGCGCGGAAAAAAATCGCCAGAGCAGAAGTTACATCAGAGAGCAGTTCGTGAAAATGACTAAGTCGTTGGACTATTTATAGCCTTTATGGCCGAGTACGGTACTCGAGTGGACCTTTGCGCGGGGTCGCGCAAACTCTGGAGAAAAAGAATGGTTTGATCCTTTTCTTTGATTTTTTGAACAAACAAAGAACGGATCAAGGGGGCATCTGTTGTGGCATAAAATAAGCAAGGGAGTGGAGAAGAAAAAGATCAAGAAAACAAATTTGAAGATTAAAAATCACGATTCAAGACTGCTTTGTGCGGGGTCGCGCAAAGTAAAAGAGTTGAGATGGATCGCGCAAAGTGAAGAGTTTGCGCAGGTTGGACAGAGGAAAGTTTGCGCGAGATTGAGGGTTTGCGCGAGACCGCGCAAAGCATATTGTTTGCGCGTGTCCGCGTAAAGTCTATAATGATGCGATAAAAATGGTTGGATGATATTTTTGTCCCACATCGACCAGATCTGAGATTTCCATTGGTGAAAATGTCTATAAATACCCCGTTCCTTCTCTCAAAAGTGGGGGGGAAAATTTCAGAAGTGAAGAAAAGACGAAAGAGAAGACAGAAGGTGCGGAGTATTGGATTCCTACACTTTGCGCGACCATGCGCAAAGGAGTATTGGACTCCTGGAAGTTTGCGCCAGTCCGCGCAAGGCAGCAGGGTGTTCATATAGTTTACGCGGACCCGCACAAAGCATATCGTTTGCGCGGACCCGCGCAAACCGACTGCTGGGCAGTCTATAACAGCAATGGGTTGTTATGCTGTCAGAATGGCTTAAGTGCTTCAGATCTTCAAGTTCTTCTTATTTAGGGGAAAAGGAAGAGTCATCAACGAAGGAACGTATTCCTCCTAAGTTTCAGGAGATGACCAAAATAGCACTGAAACGCTGCCGGAATCTTCGTGCTCTTGAAGATTGTTGATCTACTTGTCTATTCCTCCTAAGTCATTAGAGATGATTGAGATCATTGCCGTTATGCTGCCGAAAATTATATTTAGCTATAATAATTGTCATTTGTAAATAAATTCTTTATAAACTATCTTAGAATCAAGGGATATCAGAGGATGTAAAGGAATTCAGAATCAATAAAGTGTGATGATTGTCTTTATAATTATTCCATTGTTATGTTTGAATGAAATAATTCTCCCAAATCAAATACATTTGTTTCCTTGTCGAAACATCTTGCCTTGCAGGCTACATGAGAAGCTAATGTTAGTCTAACATGGGCCATACCACATAGACTTCTATATTTCTAATGGGGCATGTCATTTCTTTCCCACTCTCTGTATATGGTGTGTCGATTAAGGCCGATTATTGTTTGATATGTTTGATAACATGCTAGTGTACTTGGCTTGGTAGGACACACTAGGAACATGCTTAGTATAATGACATCATGTCTAGACATATGCCCATACGCATCATTTGTATGCATGTTGTGGGGTGATGATTGATCATAGCATATGCCTTCAGGCTGAGATACTTAGGGGACCCACCATGGTTGCAGTGAACCCCACATGTTGTGCCTTTCTAGGCTGTTATGGGCATACTTAGGTTGTAATTAGAGGCTACGACTGGCACCCATCTTGGACTCTTTATGTGCCCACATGGCTCGCTATGAGTGGGCCTTTCGATTATAGGCCCACCTATGTAGGAGCATGCAGGGCCCATTAGGGGTAGATTTGAGTGGATCCCACCTAGTCATATCCATGTTAGATTTGTGGAGCCTATAGTGATTTTATTTGCAATTCAACTTAATTATGGATCCTCTTTAGTGAATAAATGATGCCCACACCATGGGTTACCTTGTGGTTCATGTTGTGGTTGCCCATTAGGCCTGCCTGTATTTATATGTAGTGGTTGTACCATGGGCCAACCCTGTGGTTTATGTCGTGTTTCCACCATTAAACCACTGTTTAGGTTCCACACATTACCTATATTGAGCCCATTGTAGTCCTGTATTTGGTTGGTTGCGAGCTGCCCTCTTGGACCTTGCCCACTTTGACGACCATTTCGAGTCCACTATGATTTTTTATGGATCCTATAATTTGTTATCCCATTTAGATGCCATAGTTATATGTTTTGGCCGCTTAGGTGCGAGTTTACTGAGTGGGCCCATGAGCTTGAAAGACTACTTAAGTATAGCCCTATCGGCCTCGATAAACTTGGTTTCCAAGTAGGTTCTACTCGTTATGAATGATGAATTTCCATGTGATGTGATATTTTAGATGTGTATTTGTACAATACTTCCTTGATAATTTATGTAGTGTTACCTTAGTGATTTATGTGATGTTTATGATCATGATTGCTATAACACTTCCTTTACGTTGACATGGTGCTTTCTTTATATTGATGCGACACTATTTTATGTTAGATGTAACATTGCTTGATATTGATTTAGCCTTGATTTATGTTAATATGGTATTACACACCTCATGTATAGTGGTTATGATTGTATGTTATCATATCTCATTCATATCATGTGTGCATGACTTGAATGATGGATAATTCATGATTTTTGGCTTACCTATATGTAGCAAGGCCACATTGACGACTTTAAAAGCTTGGGACACTTTCAGGAAACCCGTAAGAGATGGGGTCATCCTGCATGTATGTATGGCTTGCATGACATGGTTGCATGACTCGGATGATGGACTATGCATTCAGGCATTGTATAATGCATTTGCATTACACCCTAGCGACATCAGGTTTGTGGCCTCACTGGACACTAAAAATATTTGTTCTCACATTAGGGCGCTAAGGAGGTCCTTAAAATTGCGGTAATGACCACTTTAGTTGAAGTAGGAATAGGTCAAGATGCCCTAGAGGGGGGTGAATAAGACTTTATAAAATTTTATGACAGTTTAAAATCCTATCATCATTATCTTGATCTAATATAATAATTTATTAAGATATCTATATCTTAACTCTAATGGCTTCCAAGCTAAATAGAGGATCCAATCACAAGACTATTCAATATCTAAGCAATAAATAAATTTAGTCTATGATGGATGGACAGAGAGACTGTGTGTGAGATGTGATACTTATCAATTCTAAATAACCATGCATCATGTGATCATTCAAAGTATACACAATAAAAGAATATGCAAATAACAATCTCAAACATAGTCATTTTATAATAGTTCGATTACTTGCCTACTCCACTTCCGGTGGACACACTCAACCTTGAGTGTACCGAATCTCACTAAAGGAGGTTTCGATTAGGTTTACCTCAATCCAGTACAACCTACACAAGGCTGAGTTTAAGACCTACAGAAGGTACCTAACATGTCTCCACGAGACACAACTTTATACCCCACACAGGAGCGAGAGTCAACACACAACACCCAGGTTTTATGCCTTACACAAGAGCAAAGGATCCACACAAGGAACCTAGGGTTTTAGGCCACACAGGACAAGGATCCACACAAGGAACATAGAGTTTATGCCCTACACAAGAGCAAAAGTTAACACACATCACATAGGTTTTAGGCCACACAGGCCAAGGACCTAAGTTTATGCTCACCAAGAGCAAGGGTCAACACTCAGCACTCACACGTATTCTCCTATCACAGGCCTCTTACGAGGACTTGAAAGGGGTGAGAATCACCTGTGACCTAATCCTACACAAAGGAATGATCAGCAGGGTCTCTGGACTCTAATGACTTACTGATAAGTAGATGAGCCCCATTAAGCACGTTGATGAAGATATCCTCCTTTGATGATGAAGAATCTTCAGCTCCCTTGAATTACAACACTTATAATGCTCCAATGTAAGACGACGGGTTGGGTCAAGGTTATGTTGGAATCCTACTCTATTAAATATTTTCCTATTTTAGAGATAGAGTGATTCCAAGCATTCAAGGTATCCCAGCTCAATAATTTGCCATTAAGGTGGTAGCTGGATGATCCTTGAATGCGGAAGTTCATTCCCCAATCCACTCTATTGAATATCAATGATGAGGGTGGGTTGGAGGATGAACTCCTGTGAAAAAAAGAGCTCAAGGTAAATAGCATACAGGACTCTCTCAAGGCTCTCTCTATTTTTGTCACTGCAGTAACCAATAGCAAGCTCTCCCTAAATAAGCAAAGAGATCCAACGATAATAATCTGGAGTTCGATATCATCAAATGTATACTTTCGAAGACATCGAGGGAGAGATCGATGATATGAACTCTTCTAACAATTACTGTTGAATATCTCTTAAACACATGTCGATCATATCGAATATGCTTCGATGTCATTGGATTTCGAACTCCGATTTCATCGACCCATGGTTCGATTCCTTGAAAATGAAAAACTAGAGAGCATGCTAAGACTTGAGATAGCAGCTTCGATAATATCGAGCCTCCCACGATGTCATCGAATTTCAAATATCGATGATATCAATACCTAATTCAATTCGTCGATCTTTTATAAAAGATTTTCCTATAAGCTTACTGGACATTCCATTATCCGAATTCGATGAAATCGGCATAGATTCGATATGATCGATATTTGAATATTGATTGTATCGAGGGAGTCTCGATTACTCGAAACATTTAAAAACAATTTACCTAAAAAGTTTACTGGTCTATTTGGTCCGAAATCGATAACATCGAAGGTCCATCGATATCATCGGAGTTTGAATTACGAGGATGTTGAGGCTTCCTTCGAGTCGTCAATAAATCAATGATTTTCCTTAGAAGCTTGCTGAACAAAAATAGACCAAGATTTGATTTAATCAAGCTGTCTCAATGATCTCAAAATTTGAATGTCGATGATATCGATAGCATCATCGATTCATCGATAATTTTGTCTAGAGATCAAGTTGGTTGCTGGACACAAGTAGTCCTCAATTCAATGATATCAATTGTATTTAGAGGACATCAATAACTGGTGTTCGATCTCATCGAGGTGGTCTCGATATATCGATAAAAGCAGAAAACTTAGAGATTTTCCAGATTTTCAAAATAGTTTTCATACTTTAAAACCTATGTTGTTCTATCCTCTTTTAGGGAATTTATATACCTCGGTGTTTTGGAACATGAGATGTGAGGCTAAATTTACCTTTGAGGAGTTCAGAGTATACATCCAGTTGAGGCAGACGCTTGAATGATCTTCCTATGGGGTTCAGGTGTTTTGCTGACTCAACACTCATGCTAATTGACAAACCAGGCACTTTCAGTCCTTGGGTGAAAGTCCCTAAACCCTATGGGCCAATAGGATGCTTCAATGTCAAGACTGAGTAGATAACATGAGCGCCTGAGTGCCAAATACTAGTAGGCCTCGTTTCCCACTATGTCGTGGTCAGTTGGAAAGGGGTGTGACCTTATCTGCCTGAGGGTAGGGGGCTATAAGCTAGGTTGAGTTTGACTAGCTCGTCAATGGGTCCCCTATCAATGAGTCGGGTGGGCATTGACATACCACTGGCAAGGTGAATAGTAAGGTCTCTTCCACTCACCTAGGCATACGCGGTGGGGCGGCAGCCAGTATGGAGTGTATTAGACCCAAGTGATGATTCTAGTGATAATAATTATACTAAAATGTGGACTTACTGAGTAGGAGTTGCATGTTCAACATTTGACTCATTCATTCATTTACTATCCACTTGGGCTGATGGTGCGCAACTAAATTATTATATGCACCTTTGTAATGGCCATGATTTCGGTTAAGTATGTGACTAACCTGAGATTAGAAGATTATCACATTGAGTTTAGCTATCCAAATCAGGTATAGGATTGGTTTGGATAGAATTCCCTTGTGATGAATCCCACAGCTTGTGATACTACGTATTATCATCCCGATTACACACACCAGCATTGTCATTCTTTTTGCATCACATAGCCTAGATATGGCTGATGGTACTTGTCAACATTTGTATACTACGTTGCATCCTCAGCATATGACATTTGACCTAGTATGTCTTTGCATCACATAGCCTGGATAAGACTGATGGTATTTATGGACTTGCCAGTTTGGCCTCCATTTTTTCGCTTACTCTTATATTTGTATGCTTGGCACATGCATTGTGCACACACGCATGCACTCTCTAAGCTTTGTAATAAGCTTATGCACGTTCATTATGTGCAGGTTATGCTAGACCATAGCAGCATTGAGGCAGGAGCACATGCCCGATCTTTTGGAGTTTTGTTATATCCTGTATTTTCTTTTCGGCACTGTACTCAAAGATTATATTAGTGGATATATGGTGATGATGTTTTGTAACTTGGCTACACTTGTGGTTATGCTCTTTTACAAAAAAAATTCACCCTAAAAATCCTCCTTATAGGATCCAAGGATCGGAACCTGGCGCATGGGAGTTGTGAACTGAGAATGGGGTACTACAGAGGCTGTCGGCACCAGATTCGGTAGCTAAAAATTTTGTGTGCTCGGTTCCCGAGTTTAGGGCTTGACAAGAAGTGGATCAAGATGGAAAGTTCAAGTTCTATTAAGATCAAGATGATTGAGTTCAAGTTCTACTAAAATTTTAGTAGAAGATCAAACTTCATCTTCCACTACAAGCTCTATTGAAGAATCAAGTAGAAGAACAAGTTTCATAAAGTTTAAGCATTCAATCTACTTCAAAGTTCAGTCTTTTCATGTATAACAGACCCCAGAAAGACCTTAGGCTTAGGTTCTTTCAAAACATAACTTAAATGGGTTTATATACTTATGTTAGGCTAAAGTTCGACTAGTCTAAAGCTTAGGTTTGACTAGTCTAAGTTATGGCTCGACTAGTCTAAGGAATCTTTGACTAGTCTGAGTTTAAATTGTAGAAAAATGGATTCTTTCATTACTTCTTCGACCAGTCGAGCAGACTACTTGACTAGTCGAAGAGGGGCCTTCGACCAATCGAGGGTTGCTCTACTTGAAGTCCAGCGACTGAATCAGTTTGGATTTTTGGCACCCTCGACCAGTCGAAAACCATGCTCGACCACGAACAGGGCCCTCGACCAGTCGAGCAGGGCCTTTGACCAGTCAAAGTTCTGTTTTATCTTATCACGCGAATCTGGTTCTTAGACGAGTCGAAGAAACAATTTTTTTCCATATAAATAAAGGCTTTCTTTCAATCCGAAAATACAATTCAAGTACATTAAATCTATCATCAAGAGAGATAGAAGCCCCTATTATACTCAAGCTATTGCATGGTACATATAAATTTTTTAATAGCTTATTTGTTTTAATTCCTTATTCTCTTATGCTTTGAATTTTATATTATAAAGAGAGTAAATACTCTTCTTTAAGATCTTAAGGAATTCAAACAAGTAGCCTTAGGTTTGAATTTATTTAAAATCAATCTAAAACCTTGAACCCTTGTCTATGTGACTAAACATTGAACAATCAACGACAAGAGAAGCGGTTCTACGGTTACATCGTCTGATACATCTTTAAAGGAGAAAATAAGAATATTTTGCCTTTATATTTTTATTTTATTAAGATAGCCAGAAAATCTCATTTGTTGGTTTTCCTAAGATAGCCAAAAAATCCTAGTGAGGGGTTTTTGTTTATGATAGCCCTTTAAAATCACACGTATATTACGTTTTATGGTGGCCCTATGAGAACCTTATTTATAGTGAAAGCCAATATCATGTAGATAGTGATTATTGGGAGTGGAGTAGGTGTGGTTGTTTGAGAACTGTTGCTGTACACATCGAACCACTATAACTCTCGGTGTTGTTGTGAACGTTTACGTTTTGCATTTGTGGAAAATATTTGTAATTTCATTTATGCAAAAGTGGTGAGTGTTTGTAATAGATATCATTATTTTCTCTAGCTTGGTTTGAGATCTTGATTCTTACAAACATTCATGAAATAAGGTTGTCTTACCTAAACTTAGTTTGGGTGTTGGTTGTCCTACGAACTAATTTGAATCAATTTTTCAATACTAGTACGATTGAATTTTCTGATTTATTTACTATTTTAGCACTTTAATTTTTATTTGGCATAGTGCTATTCACCCCTCCCTCTCTAGGAATCCTTAAGCTCGCCTTTTCAAGGGTTAACTTCAAGTACCAGTGCAGAATCAAGCATGACATCCATCTCCCTAATTGTGTCATCATCCAAATTGGGGGAGTGTGCCAAGCACGTCTTTAGAGGATCAGAGGATAAGGTCATCAGATCTCTATCTTCCATGAAAGAATCTACCATATTAATATCATGCGCCTCGTCATCATCCTTTGCTTGTTTGCTCATGTTGAAAAAGGTATTAAGCACTAACGTCATATTTCCAAAAGACAAATTCATGACCTCATTCCTACAATTAATGATAGCATTAGATGTAGCAAGAAATGGGCGGCCAAGTATGACAGGGATTTGAGTGCTCATGTCTGTGATGGGATGAATATCTAGGATGATAAAATCTACTAGATAGTAGAATTTATCAACTTAGACCAATACATCCTCAATCATCCCTCTTGGTAATGAACTGATGATCAACAAGTTGTAATATGGTCTGAGTGATTTTAATTCACCTAGACCCAGTTGTTCATAGACCGAGTAAGGGATCAGATTTACTCTTGCCCACAAGTCAAGAAGTGCATTCTCAATTTGGTAATTCTTAATTATACAAGTGATAATTGGGCTACTAGGATCTTTATATTTTTGTTTGCTTTGAATATCTTCTTTTCCTGATTTGAGATTGTGAAATTAGTAAGTTCCATTGTTTACCATCGTCCCTTGGGCATGGTCGAGTGATGGAATCCTTCCTAATCTTCATAATTCTCCTATGATTGGTTGTGGGATTGGTATATCCTATTGTTTGCCATTGTCTCTTGGGCATGGTTGGGTGATGGAATCACTTCCAATCCTCACAACTCTCATCTGCTAAGACTAGGTTCATGAGAATTCAGAGATCTAACCGTCTCCTCTTTCCCTAACTGGATAAGATAGGACTCTAATTCCAGTTGGATCTCTTGAATCATGCAAGGTGGCCTCCCAATAGTTACAAGTGGATCCTTGGCACCCTAGTTCTCACCTTTAAATTTACAATTTTCAATTATAAATTCACAATTACTCTTTCAAATAATTTCATATTTAGTTTTAGATCATCTTCTTCTAGTTCTAGTTACTTTTAGAATACACAAGAAATTAGTTCCTTTGGATTCGACCTCGGTCTTTTCGAGATTATTACTATATCGCGACCTTACACTTGGGGTTGTGAACACTCCCAAATACAGAGAATAATAAGAGATCCTCCTAAACCCAAAACCATAATGAAATGGGTTCCAAAAGATAATGTCTCGTTATACTCAAAGCAAGTAGTCATTTAAGATGGTACCTAGATAGTGGATGTTCTAGACACATGACAGGTGACAAGGCGATTCTATCAGACATCAATCAAATCGATGGCGGCTCAGTTACATTCAGAGATGGTAGCAACTTCAAGGTCATCGGAAGAGGTAATGTAAAACTTTTCAATCTACGTATCTTTGAAAATGTGTTATATGTTAAAGGATTAAAACATAATCTATTAAGCATATCTCAAATATGTGATAATGATCATAGTGTAAAAATTTTAGATCACAGATGTGAGATAATTAACAATCAAGGTCATATAATATTAAATGGTTGCAGAAGCTTTGAAAACTACTATATCATTAATGACTCTTGCTCGACAAATCATTCATGTTACATGGTCCAAACAGACGAAACTGAACTTTGGCATCAACGTCTTGACATGTCAACTATAGAGGCTTATATAAATTGAGCAAGAGAGATCATCTACATGGTCTACCTAAATTAGAAAAGGTAGAAAATAAAGTATGTGGTACTTGTCAAATAGGAAAACAAGTTAGGAGTAGTCACAAAAAGGTGAACTCCTTATCCACTACAAGACCTCTTGAACTAATCCAGATGGACTTAGTTAGACCAACTCGAGCGAAGAGTAGAGGCAGAAAGAAATACTTTGTAATTGTAGTAGATGACTACACTAGATATTCATGGGTAGCCTTCTTAAGAGAAAAGTCAGACGCTTTTGACGAAGTCAAAAAGTTAATTAAACTCTAGAATCATGGGTAGCCTTCTTAAGAGAGTATAGCCAGAATCACTTCTTCAGATGACTGTGATATGTCTGATTATGAAACTCCAAGAAGTAACTCTGAAAATGAAGAAGATATTCATGATGCATATGATGACCTATATAGAGAGAGAGTTGTAAAATTGCAGCCAAATTCAAATTTCAAAAAGAAATCTATGTTAAACTACAATTAGAACTTGAAAACGTTGTTTTAGAAAAATCTCATTTTTCTTATTGTTTTGAAAAAACTAAGTTAGATTTGAGTTTAAAATTTTCTGAATTATAAAAACTTAAATCTGAAAATGAGAAATAAAACTTGAAGTTTCCTCCCTTCAGAGTTCAAAAGACACTTGGAAATATACCCAAGGTGACCAGAAACATGAAAAATAGTTAACCTCATCTCAACGATGTGGTGACAAGTTTGCACTAGGTTATATTAAAAATAACTCTTTAAAATCTAAGGATTATGCTCTTACCTTTGTAAAAAGAAAATCCTCAAACTCTAAAGCAGAGAATTTAAAAGAATTAAAATATAAAAGGAATGGCATCAAAAATTCAAAACCTTTTCAAGCCTCTAATAAAAAAAAAGTGTTAACTACCACAAATATCAAATGAATAATAATAGAAATCCTCCTTTAGTTGATAAAATTATGGACTTACTTAAAGAGCTATTGAAATCCAACTCTGGTAAGAATGTAGTATATAGAAACAAGAGAAATCCTAACTCCTGATCATAGCATACAACAAGAGATCCTCCTAAACCTAAAACTATTATAAAATGGGTAATAAAAGTTAAGTGTCTTGTTATCCACATAGCTTTCAAAGTAAATAGCCATTAAGATGGTACCTAGATAGTGGATGTTTGAAACACGTGATAGGTGATAAGGCTATAATCTCAAACATCAACTAAATAAATGGCATCTTGGTTACATTTAGAGATGGAAACAACTGCAAGATTATTGTCCAAGCTAATGTAAAACTTCCCAACCTACCTCCCTTTAAAACTGTTTTATATGCTAAAGGGCTAAAACATAATTTTCTGAGCATACCTCAGATCTGTGATAATAAACATAGCGTAAATTTTTCAGATTACGGATGTGAGATAATTAATGAGAAAGGACATGTAATATTCAATGGTCACAGAACTTCTGAAAATTGCTATATAATTGATGACTCTTGCTCAACAAATCATTCATGGTATATGGTCTAAACAGACGAGACTGAACTATGGCATCAACATCTTGGACATGTAAACTATAGACATCTATATAAATTGAGCACAAGAGATCCCTTACGTAGCCTACCCAAACTGAAAAAGATAGAAAAAGTACGTGGCTCCAGTTAAATAGGCAAACAAATTAGGAGTAGTCACAAGAAAGTGAACTCCTTAGCCACAATAAGACCTCTTGAACTTCTCCATATAAATTTAGTTGGACCAACCAGAATAGAGAGTAAAGGCAGAAATAAATATTTTTTGTTTGTAGTTAATGACTACACTGGATATTCTTGGGTATCCTTTCTAAGAGAAAAGTCAGATGCTCTTGACGAATTCAGAAAACTTATAAAATGCATCCAAACTGAAAAAGAGTTATCTATGGTCAGAATTAGAAGTGATTAGGGAATTGAATTCAAAAATAAAAATTTTGAGAAATACCGCAATGACCATGGAATACTACATGAATTTAAGGCTACAAAAACACATCAACAAAATGGGGTTGCTGAAAGAAAAAATAGAATTTTACAGGAAATTGCTAATGTAATGCTAAATAGAATGAATTTACCTAAATATTTATTGGTTGAAGCTATTAGTACTACATGTTATATAATTAATCGTGTTTATATTAAACAGCTAAAAACAAAACATCTTATGAATTATGGTTTAACAAAAAGTCCACTGCTAAATATTTTCGAACTTTGGAAGCAAATGTTTTATTTTACATAACCGTGAAAATTTGGGAAATTTTGAAGCCAAAAGCGATGAGAGAATATTTCTTGGATATGCTCTAAATAATCGGGCATATCGAGTACCTAAAAAAAGAACTAGGGTTATACAAGAATCGATAAATGTTGTGATAGATGATCAACTAATCACACCCAGTCTTGACTATATCACAGTATGATTGGTAGTCTTCTTTATTTAACAGCTAGTAGACCTAATATTTCATTCAATGTTGACATTTGTTCTAGATATCAATCAGACCCTAAAGAATCTCATTTATTCGCTGTCAAACGGATAATCACATATGTCGCAAGTTCTATGAACTTAGGCTTATGGTATCCACATGATACGTCTATACAAATCATAGGTTATACTGATGCGGACTGGGCAGGTAATGTAGATGATAGAAAATCCACTACTAGTGGATGTTTTGGAAACTACTTAGTAGGCTGGATAGGCTGGATATATTGCTGCAGAGAATGCTTGTACTCGGCTAATGTGGATGAAAAGAATGCTAGTTGATTATAAAATTACGTAAGATACAATGACCTTATATTGCGATAATTTGAGTGCAATAAATATCTTTAACAATCCAATTCATCATTCTCGTACAAAGCATATTGACGTAAGATATCACTACATTCGAGAATTAGTTGAAAATAAGAGTATCATGCTAGAATACATTTGTTTCGACAAGAAACAAATGCGTTCGATTTAGGGAATTCATCTACTCAATAATTAACAAAGGAGAATAGAGAGAATTATCACAATATTCATTTGATTTGAATTCGATTACATCCTTTATATCCTTTGATTCCAAAGTAAAGTAGTTACATAATTTAATATAAATATCAAATATTCTATATTAATTTCTATAGCATCTCGGATCACATCATGATCTTCAACATAGAGAAATTGTTGTGCCGAACTCATATCGTTAGCTGATTCCCTGTTTGAGGCATTCCCTAATCCTTAAGTTGTCATTACTTCAAGCTGAGCTGTCATAGTTCCCTTATACAAGCAAAATCCATTGTGCGCACATGAGGTTGTGTGCTCGTGGCATTGTGCGCCCCTTTGAATTGTGCACTACACAATGACTCCTACCTCAATCTCTCTGAAGTCCTCTCTCTGATTTCTTGATATTGCTCCAATGAATAATTTATGGAAGTTAGTGGGGTATTTATAGCCTTCCGCACGTGTGAACTCTCCACCCAGTCCTGTTGTACACTAGTTCTCTTTGTGCGCCATCAGCCGTTATGTGGTCCTAATGGTTGTGCACCACACAACCCTGCTACCTGGGTGACTCCTGTTGTACGCCGCACAACTTAATAGTGAAAATTTTCATCTTCTTTTGTAAAGATTCTTCTCTCTCTTAGCCAATTTTATGCCTCAACAACATACAAACTGAGAAGCAACTTGCAGATATATTGACTAAGTTGCTTGATAATATTAAATTTTCTAATATGAAGCATTATATTAGATGTGTATTGTTAAATAATTATTCTTTTCATTGCATTTATTTTTTATGTTTATTTATAATTAAGAGATGCATGAAAAGAAAATTTTTTAAAAAAAATTGGGGATTTTTCGCCCATCACATTGTTAACCACAAAATTCAGCCAACATAGTGAAAGTGCCCTGGTTTGTCAATTAGCGTGAGGGTTGATTCGGTGAGTCAAGTGAGCCCCATATGAAGATCGTTTAAGCCATTGTCTCAGCTGGATGTATGCTCCGAACTCGTCAAAGGTAAACTAAGCCTCACATCCCATGTCCCAAAACACCTAGGTAAATAAATCCTTACAAGCCTTAGAACAACATAGGAGTTAAAAGTCTGAAAACTTAATTCGCAAACAGGAAAATTTTCTAAGTTTTTTGCTTTATTTGATGACATCGAGCTTCGGTCGATGAAATTGAACACTCATTTTCGATGACATCAAATAGGTGTCCATGACATCGAAATGAGACCTTATATGTCCAGCAACCACATAATATTTGGACAGAATATTCTAAAATAGCGGTGAAGACCGCTTGAGTAGAAGTTGGAATATGTCAATATGTCCTAGAGGGGGGTGAATAGGACTTTTTAAAGATTTATGAGTTATTTAGATATCCTATCACTCTAATCCTATTATGTATGCAATTTTCAAGATTACTCAAATTAACTCTACAAGCTTCCAAGCTTTGTAGAGGATCTAATCACAAACTAATCAAGATATAATAATATGCAACTTAGTCTATGTTGGATGTGACTGTGTGTGTGTGTAAGATGTGTTCAGATATATGAATATGAATGCATTGTCATGAATCACACATATAGAAAAGCCATCACAAACACAGTCATTTTTATAGTGGTTCGACTACTTGTCTACTCCACTCCCGGCTGTCGCACTCAACCCTTGAGTGTACCGGATTTCACTAAGGAGGTTTCCCAGGGTTCACCTTAAACCTAAGGTTTTAAATCAAGTTCACCTTCAACCTTTACACAGGTTTTACGCGGTTCACCTCAAACCTAGACTTTTGCTGCTTCACTCCTAACCAGAGGTTTATGCTCTCCATAGAGCAAGGGTCCACACAACGCACCGGAATTTTAGACCACACAGGTCAAGGACCTACACAAGGACCTAACGGTTTATGCCCTACACAAGAGCAAGAGTCCACCCTATGCACCCACTACGTACACTCCTGCCGGAGGCCTCCTTGAGGACTTCAAAGGGTGAGAACCACTTAGGACCAAGACCTAGGAAGGAATGATCACAAGTGTCCTCTGGACTCTGGATACTTACAGATAAGTTGATGAGTCCTGTTAAGCACAACGCCGAAGATCTCATCCTTCTTGTTGACGAAGAGTCTTCTGCTCCCTTGATCCGCAACGCAAGATGATATACCAATGCTTGGCTTCGGGTTGGGTCAAGGGTGAGATGGAATCCTACTCTCTAAAGATTTTCCTATAAGGAAGATAGAGTAGATCCTCTCTTATGCATTCAAGGCATCCCAGCACAAATATTTGCCGTTAAGGTAGTAGCTGGAGGATCCTTAAATGTGGAAGTTCATTCCCCAATCCACTCTATTTAATATCAATGGTAAGGGTGGATTGGAGGATGAACTCCCTTGAGAGAAAGGGCTTTGGGTATATGATATAAGTTGAAACACTCAAAAGCTCTCTCTTCTTTCTCTCACAGCAACAAAAGACAAGTCCTCTATAAATAGGCAAAAAGTTCCAACGGATATAAAACGGTCACATTTATGATAGAGTTCGATATCATCGAGCAAGTTCGATAACATCGAGCGTATATTCTCGATAGCATCGATGGTCTGCTCGATGACTCAGACTCAATGTCATACGCTTTTGAAACTCTTTGCCAATTGGTCGATGAATTGAAGCCATGTCGATGTCATCGGATTTTGAACTCCGATTCCATCGATGACAGAATCGATCCATCGACACATGAAAAATAAGAGAGACTTGACTTTGAGATATTTCAGGTTTTCATGAATGATCGGGGGAACCGTCGAGGTCATTGGAATTTGAATGTCGATGATATCGAGATCTGAGTCGAGGCATCGATAATTCCAGCAGATTTATCTTTGAACTTGCTGGAGAGATTATGGCTTAGTTCGATGCAATCGATCAGGTGTCGATATCTTCGATATTTAAATATTGATTAAATTGAAGGGCCCCCGATCATAGTTAAAATCATCCTGAAATAACTGTTGTAAGAAATGCCCACCCACCATCGATATCATCGATGGACCTCCGATCATATCGATATTTGATTTCAGATCATATCGGACGGTCGTCGATATATCGAAGGAGTTTAAAATTTTCATTAAAAAACAGGGGCACCGAAAATCTGCCTGTCAATCTTATCGAGCCACTCTCGATGGGCTCGAGATTTGAATATCGATGATATCGATATGAGTATCGATACATCGAGAATTCGTCTAGATATATTGTGAAGTTGCTGGACATATTTGTGCTTATATCGATGATATCGATAAACGTATCGATACATCGATAAATCCATCTAGATGAGTATTTAGTTGCTGGATACTTTTGGTCCTCTTTTCGATAATATCGTTAAGGTATCGAGGACATCGACAGAACAGGTCGATCATATCGAGGGTGCTTCGATAAAATCGACAAGGCGAGAAAAACTTAGAGATTTTCCTATTTTGAACAAGTTTTCTCACCACCAAAAACCCTAAGATGTCTATCTTGTTTTAAGGGTTTTAATCACCTGTTGTTTTGGGACATGGGATGTGAGCCTATGATTTACCTATTGCAAGCTTCCACGCATTCGGTTGAGGCAGACGCTTGAAATGATCTTCCTATTGAGTTCTGCAGCCAGTTTGACTCACCACACACGTAACTTGACAAACAAGGGCACTAGTAGGTGCACTTTCAATCTCCCCCTTTGTCAATTACGTGACAAAATACCCAAAATACCCTAAAACACTTCTAGAGACACCCTAAATTGTGTGTACATGCATTTGCACAATTTTACAATTTTTCTAACCCATGTACACATTCTAGAATTATCCGCTCCCTCTTAGTTCAAAAACTCCCCCTTTCTTACAGCTGCTCCCCCTAACACCTGCATAAACATAGATAGATACACAATTTTCCGCTCGGGGTGTTTTGAACCGTTCTCCCCCTTTTTGTCAGTCATTGGCAAAGGTACAGTAAGTGATATTGACTAAAGAATGAATTTTATGGGAGAACCAACAGATACAGATGTATAAGGATGAAATCATTTTAAAACAAGCATCAATTTCAGAAGTCATGAATGCTTATTAGACAAGATAAAGCAGTTGTATAGCAGTTGAAATATTCATTGAGAACATCATATGCATTCCAGAACTTGGATAAACCAGGGGAAACACAAACTAAATTATGGCATTAAAGTTGTGATTTTTGTGTAGCCATATCCAAACCAAAATATCCATCTTTATAAGCATTATCCAAACCAAATCAAATAACAAACAAAACAAAGAAAATTTGACTAACCAACACGCATACTGCCACAAATAGCAGTTATCCTAAGATTCACCATGCTCATGTAAGTTTTGACACTATACGGATATCATCGAGAATGTCATCACCTTTGTAGCACACGTTCACTGGGATATGTTCTCAGTGAGTGCAAACACCAATGGATTTCTGAATATCACTAAACCTGTTTGAATCAGGAGGTTTGGTGAGGATATCTGCGAGTTGCTTTTCTGTGGAAACATAATCCAATGTAATAATCTTGTTTTCAACAAGTTCTCGAATAAAATGATGACAGATATCAATGTGCTTAGTCCGAGAATGTTGAACAGGATTCTTTGAAATATTGATTATGCTTGTGTTATCACAGAAAAGACTCATCGTGGGTTGTTAAATCCTGTAGTCCAACAACATTTGTTTCATCCAAAGGAGTTGTGCACAGCAACATCCAGTAGCAATATATTCTGCTTCAACAGTGGATAATGATATTGAATTTTGTTTCTTGATCTGCTAGGAGACCAGACAATTTCCAACATAGAAGCACCCTCCACTTGTTAATTTTCGATCATCTAAATTTCCTGCCCAGTCGGCATCAGAGTATCTGGCGATAATGGTAGATGTTTCAAATGGATACCATAGTCCATAGGAGGAAGTTCCTGCTATATATTTAATGATCCTCTTAACAGCCGTTAAATGAGATTCCTTAGGATCTGCTTAATATCGAGCACATACCCTAACACTGAAGGATATGTCGGGACGACTGGCTATGAGATATAGTAGACTACCTATCATACTCCAGTAGAGATGTTGATCCACACTCTTGCCATTTTTATCCTTGGAGAGTTTGAGTGTGGTGCTCATGGGAGTGTGATAGGAACGACCAAATTCAAGACCAAACCTTTTTACCAGATCGTTCGCATACTTGGTTTGACAGATAAAGATTCCATCATGTAGTTGTTTGACCTGCAAACCTAGAAAGAAGTTTAGTTCACCAACCATACTCATTTCAAATTCAGATTTCATGAGATCAGCAAACTTATATGGGATATCTTCACATGTTGAACCAAAGACTATATCATCCACATAAATTTGTGCTATGAGCAGTGAGTCTTTTGTTCTTTGGGTAAATAGGGTTTTATCAACACTCCCTCTACAGAATTTATGGTCCAAAAGAAATTTTGTCAATCGTTCATACCAAGCTCGTGGTGCCTGTTTAAGACCATAGAGGGCTTTATTTAGACGAATACGTATTGAGGACACTTAGGATCTGAAAATCCCCTAGGTTATTACACATAGACTTCTTCAGCCAGATCCCCATTCAAAAAAGCACTCTTAACATCCATTTAAAATAGTTTAAATTTTAATGCACATGCAATGGACAAAAGAATTCTGATAGACTCAAGGCGTGCTACAGGAGCAAAAGTTTCATCAAAATCAATGCCTTCTATCTATGAGTATCCTTGAGCTACCAGCCTTACTTTGTTTCTAATCACATTTCCTGATTCATCAGATTTATTCTTGAAGACCCATTTGGTTCTAATGACATTTGTATCGAGTGGTCTGGGAACCAATTTCCATACCTCATTTCTTTGAAATTGTTGAAGTTCTTCTTGCATAGCATTTATCCAGTGTTCGTCTTGAAGAGCTTCAATAATGTTCTTGGGCTCAAACTTTGAGGCAAAGCAAAAATGACTATAGATATTTTTTATCTGTCGTCGAGTTTTTACACCAGCATTAAGGTCTCCAATAATTTATTCTCGAGGATGATCTTTTATAATGGGAATGTCAGATGATGGTTGAGGATCATTGGGTGATAAAGTTTTATTTTTAGGTTTTTCCAGTATGCATGAATCTACATCATCTTCTAATTCATTCACAGGTGCATCTTCTTCATGAAGTTGATCATCGATAACCACATTGACTGATTCTTGAATAGTGAGAGTTCTTAGATTGTATACTCTGTACGCATGACTATTCATGGCATATCCCAAGAAGATTCCTTCATCACTTTTAGACTCAAATTTTCTTAGGTGATCTCTATCTCTTAAGATATAACATTTGCTACCAAAAACTCGAAAATACTTCACACTAGGTATTTTCCCATACCATAGTTCGTATGGAGTTTTGTTCAGACCTGCTCTAACATATACTCTGTTTATAATGTAACAAGCAGTATTAACAGCTTCAGCCCAAAAACTTTTCATCACATCCTTTCCATTTAACATAACTGACCCCATCTCCTGTAATACACAATTTTTCCTTTCAACGACTCCATTTTGCTATGGGGTTTTTGGAGCAGAGAATTCATGACGAATTCCTTTCTCATTGCAGTATTTTTCAAAATTTTCATTTTCAAATTCCCCACCATGATCACTTCTAATACGATTAATCCCGTATCCTTTTTCATTTTGGAGTCGCTTTGCCAGGATCACAAATTCCTCAAATGCATTTGATTTTTCTCAAAGAAATGTGACCCAAGTAAATCTGGTGTAGTCATCTACTACCACCAGCAAGTATCTTTTCTTACCATGGCTTTCCACTTTAGTTAGTCCAATAAGACCATATGTAGCAGATCCAAAGATTTTGTTGTTGCAATGGAGGTTGTCTTCTTGTGTCCAACCTTTATCTATTTCCCTTTTAGACATTCTCCACAGACAACTTTTTCTTTTCTAATCTTGAGAAGTCCCCTAACCAAATTCTTAGAACTGAGTTTTGCTAAATTTCGGTAGTGGACATGTCCCAACCTTTGGTGTCATAGTTTGGATTCATCTTTCACAGCCATGTTACACTTTGTGGATAGTCCCTTCTCACTCGTACTTTCAATGACATAATAATTATCACTAGTACGTAAACCTTTTATGAGAGATTTTCCTGTATGATCCAAAATTCTACATACATCCTTTGAGAAAGTGACAAGATGTTTTTTATCACAGATTTGGGAAATGCTCAGGAAATTATGTTTCAAGCCTTCTACATAGAGTACATGTTTGATCCTTGGAAGGCCTGGTACTGCTATAGTTCCTTGTCCAACTATCTTGGCTGAACTTCCATCACCAAATGTGACAGATCCCCCATCAAAGTTCGAGTACTCACAAAAGTGTGTTTGGTCACCAGTCATGTGTCTGGAGCATCCACTGTCTAGATACCACTTTGAACTATTTCTGACTTTTAGGGCTATATGGATTACTAGACAACTATTCTGGTTGGCTACACCCTCTTGGACATTTTTTAACATGATTCCAACTTCAGTCAAGATCACTCTCTAGGCGGTGAAGCCCATAAAGAGAGACCCGCTTTGATACCAATTGAAATAGCGATGAAGACCGCTTGAGTAGAAGTTAGAATATGTCAATATGTCCTAGAGGGGGGTGAATAGGACTTTTTAAAGATTTATGAGTTATTTAGATATCCTATCACTCTAATCCTATTATGTATGCAATTTTCAGGATTACTCAAATTAACTCTACAGGCTTCCAAGCTTTGTAGAGGATCCAATCACAAACTAATCAAGATATAACAATATGCAACTTAGTTTATGTTGGATGTGACTGTGTGTGTGTGTAAGATGTGTTCAGATATATGAATATGAATGCATTGTCATGAATCACACATATAGAAAAGCCATCACAAACACAGTCATTTTTATAGTGGATCGACTACTTGTCTACTCCACTCCCGGCTGTCGCACTCAACCCTTGAGTGTACCGGATTTCACTAAGGAGGTTTCCCAGGGTTCACCTTAAACCTAAGGTTTTAAATCAGGTTCACCTTCAACCTTTATAGAGGTTTTACGGGGTTCACCTCAAACCTAGAGTTTTGCTGGTTCACTCCTAACCAGATGTTTATGCTCTCCATAGAGCAAGGGTCCACACAACGCACCAGGATTTTAGACCACACAGGTCAAGGACCTACACAAGGACCTAACGGTTTATGCCCTATACAAGAGCAAGGGTCCACCCTATGCACCCACTATGTACACTCCTGCCGGAGGCCTCCTTGAGGACTTCAAAGGGTGAGAACCACTTAGGACCAAGACCTAGGAAGGAATGATCACAAGTGTCTTCTGGACTCTGGATACTTACAGATAAGTTGATGAGTCTCGTTAAGCACAACACCGAAGATCTCCTCCTTCTTGTTGACGAAGAGTCTTCTGCTCTCGTGATCCACAACGCAAGATGATATATCAATGCTTGGCTTCGGGTTGGGTCAAGGGTGAGATGGAATCCTACTCTCTAAAGATTTCCTATAAGGAAGATAGAGTAGATCCTCTCTTATGCATTCAAGGCATCCCAGCACAAAGATTTGCCATTAAGGTAGTAGCTGGAGGATCCTTGAATGTGGAAGTTCATTCCCCAATCCACTCTATTTAATATCAATGGTAAGGGTGGATTGGAGGATGAACTCCCTTGAGAGAAAGGGCTTTGGGTATAGGATATAAGTTGAAACACTCAAAAGCTCTCTCTTCTTTCTCTCACAGCAACAAAAGTCAAGGCTTCTATAAATAGGCAAAAAGTTCCAACGAATATAAAACGGTCACATTTATGACAGAGTTCGATATCATCGAGCAGGTTCGATAACATCGAGCGTATACTCTCGATAGCATCGATGGTCTACTCGATAACTCGGACTCGATGTCATATGCTTTTGAAACTCTTTGTCAATTGGTCGATGAATCGAAGCCATTGTCGATGTCATCGGATTTCGAACTCCGATTCCATCGATGATAGAATCGATCCATCGACACATGAAAAATAAGAGAGACTTGACTTTGAGATATTTCAGGTTTTCATGAATGATCAGGGGAACCGTCGAGGTCATCGGAATTTGAATGTCGATGATATCGAGATCTGAGTCGAGGCATCGATAATTCCAACAGATTTATCTTTGAACTTGCTGGACAGATTATGACTTAGTTTAATGAAATCGATCAGGTGTCGATATCATCAATATTTGAATATCGATTAAATCGAGGGGCCCCCGATCATAGTAAAACATCCTGAAATAACTGCTATAAGAAATGCCCGCCCACCATCGATATCATCGATGGACCTCCGATCATATCAATATTTGATTTCAGATCATATCGGACGGTCATCGATATATCGAATGAGTTTGAAATTTTCATTAAAAAACAGGGGCGCCGGAAATCTGCCTGTCGATCTTATCGAGCCACTCTCGATGGGCTCGAGATTTAAATATCGATGATATCGATATGAGTATCGATACATCGATAATTCATCCAGATATATTGTGAAGTTGTTGGACATATTTGTGCTTATATCGATGATATCGATAGATGTATCGATACATCGATAAATCCATCCAGATGAGTATTTAGTTGCTGGACACTTTTGGTCCTCTTTTCGATAATATCGTTAAGGTATCGAGCACATCGACAGAATAGGTCGATCATATCGAGGGTGCTTCGATAGAATCGACAGGGCGAGAAAAACGTAGAGATTTTCCTATTTTGAAAAAGTTTTCTCACCACCAAAAACCCTAAGATGTCTATCTTATTTTAAGGGTTTTAATCACCTGGTGTTTTGGGACATGGGATGTGAGGCTATGATTTACCTATTGTGAGCTTCCACACATCCGGTTGAGGCAGAAGCTTGAAATGATCTTCCTATCAAGTTCTGCAGCCAGTCTAACTGACCACACACGTAACTTGACAAACAAGAGCACTAGTAGGTGCACTTTCATATTCGATGAATCGAATATACCTTCGATGACATCGAAGGCTAGTCAATGAGATCGAAGGACTTAGAGAATTAACCAACAAATCTTCTTGGTAAATATTCTGATATTTCTAGAGTAACCGAACGAGCTTCGATGTCAGCGAAATTCAAACTTCAATGACATCGAGCAGGTTTCGAGGATATCGAATCTGGACAAATTTGTGTCCAGCAAGCTTAACAGGAAAATCAATGGAAATGCTTGAGGAATTGAGATAGCCTTGATGACATCGATATTCAAAGTTCGATGACATCGAGGGAGTCTCGATGACATCGAAAAAGGACAAAGAAGTGTCCAACAAGCTTTTAAGGAATATCTTCTGAAAAGATCGATGAATCGATCAGGGAATCGATGACATCGAAATTTGAAATTCGATGAGATCAAATCAGGTTCGATGACATCGAAGCTAACTTTCAAATGTCCAGCAAGCTCTTGTGTAATGACATGTCGAGGAATCGAACACTGATTCGATGACATCGAAGTTCAAATCTCGATGACATCAAATCAGGTTCGATGACATCGATCTTCTTTCAAAAAGTCCCCCAAAAGTTTTTCAAATGAGTACGTATCATCGAACTGATATTTGATGGCATCGAAAGTACATGTTCGATGGCATCAAAAGTACATGTTCAGTCAGAAACTGACAGTTTCATTTTTGTTGGAGTTTTTTGCCTTTATAAGAAGAGCTTGTTCTTAGTTGTAGAATAGAGAGAAAAAGAGAGAGCTTTGAGAGAGTAATTGCATACCACCTACCCTAAGCCATTTTTTCATGGGAGTTCATCCTTCAATCCACCCTCACCTCAATAGAGTGTATATGTGAATGAACTTCCTCATTCAAGGATCATCCAACTACCATCTTAATGGCAAATCATTGAGCTGGGATCCCTTAAATGCTTAAGATTTTAGAATCTCTGTCTCTCAAATGAGTAACATTCATTAAAGTAGATTCCAACATAACCCTGATCCAACCCGTTACCTTACATTGGAGTATCATAAGTGTTGCAGATCAAGGGAGCTGAAGAATCTTCGTCATCAAGGGAGATCGTCTTCATCAATGTACAGAATGGGGCTCATCTACTTATCTGTAAGTCATTAGAGTCCAGAGACCATATTAATCATTCCTTGTGTAGGATTGGGTCACAGGTGCATCATAACCCTTTCAAGCCCTCATAGGAGGCCTCCAACAGGAGAGTATGTTTAGGTTCTTAGTGTAGGACTTTTGCTCTTGTACAGGGCATAAACTCAGGTCTTTTGTGTAGGTCCTTGGCTTGTGTGGCCTAAACTAGGGTTTTTGTGTGGATCTTTGGCCTATGTAGCCTAAACTATGCTTCTTATGTGGATCCTTGACCTATGTCATCTAAACTAGGTTCCTTGTGTGGATCCTTTACTCTTGTGTAGGGCATAAAACCTAGGTTCCTTGTGTGGAGCATTTGCTCTTATGTAGGGTATAAAACTTAGATTCCTCATGTGTATCCTTTGCTCTTGTGTAGGGCATAAAACCTAGGTTTCTTGTGTGGATCCTTTGCTCTTGTGTAGGGCATAAAACCTAGGTGCTTTATGTAGGACATTTGCTCTTGTGTAGGGCATAAATGTTTGCCTTGTGTAGGCATGTTTCGGTACCTTGTGTAGGTCCTAGAGTACCTTGTGTAGCTTGTAAAGGTTTGAGGTGAACTTGATTTGAAACCTCCGTTAGTGAAATCCGGTACACTCAAGGGTTGAGTGCGTCTGCCGAGAGTGGAGTAGGCATATAGCCGAATCACTATAAACGACTGTGTTTGGGATTGATATTTACATATTCTCTTATTGTGTTTACTTTGAATAATCACATGAAAACATGACAATATGAATATCTGGAACTGATAAGACTCACATCCCATACACTTTCACATAGTTCATCCATCATAGACTAAGTGTCATATTTTGTTTAAATAATGAGTAGTCTTGTGATTGGATCCTCTACTTGGCGTGGAAGCCTATAGAGTTAAAATGAGTATATCTTGATAATTGCACATTAGATCAAGATTAGGTTAATAGAATTTTAAATTATCATAAAAGTATATAAAGTCTTATTCATCCCCCTCTAGGACACTTTGACCTATTCCTACTTCTGCTATAGCAGTCTTTACCGCAATTTCAATTGGTATCAGAGTAGGTCTCTCTTAAGGGTTTAACCACCTAGAGAGTGATCTTAACTAAAGTTGGGAATCATGGTCAAAGGGGAGGGCTCATCTGTGTCCCGAGCTCATGTATTTGATGGTTCAAATTATGCATACTGGAAGGAAAAGATGCACTACTTTCTGAAATCTTTAGATCATGACGTTTGGGACATAACTGAAACTGGATATGTGTAACCAACTGATTAAATAGTACTTGAAAATGGCACAACTATCTCCAAACCTAAATCCAAAGAAATGTGAATTGCATACGATAAAGAAAAACAAACATTTGAAGCAAAAGCAATGAATGTTATTTACTGTGATGTGTCCCAAGAAGTCTTCAATCAAATCAGTATGTGCAACACATCAAAAGAAGCATGGGATTTGTTAGAAACAACCCATGAGGGAACTAACACAGTGAAAGGATCCACGCTGCAACTTCTGACATCACAGTTTGAACATCTCAGAATGGAGGAACATAAGACATTCATGAAATTCTTTTCAAAACTGAACATCATCTGTAATTCCATGGGTGGATTGGGAGAGAGTTCCGGTCTCAAAATTTTGTAGGAAAATTTTAAGTTCCCTACCAGAACATTTCAACTCCAAAGTAACAACACTCAAAGAGTGTAGAAATATGGACAAAATTAAACTAAAAGAACTAGTAGCTTCCCTACAAACATTTGAACTACACTTCAAACCAACCCTCGAATCCAAAAGTAATGCCCTCAAAGCTGCAAAACACACCACCATTAATGAGGAGGAGGAGAGTGAAAGAGAAAATGAGGATGAGGAAGTGGCTCTCTTGGCTTAATGGTTCAAGAAATTTTTTAACAAAAATTGTGGCTGACCATTCAACTACAGAGGCAAACAATTAGACAACAAGCACCATATAAGCAAACCTCTTTAAAGGTCTAAAGAGCCTCAGTGTTACAATTGCTAAAAATTTAGGCATTTGTACACTGAATGTCCCACCAAAAAGACTAAGGGAAAGGCCATTACAGCCACATGGGATGACACTGAAGAATCAAACTCAGAATTTAGTGATTCAGAGAGTGATGGAGACCAGAAATCCTTGAACATACTCTTGGCCTCACATCCACTAACATTCCCTTGGAAACTGAAGAAATTGATGAACCACGAGCCAAAGGGACACTTCCATCGGATGATGAGAAAGAAGAAGAAGAAGAGGAAGAAAAGGATAATATACATGATGCCTATGATCAACTCTATATGCATAGCATCAATATCCTCAAAAGACTTGGTATCAATGAAAATAAGAATAAATTGTTGCAAATGGATCTAGACAAAACTTTAGAGATCAATACACATTTGATTAATGACCTTCAGCAATACCACTCAGATAATGATAGGGTGGAAAGAATTAATTCATTTCTCAAAACTGAGTCAGTAAAACTAAACAAAACAGATTGAATTATTAGAAGATGAAAACATGCATCTTAAGAATGAAAATCACACACTTATTTTTTATGCAGAAAAATCTAAAAAATCTGTTGAGCTTAGCTACAAATTCTCCCAAAGTAGCGAAAAACTTGAAAGAATTTTAGGAATGGGGAGAACTCAAAGAGACAAGAGAGGATTGGGATATAAAAATTGCAAACCAAATCCCACTCCCGCAGCACTAATGCTTAAGAAAGGTGCTGCCTCAGGAAGTAACACAAGGGCCACTCCTGTCTGTCATTCATGTGGAGACTCAGGCCACTACAAGTTTGAATGCCTAACCTTTGGGAGGACTCAACACAATTCCGGTTTGAACCTTACTAGTAAATATAAACCAACCGGAAGAACAATGCAAAATGTAAAGAGTCCACCAAAGTATTTTTTAAGAGGTAAGATACATCCATCTCCACAGAAAATGACAAAAAGAATGGAGGAACTATTGAGTCGAGTTAATGAAACAAGAGAATATGATTTAGTTACCCAATGTACCCAGACAAACCCATAGTGAAGTGAAAACAGTATCTCCTAGAAAAACTGTCACTAAATGGGTAATGAAAAATAAGAGAAATTGTCTAGTAACTCATTCATTTTCAAAAATAGGTGATGATGCTAAGTGGTCCCTTGATAGTGGGTGCTCAAGACATGTCACGGGTGACAAATCACTTCTCTCAAATTATTCAAATCTTGATGATGGGAATGTCACCTTTGGAGATGGACGCACCGCTAAGGTAATGGGACATGGGACTATTGTTGGATTAGAAATGCTCAAAAATGAGAATGCTCTTTGCATAAAAGGGTTGACACACAATCTTCTAAGTATTTCTCAAATATGTGACAACAAGCAAGTGGTGACTTTCTCCAAACAAGAATGCAAGATCTTGGACCTATCAGGAAAATCAATTATGAAGGGTCTTCGCACTAGTGACCAATGTTATGTCATGAAAGGTAATAGGAAGGATGATCCATCTACCTAATATTACCTAAACATAGATAATAAGTCCAAGTCATGGCATTTAGGCCCAGACATGCATGAGAAATGATGCACTTTTGTGGTTATTATGATATATCCAAGGTTTGTATACCTCATCAATTTCTTTTTGAATATGAACATAACAAATGTTTATAATTTTGGTTCTCACAATATTTTGTAACAAATTTGTTGTGTATACAAGCTATAAAGGAAATACTTTATGATATGCATCTCTGAGAATCGATCAAAGTACACAGATCAATGTCATATTTTTTCACTTCGATAAGTCAATCGATGAATCGAATGACTAGTCGATCACATCGAGCAAAGCTCGATGTCATCGAAGCACTCTCAAAATCAGAAGCATCGCACATTGTAGAATGTCATCGAACACCTCTTCGATGACATCGATTAGAGTCTCTCGATGTCATCAAATCAGATTTGATGAAATCAAATAAGCCCACCCGATAAAAAGTAGGCGAGCGGGAAAAAGGTTCTTTTGTTCATTTATTCTTCTCGGTTTCGTTTCTTCACTCCATTACGTATTGGGCAGCTGTCTACAACTCAAAACTAGAAATCCCTATGTATATTCCTTCTTTCCTTTAAGGTATTCGTCATTTCATTTAGTTGTCCTAGGTTGATAGAAGTGTTTTTTTTTAATACTCTTCAATCCTTCATTGCCTTGATCGTCTTTAGTTTTTTCTATCATCCATCATCTTGCAGTTGTGTTTGCCCAATCTAACATGTCTAAGGACAAAGGGAAAGCTCCAATAGTAGGAGAATCATCATGGCCAACTTGGAAAAAGACCTTGGCTTCATGGGAAAGAGCTAGGGCTTAGGAATCCCTTGCTCACCGCCAAGGCCCCGCCGCTCGACAGTCGTCATGTGGTGAGGCCCCGTCTGCGACTCCAATACCTCCTCCCACTCCAGTGATTCCGCCTCCCCATACCAATATGTTGGAAAAATATATGGGGTGAAGTCTGGTACATGAACGTAAAGTGGATAGGAAGTGTATTCAGGCATTTGATATAGAATCTTTGTTATCGGCCATCTATTGGTCTCTTGTTTTGGATTTTGGTGGGCCATGCCATGACGAATGAACCTACCAATTTCTGGCATATTGGCACTCTCCAATTCTTAAGCCTCCTTCTATAACAGTCACAGTAGGGGAAATAAGTGTAGAAATCATGGCCGAGTTCATTACAAATCTATTTGGTCTCACTCTTTCCCCTGTTGGCCTGTCTAACCTCATTCTTGATGACCCAACGGTCTGATCCTTGGTCACCAAATTCTTATGCCATGGTAGAGACGTCCCTTAGTATCAAGGGAATGCACTTAAGGCAAAATACATGCTCCCAAAATACCGAGTTTTGCATGGGATCTTCTCTACCAACGTATATCCTAGGGGGACAAATCAAGCTGATCTTACCTGCTTCACGGTCCTTGTTCTATATAGCATTGCGTCTAGTGTCAAACTGTGTCTAACCTCCTTAATAGTCCACCAATTGGCTGTTGTTGTCCACACATCCCCGGCAACTCATCTCCCATTCCCTCATATCATTCATGTGCTGAGCAATGAGTTAGGACTGCCCTTGACAAATGATCGCGAGCGTCCTCTACAACATTTCAACAAGGTAAACATCTAGAAGATGGACTTCAAGTTCCATCCACTCATAGAAGGAAAGGACAAGGAAGAGACGCAAGGTGAAGCCGAAATGGGGGAAGTGGCGGCACCGACCGAAGGAGAAACACAGGGACCACGAGTAACTCCGACCACTCCTGACTCCGCACAGATATAACGACAAAAGAGGCATCAGGATCAGGTCGAGGAAACTCTACGAGGTCTGGTGTGACTTGAGGACCGGTTTGATCGAGAGGAGGAGAGGATAGGACGCGCAGAAGAGCAACTCTCAGGCCTGGAGTAGATAATAGCTACATTACAATGCACAGCTCAGCAAATTGTTGAACTACTGACATGCCGACATGACGACATAGCTCCATCCGACTCGGCCCCAGCATCTGTAACGACCCGTAAATTTTCGTACAAGGGCTCGAGTATCACCTCGACCAGAAATCACTTAGGATTAAATCCTTTAGAAATTTAACAAAGTTAACTAAGTGCTAAACTATATTTGTAACGACCCGTAAATTTCCGTACATTGGGTCGAGTACCACCTCGACCAGAAATCACGTAGGATTAAATTCTTTAGAAATTTAACAAAGTTAACTAAGTACTAAACTCGATTAGCCATGAAATCCATTAGGATCGATTTAAATACGATCTGCAAGACCCAAAAGTTGCAGAATCATTGACGCAAGGTTACCCTAAAGTTTAGAACCAAACTCATTTCCCGTCTGCTCTTGGGAATGAAACGAAACTTCGTATTAGGTCTAGATCGCACATCGGAAGTCCGATTAACCCGAAGCTAAGGAACTAGGACCGCCCCACTGGGCTTAACAATCATCTCAAAAATCAGCTCCATCCGATGTTCCATGGCCATTCGCTTCGATCCGGAGCGAGGATGTGTGAAAAACACTATTCCCATTCCAAAATAAATATCTGGAATAGTGATCTGGCATCATTCGTTGACGCGTCAGTATTAAGCAACCTGACCGTCAGAATCAGACCAAATTACACCCTCGGATTAAGAAAAATTTCAGGAACATTTACATGTACTTGGAATTTCTGATCGTGGCCCACTGACCGTCGAACTGAAAGTGGTCCGCCACGTGCGATCTGGGAATCCGATCGAGTCAAAAACGTAATCCCACGTAGATCCATAGATGGTGAGCTTAAGTCTGACGTTTGGTTCAAGGAGGGCCACCAGAACCTCCCTTTTGAGCTGGAAAAGTGACGAATATCCTATATTAGCAGTACCCCTTGAACCTGAGTCTAATTTCAGAATGTTTTTGGCTATAAAAGGAGCTTAGAACAGCCCCTCTCACAGCCATACGAATTTGGGATTTTAACCCTAGAGAGAGAGAGAAAAGAGGGAGAATAGTTTGGGATTTGTGGGAGATCTTCCTCCTACTGCTTTGGATTGTTACACGGCCTACACCGCTTCATTCCAGGTGTTTTCACGGCAGTATCCATCCCATTTGAAGGTAAGAAACCTTAACCCTAGGTCTGATTTGTGGTAGAATCGTCGTAGGCTATGTAACAACTAACCGATTCCGCTCTTTAGGCTAGAAAACTCCCGTATACGGAAGGTTTGCTACCCTTGCTGATTCGTTGCGTTTCAAAAGGCAAAGGTGAGGACTTTAAGTGTATAAGTTATGGTTTTCAACACTTTCAATGTCAGATAATGATAGATTCATGATCTGCATGTAAATGCACATGTACAAAGTGCTTTCCGTTTCCTGTTTCGATTAACGTTGCAGAAATTGGAATTTCACATACTCTAGGTATACGTAGAAATACCGTATACGTATTTTTTTTGAAAAAATGTTTGACATGTTTATTTAATGTATGATTATATGATATATGGATAAAATACTAATTTGGCGAAAGGAATCGCTGAAATACATGTTCATGTGTAAATGCTACGTATGTTGAAATTGTGTATTCTAGAAATACCGTATATGTATTTTTTTGGAAAAATGTATAACATGTTTATTTAATGTATGATTATACAATATATGTATAAAATACTAGTTTGGCGAAAGGAATCGCCAAAATACATGTTCCCTTGTAATTGTCAAGTATGTTGAAATTGTGTATTCTAGAAATACCGCATATGTGTAAAATTTGGAAATGTAATTGTCATGATTATTTGTTGTATGGATATGGTATACGCGGATAAAATAACCGCTTGGCGAAAGAATAGCCCTAATACGCTTTTGCTAACATACGTCGTGTATGTTGGAATAGCGTATTCTAAGTGTTCGCGTAGATGTTTGTGTGTGTAAATGTTTGAGTGTTAGTGCCTTGGAGAGGTACTGATATGGGATTCCCGACTCCCTTAGAGACATGTAGGACCCCTCTCCATGTGGTGGTTAGCTATAACCACTCACTTGAGATGTGGATGTAATTGTATCCCTATGTGTATAGTGCTTTACAACATGCTTTACAACATGCCTTAATTCATGCTTTACTTCATGCTTTATAACATACCTGTTAACATGCTTTACTTCATGCTTAACTTCATGCCTTACAACTGTTTGAGTTTGAGACTATGCCTATAGTCCAAGCATCCGGTACCAGACTTGCGGTTGTGGCTGAGATTCATATCGCCACAACGGACGTGTCTGGCGAACCCGAGTCGTATTTCGGTTGGCGATAGTGGTTGGCCACACGGAGTGCTTTTGCGCTCCATATCGCTCAACTTGTGGTGCGCTCGAGCTAGTCAGGCCCGTCAAGTAAACCGGAGTGTATATGTATGTTCGCCATGTTTGGTCGCTACTGCTTGAACCTAGGGTACCAAACTTACCAGTGGCGATCCCGTTAACCATGGTACCTCGATCCGCTAAGACGCATGAGCCGGGCATGGTGGTATGGGACACCGTGGTCGAGCCGTCGACCTACGCTGGGGTCATGTGCCTCCCCGTAGTGACCATTGCGCAACCAAACTCGTGAGCCGATTATGGTGGTATGGGACACTATATTCGAGCTGTCGATACTTACGGCGAGAGCCGAGTACGGTGAGACCCGTGCTCGTCTTGACGGCGACGAGTCCTCCGTAGTATCTTCGAGTATACTCCAAGTGTCCGTGATTGGCGACAAGTCTTTCACAAGTAACTAGAGTATGAGTTGAGCCGAGTACGGTGAGACACTGTGGTGACGACACTAGTGATTGAGCCAAGTACGGTGAGATATGTACTTGAGCTGACGGCCAGCAATTGAGCCGCATACGGTGAGATCTGTATCCACGCTGACGGGTGATGAGCCCTTTGCGATGCCTTCACTACGCTTCTCAAACCATAATATCGTATGAGATTAGCTAGGTTTGACGACCCTAGAATGGATCATGTTTGGGAATGATACAAGGGAGGTACCTTAGTTTCCCAATACTGCTGGTTGAAATGGATTAATAAAAACTTGGTAATCATGAGCATCATCGCACCGCATGTGCTTTGTAGATGTGGCGCACTGAGGGAGTTAGCATTCGCGAAAGTAAGATGATGTCGCTTGAGGGTGGTTTGGCAAGGGCATACAGTATCATGTCATATCATTTTTGCATTTAATAAGAGTAGTTAGAAATGTTTGAATTGTACTGTGTTATCATTACTGCTTGATTGATTTGATAATATGTTAACATATGCTTTATTGTTCCACTGAGTTAGCTACTCACTCCCACGTTACGGGACGGTGTTTGCAACACCCACCAGACTCTGTCGCAGGTGTAGATGGCGCCTCTGTTCAGGAGCCGGAGCTCGACTTCGAGGAGGATTAGGAGGAGTTCTCCGTTATGCAGTACTCTGATGGCTATGCTTAGGCCGACTGCATCGCGGGGATTCCAGGGCTTATCTACAGAGTTGTCTTTTGATTTTTTACTTAGAAAAAAAATACATGTATATTGGTACTCAGTTAGTACTCATACTCTGGAGTTCACAAAATTTTGATACTCTACATATTTTAAATATAAAATTTCAGTCTTCCGCTTGCCTTTATACAATTGAACTGGAGTATGAATTACTGTTTTGGTATAATCTCTTTCATGTTTATTGCGCTAACTCAGACAACATTTAACCATCATTGTGTATGTTGCATAAGTGATGCGTTGGAACTCGGGAGTTGAGTTCATACTCGACCCCTGAATTTCAGGGCGTTACAAGTTGGTATCAGATCATGATTTTGATTAAACCGGACCTGAGTTATGTCCCCACTACGTACGCTGACGCATTATACTTAGGAGGGTGTGCAAAATCTAGCAACAGTCTTGGGGTCTCCCGATTCCTCCGTTCGGCGAAGTTCATTGCAAATGGACAGGTTGATCGAGTTTGTACTCGGTCCTGACTGCACATACGTACCCTAAATCACTCCTAGATCGTCTAATGACGTGTCTAGGTCACAATCCACCAAAAATTAGTCGTCAAAAATTAGAAAAAATCAGATTAGATCAGAAATTTACCGGAACTGACCGTTCTGGAGCTGAAATGAGTCTGTGGCCCCCCACGATTAATCCATCAAGGGTTCAGATCAAACCAGGGTGCATTTGGCACCCAGGGAATGTGGGAACTAAGGCCCCACCGCGGCGGCACGGTTCCGGCCAAGTCCGACCGCGGCGGCGCCGCGGCACCGGCGGCGGACCGCGGTCCGGTCAACTTTCCGGTGGGATTTCAAACATGGGGTTGGTCGGCCCAGCCCCCTCTACCCCCTGGCACGTGCGGAATTCCCTTAGGTTTGGGTTTTAAGGGGCTGGAGCACCCTTCTCCCTCATTTCTTCCTTTCCAAGCACCCCCAAACCCTCATTTCCGATTTTTCTCAAAACCCATCCCTCCAAACCTTCAAATCTTCCATTTCCTTCCATAACTCACACACCCCTACCTTCCACAACAGCCCTAGCTTCCTCCTTTCCCCATTTTCACAAGTTGGAGCTCTCATACCCCTCCTTGGAGCTCAAAAATCGGGTAATCCCCTAACCCATTCCATTTTCTTCTTGGTTCTCCTTAATTTCCTACCTCTAGTGCCCCCTCCACACCTATTGGATCCTTGTTTGTGGGGATCAAAGAGATCAGCCCCTTGTTCCCCCATTTTGGTAATTTTCCATGGCCCTCCTTGGTGTGGTGGCTACCATTTTCTCCATTTCCTCCATCCTATCTTTCATGGGAAAGAGGAAAACCGCGGCCGATGACGCCGGCCCAAGTAGGCCAGCCCATTCCCGAAGAAGATCCGATGTTGGGGCCGGCACAAGCACCGTGCGGGAGTTTAGGTCGAAGCGAGACCTGGATCCTGACCATCCCGCCAGAAATGCTTATCCGATAGGCATTGAATATGGGCGCTTCGCGGGCCGCAAGGTTGTGTTTGAAGCTCATGTGGATGAAAGGATGTTCGGGCTACACCCGATGATGGACCACTTGGTGGATATCGGATGGAATTCTATTTTTGAAGGCGAGTCTCCCACATGTGAGAACACGGTTCGCGCTTTCTACGCTCACATCGTGGACTCATCAGTAGAGCCTCTTCAGTTTACTGTCTCTGTGAGAGGCATAAGGCGCACAATCACTGTGGATGAGGTGGTTCGAATCACGAAGATCCCGCTTGGTCAAGTGCATCCTAGTGATGACTTCTCTAGAAGTGCGCGGGAGAGGGATCGTCGCACGCGATTTCTCTGTGGTCGCCGGGTTACTTGGAAGCGAGGAAATTGTATTGCGGCGACAAAGATGACCGAAGACTTCCATTTACTCCATCACATTTTCACATACAATGTATACCCACGGTGGGGTAACCGCACGGAATGTACTAGGGTGATGGTGGACTTTCTGTACAAGATGGGACGCGGGGACAACATATGCTGCCCACATTCATCCTATCCCGAGATAGTTCATGTTGTTCGTTCGACAGAACGATCTTTCGCTCCCATTTGGCCGCCTGATCATGCAGGATGGCTCGTGATGTAGGCTACAGATTGAATATGGAGGATCTTGCACCAGTCTGAGTCATAAGTGAAGCGACACTCAAGAATATGAAGATCGGCCCTCAACAGCGGCAAGCCCGACTCGACGAGTCTGGAGATGAGTCGGATAGCGCCGGTGAGGAGAGTGTTGACCTCCAGGCAGAGAGTGATGAGGAGCGTGGTGATGGCATACAGGAAGAAGAATCTGAGGCTCAGGACACCGAAGAGAGTTCACCCCCTGCGACTCAGGAGCAGGGTGTGGATCGAGATGCTTTTGATGCGCGATTGGCCCGTCTTGAGGAGGGGCAAGCCGCCCTGCAGCAAGAGATTGGTCAAGTTCGAACCAAGCTTGAAGAGAATGAAGCCTACATGAAGAAGAGTTTCAAGAAGATGTCCCGTACGTTGAAGGCCATCCTGTGCTGTGCGCAGGATAAGAATGCTCCTCCTCCACCGCCTACTTCGGATGCTTAGTCATCCATGTTGTTGTATGTTGTGTTTGCTTTGGTTACCGCGATAGGCGGTTTGTGTTTTCATACAGATGTTGTATTAGGTGGTAGCATGTTTTAGGTGTTTGATGTAGTAGATGTATTGGCTATCATGTGATTTTCTGTCGTGATTCATGTAACTCTGTAGTCCATGTATTATGACAATTTTGGGTAAATGAAAAGCATATAGCCTCTTTTGTTTTAATGATGTGTGGAATGCTTAAGTGCTTTATGGAGTGTATTGTGCGATCAGCCTCCTGCTGGTCCTGCCGGTGGATTGCCACCTTACACGCCCCCGGTCCGTGAGCAGTATCGGCCGTCTTCTTCTGCGCAGCATGACTCTCAGGCTGCTCCGTCGACTGATAGGTTTGAGCAGCTGATGATGATGATGCATCAGCAGCAGATGCAGCAGCAGCAGCAGCACCAGCAGCTTATGACCACTATCGCTGAGGCCTTGTCCCGTGGTGGTAGTGCGACTCCACCTACGACATCTGCACATCCTGATGAGCATTCTGGGCCTCCTGCTCAGGTTGAGGATGTGCATCTGCCCCCATCCGCCGCACCTCCTACTGGAGAGGTCGGTACACGCGGTCTACTCGAGCGATTTCAGCGCTTGAGGCCTCCCTTATTTATGGGTTCTCACAGACCCGAGGAGGCAGAGTTCTGGTTAGACCGCATCTCCAAGATGCTACGGATGCTGCACTGTTCGGAGGCAGAGCAGGTCGAGCTGGCTTCCTTCATGTTTGAGAGGGAGGCCAGTTTATGGTGGGACAGTGTGCTGCGCACTGTCGCAGTAGATTTCGTGTGGACCTGGGAGGCTTTCGAGTCTCGGTTCCACGAGAAGTACTACCCGCAGACGTATCGGCATGAGCGGGAGGAAGAGTTTCTGCGCCTCAGGCAGGGAGGCATGACGATCACGGAGTACGAGCACCGCTTCACAGAGTTGGGCCGCTTTGTCCCGACTATACTGGTGGATGAGCAGATGCGGATGCGTCGTTTCTCCTTGGGTTTGCGACCGGAGATACGGTCGAGGATATGCTGCCACAGTATTCCTACATATGCGGCGTTGGTCCACATGTCTATGACGGCCGAGCAGGATGTGGACCGTTTGGCCAGATCACGTGGTACTATGGTTGCGAGACCGCGGCAGGATTTACAGAGCAGGCCTATCTTAGGCAAGAGGCCTCGGGCTGATTCTCCCCCCAGGGCCGCAGCGCCAGTTATTCCTATGAGACGCCCGTTGGTGACCTGCACGTTTTGCGGGAAACCTGGACACCCTGCTGAGAGCTGCTTCTCGCGTATGAGGGCTAGCGGATTTGCGCCACCGCAGAGATTGGGTCGCCCTTATCCACAGGCCATATCAGCTCCGCCGCTACAGACCGTTCTTACACATCCTTCATTCCGACCTCCCGTGCCGTCCTTCAGGCCGCCACAACGACCATTGCCTCCTCAGCCGAACCGCCAGCAGCAGACTCGCGTTCATACGCTTGTGGCTGAGGCACTTGAGACGTCGGTTTCAGCTCCGACGGCTTTCGAGGGTACGGCTCTTATTCATGGCACTCCCGTTTCTTTATTGGTGAACACTGGGTCCACCACTTCTATTGTTTCATGTGGGGCGGTTAAACGCCTATCTTTGCATACGATTCCCACAAAGGGAATGAGACTCACTACGGCTACTGGGACCTGTTTGGATGTCACACGGTTATGCGAGGGTTGCTCGGTAGTTTTGGGTAGCAGCACAGTGCTCGTCGACCTTATTGTTGCTCCGCTATGGCACTACGACGTTATACTTGGCATGGATTGGCTCGCTAAGATGAGGGCGGAGATAGATTGCGATACTCGGATCGTGACGGCCTATGGACCTGACGGCACAACTTTCATGTTCCCATTGCAGGTCAGTTGGCCCTGTCGAGTTGATTGTTATGCTGCTTTACTTGTGCCGATTGATGGTCCGACAGTAGATGGTACGCCGGTGGTTCGAGAATTTGCAGGCATGTTTGAGATTATCCCTGGTTTACCTCCTCGGCGTGAGATTGATTTTACGATTGACCTTACGCCTGGTGCGACGCTCATCTCGTTGCCGACTTATCGTATGCCTCCATGTGAGATGGAGGAGCTGCGGAAACAGATTGACGAACTTGTAGAGAAAGGTTTTATTCGACCTAGTGTGTCTCCTTGAGGAGCACCTGTGTTGTTCGTGAAGAAGAAGGACGGGTCGCTACGGTTGTGTATTGATTACCGTAGGTTGAACCAGCTCACAGTGAAGAACAAGTATCCTTTGCCCAGGATTGATGATCTGTTCGATCAGTTGAGGGGGGCGAAGTATTTCTCGAAGATTGACCTTCAGTCAGGGTACCACCAGTTGCGCGTGAGAGAGGAGGACGTGCAGAAGACAGCCTTCAGGACGTGCTTTGGGCACTATGAGTTCTTGGTGATGTCGTTCGGTCTGATGAACGCACCAGCCGTGTTCATGGATCTGATGAACCGGGTATTTCGGCCCTTCCTTTACCGATTCGTCATCGTCTTTATCGATGACATCTTGATATACTCCACGAGTCGGGAGGAGCACGAGGAGCACTTGCGAGCGGTATTAGATACACTGAAGAAGAACCAGTTGTTTGCGTAATACAAGAAGTGCGACTTCTGGCAGGAGGAAGTCAAGTTCCTGGGACATGTAGTGTCCAAGGATGGGATAGCATGGACCTTGCTAAGGTAGCCGCGGTTCAGGATTGGCAGCAGCCTGAGTCGGTTACTGAGGTGAGGAGTTTCCTTGGTCTGGCTGGGTATTACAGACGTTTCATTCGGGATTTCTCGAAGATCGCCAGGCCATTGTCTCAGTTGACTCGGAAGGACCTGAAGTTCGCCTGGAATGAGAAGGCGGAGGCAGCTTTTAAGGAGCTGAAGGACAAGTTGACGTCCGCCCCTGTGCTAGTATTGCCAGAGCAAGGGGTGAAATACACGGTGTATACTGACGCGTCTCGCGTTGGTTTGGGTTGTGTGCTGATGCAGAAGGATAGGGTGATTTCGTATGCCTCGAGACAATTAAGGAAGCACGAGGAGAATTACCCTACACATGACCTGGAGTTGGCAGCTGTCATCTTTGCATTGAAGCTCTGGAGACATTACCTCTACGGTGAGGAGTTCGAGCTTTTCTGCGACCACAAGAGCCTTAAATACATATTCACGCAGCGGGATTTGAATATGAGACACGCCGATGGATGGAGACCTTGAAGGACTTCAAGTTCGAGGTTTCCTACCATCCCTGGCAAGGAGAAGCCAGGAGACGCGCTGAGCCGCAAGAAGGCGATTGCATTTGCGGCACCGCTGATGATAGCCGAGTGGGACATGATGGAGTTTGTGCGGGACTTCGAGCGGAGACTCAGCTGTCGAGAGCCTTTTGAGTGTGTTACACACGTTCGGGTGCGGCCACTCATTGACGACAGATTGTTGAGGCCCAAGAGGGCGATATACGGCCTGTCTCGAGCTCGAGAGCGAGGCTAGCGACGCCGTGGACTCCGAGTGGAGAGTTGGTTCGATGGGGTTTACGATTCCGTGGCCGCCTATGTGTTCCGATGTGGTCGACTTGAGACGCGAGCTTCTCGAGTCCGCCCATAACTCGAAGTTTGCGATGCATCCTGGTAGCACGAAGATGTACCAGGATATGAGACGGGCGTATTGGTGGGATAACATGAAGGCCCACATTGCGAGTATGTGTCTCGATGTCCGACGTGCCCCGGGTCAAGGCAGAACATCGCCGACCTCCTGGACTACTTCAGCCCATGCCTATAGCGGAGTGGAAGTGGGACTTCATCTCCATGGACTTCATATCAGGGTTGCCGAAGATGAGGAAGGGGCACGATTCCATTTGGGTAATTGTGGACCGGTTGACCAAATCGGCCCATTTCCTCCCTATCAGAGTTACGAACTCTGCAGACGAGCTGGCTAGATTGTACATCAGGGAGATCGTCCGTCTGCACGGGGTTCCTTTGGAGATCGTGTCGGACAGAGACACGCGGTTCACATCTATCTTCTGGACTCGTATCCAGGAGGCGATGGGTGTGAAGTTGAAGTTCAGTACAGCGTTTCATCCTCAGACTGATGGGCAGACAGAGCGGGTGAATCAGATTCTGGAGGATATGTTGCGAGCATGTGTGTTGGACTTCAAGGACAGTTGGGATGACTGTCTTCCGTACGCAGAGTTCGCCTACAACAACAGCTTCCAGGCGACTATTGGCATGGCCCCATATGAGGCTCTATATGGTCGACCTTGTAGGGCACCGCACTGTTGGGCAGAGGTTGGAGAGCGTAGTCTGATTGGCCCGGAGTTGGTACAGGCGACTACAGAGAAGGTAGACATTATCAGGCGTCGATTACTCACAGCGCAGAGCAGGCCGAAGAGTTACGCCGATACGAGGCGGCGACCGCTGGAGTTCAAGGTCGGGGATCATGTGTTCCTTCGGGTTTCCCCTATGAAGGGAGTCCTTCGGTTTGGGAAGAAGGGGAAGCTCACACCGAGGTTTATCGGTCCATTTCAGATACTGGATCGAGTGGGTGATGTGGCGTATCGTCTCGCCTTGCCTACACCACTTGCTTCCGTACACAACGTATTTCATGTATCTATGCTGAAGAAGTACGTTCCTGATCCTTCGCATATCATCAGATGGGAGCAGGTACAGTTGAGTGAGGATGCTACGTACGAGCTGCGCTCGACGCGTATCCTTGATAGGAAGGAGTAGGTACTACGTAGCAAGGTCATCCCACTTGTGAAGGTGCTTTGGACACATCATTCCGAGGAGGAAGCTACCTGGGAGACTGAGGCCGAGGTCAAGAAGAACTACCCTCAGCTTCTCGAGAAGTACGAAAAGGTATAAATTTTGAGGATGAAATTTTTTGTTTAAGGGGGGTAGATTGTAACGACCTGTAAATTTCCGTACATTGGGTTGAGTACCACCTCGACCAGAAATCACGTAGGATTAAATTCTTTAGAAATTTAACAAAGTTAACTAAGTACTAAACTCGATTAGCCATGAAATCCGTTAGGATCGCTTTAAATACGATCTGCAAGACCCAAAAGTTGCAGAATCATTGACGCTAGGTTACCCTAAAGTTTAGAACCAAACTCATTTCCCGTCTACTCTCGGGAATGAAACGAAACTTCATATTAGGTCTAGATCGCACATCGGAAGTCCGATTAACCCGAAGCTAAGGAACTAGGACCGCCCCACTGGGCTTAACAATCATCTCAAAAATCAGCTCCATCCAATGTTCCATGGCCATTCGCTTCGATCCGGAGCGAGGATGTGTGAAAAACACTATTCCCATTCCAAAATAAATATCTGGAATAGTGATCTGGCATCATTCGTTGACGCGTCAGTATTAAGCAACCTGACCATCAGAATCAGACCAAATTACACCCTCGGATTAAGAAAAATTTCAGGAACATTTACATGTACTTGAAATTTTTTATCGTGGCCCACTGACGGTCGAACTGAAAGTGGTCCGCCACGTGCAATCTGGGAATCCGATCGAGTCAAAAACGTAATCCCACGTAGATCCATAGATGGTGAGCTTAAGTCTGACGTTTGGTTCAAGGAGGGCCACCAGAACCTCCCTTTTGAGCTGGAAAAGTGACGAATATCCTATATTAGCAGTACCCCTTGAACCTGAGTCTAATTTCAGAATGTTTTTGGCTATAAAAGGAGCTTAGAACAGCCCCTCTCACAGCCATACGAATTTGGGATTTTAACCCTAGAGAGAGAGAGAGAAAAGAGGGAGAATAGTTTGGGATTTGTGGGAGATCTTCCTCCTACTGCTTTGGATTGTTACACGGCCTACACCGCTTCATTCCAGGTGTTTTCACGGCAGTATCCATCCCATTTGAAGGTAAGAAACCTTAACCCTAGGTCTGATTTGTGGTAGAATCGTCGTAGGCTATGTAACAACTAACCGATTCGCTCTTTAGGCTAGAAAACTCCCGTATACGGAAGGTTTGCTACCCTTTGGCGATTCGTTGCGTTTCAAAAGGCAAAGGTGAGGACTTTAAGTGTATAAGTTACGGTTTTCAATGCTTTCAATGTCAGATAATGATAGATTCATGATCTGCATGTAAATGCACATGTACAAAGTGCTTTCCGTTTCCTGTTTCGATTAACGTTGTAGAAATTGGAATTTCACATACTCTAGGTATACGTAGAAATACCGTATACGTATTTTTTTGGAAAAACGTTTGACATGTTTATTTAATGTATGATTATATGATATATGGATAAAATACTAATTTGGCGAAAGGAATCATTTGAAATACATGTTCATGTGTAAATGCTACGTATGTTGAAATTGTGTATTCTAGAAATACCGTATATGTATTTTTTTTGGGAAAATGTATAACATGTTTATTTAATGTATGATTATACAATATATGTATAAAATACTAGTTTGGCGAAAGGAATCGCCAAAATACATGTTCCCTTGTAAATGTCAAGTATGTTGAAATTGTGTATTCTAGAAATACCGCATATGTGTAAAATTTGGAAATGTAATTGTCATGATTATTTGTTGTATGGATATGGTATACGCGGATAAAATAACCGCTTGGCGAAAGAATAGCCCTAATACGCTTTTGCTAACATACGTCGTGTATGTTGGAATAGCGTATTCTAAGTGTTCGCGTAGATGTTTGTGTGTGTAAATGTTTGAGTGTTAGTGCCTTAGAGAGGTGCTGATATGGGATTCCCGACTCCCTTAGAGACATGTAGGACCCCTCTCCATGTGGTGGTTAGCTATAACCACTCACTTGAGATGTGGATGTAATTGTATCCCTATGTGTATAGTGCTTTACAACATGCTTTACAACATGCTTTACAACATGCCTTAATTCATGCTTTACTTCATGCTTTATAACATGCCTGTTAACCTGCTTTACTTCATGCTTAACTTCATGCCTTACAACTGTTTGAGTTTGAGACTATGCCTATAGTCCAAGCATCCGGTACCAGACTTGCGGTTGTGGCTGAGATTCATATCGCCACAACGGACGTGTCTGGCGAACCCGAGTCGTATTTCGGTTGGCGATAGTGGTTGGCCACACGGAGTGCTTTTGCGCTCCATATCGCTCAACTTGTGGTGCGCTCGAGCTAGTCAGGCCCGTCAAGTAAACCGGAGTGTATATGTATGTTCACCATGTTTAGTCGCTACTGCTTGAACCTAGGGTACCAAACTTACCAGTGGCGATCCCGTTAACCATGGTACCTCGATCCGCTAAGACGCATGAGCCGGGCATGGTGGTATGGGACACCGTGGTCGAGCTGTCGGCCTACGCTGGGGTCATGTGCCTCCCCGTAGTGACCATTGCGCAACCAAACTCGTGAGCCGATTATGGTGGTATGGGACACTATATTCGAGCTGTCGATACTTACGGCGAGAGCCGAGTACGGTGAGACTGTCTTTGGTCGGTCTGACGGGCGACGAGTCCTCCGTAGTATCTTCGAGTATACTCCAAGTGTCTGTGATTGGCGACAAGTCTTTCACAGTAACTAGAGTATGAGTTGAGCCGAGTACGGTGAGACCTGTACTTGAGCTGACGGCTAGTGATTGAGCCAAGTACGGTGAGATATGTACTTGAGCTGACGGCCAGCAATTGAGCCGCATACGGTGAGATCTGTATCCACGCTGACGGGTGACGAGCCCTTTGCGATGCCTTCACTACGCTTCTCAAACCATAATATCGTATGAGATTAGCTAGGTTTGACGACCCTAGAATGGATCATGTTTGGGAATGATACAAGGGAGGTACCTTAGTTTCCCAATACTGCTGGTTGAAATGGATTAATAAAAACTTGGTAATCATGAGCATCATCGCACCGCATGTGCTTTGTAGATGTGGCGCACTGAGGGAGTTAGCATTCGCGAACGTAAGATGATGTCGCTTGAGGGTGGTTTGGCAAGGGCATACAGTATCATGTCATATCATTTTCGCATTTAATAATAGTTAGAAATGTTTGAATTGTACTGTGTTATCATTACTGCTTGATTGATTTGATAACATGTTAACCTATGCTTTATTGTTCCACTGAGTTAGCTACTCACTCCCACGTTATGGGACGGTGTTTGCAACACCCACCAGACTCTGTCGCAGGTGTAGATGGCGCCTCTGTTCAGGAGTCGGAGCTCGACTTCGAGGAGGATCAGGAGGAGTTCTCCGTTATGCAGTACTCTGACGGCTATGCTTAGGCCGACTGCATTGCGGGGATTCCAGGGCTTATCTACAGAGTTGTCTTTTGATTTTTGACTTAGAAAAAAAATACATGTATATTGGTACTCAGTTAGTACTCATACTCTGGAGTTCACAAAATTTTGATACTCTACATATTTTAAATATAAAATTTCAGTCTTCCGCTTGCCTTTATACAATTGAACTGGAGTATGAATTACTGTTTTGGTATAATCTCTTTCATGTTTATTGCGCTAACTCAGACAACATTTAACCATCATTGTGTATGTTGCATAAGTGATGCGTTGGAACTCGGGAGTTGAGTTCATACTCGACCCCCGAATTTCAGGGCGTTACAATATTAGCCATGAAATCCGTTAGAATCGTTTTAAAAACGATCTGCAAAACCCAAAACTTGTAGAATCATTGACGCTAGGTTACCCTAAAGTCTAGGATTAAACTCATTACCCGACTGCTCTCGGGAACTAATTGAACCGTATTAGGTCTAGACCGCACATCGGAAGTCCGATTAACACAAAGTTAAGGAACTAGGACCGCCTCACTGGGCTCGATAACTATCTCGGAAATCAGGTCCAGACGATGTCCCACAGCCATTCGCTTGAGTCCGGAGCGAGGGAGTGTGAAAACCACTATTTTCTTTACAACATAAATATCTTGAATAGTGATCTGGCACCACTCATTTGCGGATCAGTATTAAGCAACCAGATCATCAGAATCAGACCAAATTACACCCTCAGATCAGGAAAAATTTCAGGAACATTTACATGTACTTGGAATTTCGGATCATGGCCCACTGATCGTTGAACTGAAAATGGTCCGCCGCGTGTGATCTGGAAATCCAACTGAGATGAAAATGTAATCCCATGTAGATCCATGAGTTGTGAGCTTAAGTCTGACGTTTGGCTCAAGGGGGGCTGCCAGAAACCCTCTTTTGAGCTGGAACAACGCCGAAATGCTTATAATAGACGTACCCCTTGAATCAGAGTCTATTTCGGAGAGGTTTTAGGTTATATAAGGGCCTTAGAACAGCCCCTCTCACAGCCATACGAATTTGGGATAAAACCTTAGAGAGAGAGAGAGAGAGAAAAGGGAGAGAAAGCTTAAGAGTTGTGGGAGAATCTTCCTCCTACTGTTTCAAATCACCACACGGGCTGCACCACCCCTTCCTTGGCGCTTTCCCGGCGATACCGACTCCATTTTAAGGTAATAAACCCTAACCCTAGATCTGTTTTGAGGTGTATAGGCTACAAGTTATGAAATAACTAACCGATTTCACTCTTTAGGCTAGAAAACTCCTGAATACGGAAGCTCCTCAACCCTTGTCGATCCGTTGAGATTCCAAGAAGCAAGGTGAGGACTTTAGGTGTATAGGTTATGGTTTTCAACGCTTTCAATGTCAGATAATGATAGATTCATGATCTGCATGCAATTGCACATGTACAAAGTGCTTTCCGTTTTCTTTTTCGATTAAAATTGTAGAATATGGAATTTCACATACTCTAGGTATTCGTATAAAATACCGTATACGTATTTTTTTTAAAAATGTGTTTGACATGTTTATTTGTCGTATGGATATACGATATATGGATAAAATACTTATTTGGCGAAAGGGTTCACCTAAATACATGTTTACTAATATACACCATGTATGTAGAAATACGGTATTGTAAGAAGTACCGTATACATGTATATTTTAGCGATGTGTTTGTCATAATTAATTGTCGTATAAATATATTATGTGCGTATAAAATATTTGCTTGGTGAAGAGAATCGCCGTAATACAGGTTCCCTTGTATGCACTATGTATGTTGAATTTGTGTATCCTAGAAAATACCCTATACGTATAAATTTTGGTGATGTAATTGTCATGATTATTTGTTGTGTGAATATGATATATACGTATAAAACACTAGTTTGGTAAAGGGACAGCCTTAGTACACATTCCGCTAACATACGTCATGTATGTTGAAATTGTACACTCTAAGTATTTGTGAAATTGCTTGTGGGTGTAAGTGCTTAAGTGTTTGCACCTTAGGTAGGTGCTGAGATGGAGTTCTCAACTACCTTAGGGTCACGTATGATACCCTTCATGTGGTTATTTACTCTAACCACTCACTTATGAAATATATGTATTTGTATCCCTATTTGTATAGTGCTCTATAACATGCTTTTTAACATGCTTTGTAACTTGTTTCATAACATGCTTTATAATATGCTTTATAATATGATTGCTAGTGTGCTTGAATTACCTTATTTATCATGCTTTACTTCACATGCTATGGTTGGGAATTGATTGAGCTTGGGACTATATCCATAGTCCAGACATCCGGTATCAGACTTGGAGTTGTGGTTGAGATTCATTTCGCCACACATGATGTGTTGGCAAACCCGTGTCGTACTTCGGTTGGCGATAGTGGTTAACCACACGAGGTGCTTCTGTGCTTCATATCGCCCAACTTGTTGTACGCTCGAGCCAGCCGAACACGTCAAGTAACCCGTGTCTTATGTATGTTCACCATGTTTGGTCGCTAATGTTTGAACCTAGGGTACCAAACTTACCAGTGAGAATCCCGTTAACCATGGTACCTCGATCCGCTAAGACTCATGAGTCAGGCATGGTGGTATGGGACACCGTGGTCGAGCTATCGGCCTACGCTGGGGCTACGTGCCTCCCCGTAGTGACCAATGAGCAACTTAACTCGTGAGCCGATTATGGTGGTATGTGACACTATATTCGCGCTGTCGGCCTACATTGATAAGGTGATGGAGGAGCGGTGCAACCTTTGTGCGCAACAGCCCTGGTAGCCCTTTGTAGTGACCGCGAGCATACTCTGAAATCGCAGTGCACCTTAGGGTTCGCTGCGATATATAGAGTATGAACTAGGCCTGTTTCTGTATAGTGATGAATCGTTTAAGGGGTGATGGGGGAGTGGTGTAACTTTGTGCGTAACAGCCCTGGCAGCCTCTGCAGTGACCTAGAAAACACACCATCGTCTGATATTAACTAGGACTGATGACCCTAGAATGGATCATGTTTGGGAATGATACAAGGAAGGTGCCTTAGTTTCCCAATCCTGCTGTTTGAATTGGACTAATTAATAACTCGGTAATCATGCTCATCATATATTGCATGTGCCTGGAAGATGTGGAGCACTGTGGGATGAAAGCATGCCGCGAGCGTGAGATGGTGTCGCATGAGGGAGTATGTCGGTGAGGGCATCCATCATACCTGCATTCATACTTACATTAATAAGAGTAATTAGGAGTGTTTGATTTACTGCTTTATCATTACTGCTTGATTGCATTGATAACATGTTAACCTATGCTTTATGGTTCCACTGAGTTAGCTACTCACTCCCACGTTACGGGACGGTGTTGCGCACACCAACCAAACTCTGTCTCAGGTTTAGGCGAGCCGACGACTCTGGAGGCGGAGCCTGATTGTGACGAGGACCAGGAGGAGTTCTCGTATATGCAGTTCTCTGGGGGCTTCGACTAGGCTACCAGGACCGACAGGTTTTACAGGGATTGTTACTTAGTTTCATTTTCAACATTTTTTTTATGAAACAGACATGTATATGGTGACTCAGATGGATTCATACTCTGAAGAATGAAATGATTATTTTGTTTCTTTACATACATATATATATAGTTCAGTCTTCCGCTTGCTTTTATACAATTGATCTGGAGAATGAAATTCTGTTTTGGTATAATCTCACTCATGTTTATTGCTCTAACACAGACAACATTTAATCATCATTAATTATGTTGCATAAGTGATGCGTTGGAACTCGGGAGTTGAGTTACACTCGACCCCCGATTTTCAGGCCGTTATAAGTTGGTATCAAAGCATGATTTTGATTAAACCGGACCTGAGTTATGTTCCCACGACGTACATTGACGCATTACAACCTAGGAGGGTGCGAGAAAATTTTAGAAACAGTCTTAGGTTTTCCCGACTCCGCCATTCGTTGAAGTTCGTCGAATACGCGCATTTTGATCGAGTCCGTGCTCGATCTTGATTGTACGAGTCTACTCCAAATCGCTTCTAGACCGTCTATGGACGTGTCTAGTTCACTATCCACCCAAATCCAATCGTTAAAAATCAGAAAAGATCAGTCCAGATCTGAAATTTCTCAGAAACACCCGATCTGGAACCGAATCGAGTCGGGGGCCTCCTCACTTAAATCCAATGGGACCCAGGGTCGAACCAAGGTGCATTTGGCACCTTGGGACCATGGAGAACACGGCACCACCGCGGCGGCGCGGCGCCGGCCAAGGTGGACCGCAGTGGAACTGCGGTCACCGCGGCGGCCGCGGTCGGGTGGGCCATCTGACGTGGGGCCTGGCCTGGGAACGGTCGGCCCGACCTCTCCAAGCATGTGGTGTGTGCGATTAGGGCTGGGGTTTAGGATTTTTAGGGCTGGAGCCCCCCTCTCTCTCACATCTTCCCTTCCAAACGCCCATCCCCTCCATTTCTGATTTTTTCTCTCAACCCATTCCCCTAAATCATTCAATCCCCCATTTTCGTCCATAACTCACCCACTCCCATCGATCACAACAGCCCTAGCCATCTACCCTACCCCTTCCTTTCACGTTTGAGCTCTCATATCCCCCATTTGGAGCTTAAAATCGGGTAACCTCCTAACTCATCCCTATTTCCTCTTATTCCTTCTTCATTTCCTGCCCCTAGTGTCTCTTCTACACCTGTTGGGACTGTTGCTCGTGGAGAATCAAAGAAATCAGCCCCTTTTCTCTCTCCTTCCTTCCGACCTCCTGTATCACGGTTCAGGCCGCCGCAATGGCCCTTGGCCCCTCAGTCGAACCGTTAGCAGCAGGCGCGCGTACATACGCTCGTGGCTGAGGCACCTAAGACGTCGCTTTCGGCCCTGACAGCTTTTGAGGGAACGGCTCACATTCACGGTATTTCTGTTTCCTTGTTGGTGGACACTGGGTCCACTACTTCTATTATTTCTTGTAGGGCAGTTAAACGCCTATCTTTGCATACTATTCCCACTAAGGGACTGAGACTTACTACGGCCACTGGGACTTTTTCGGATGTCGCACGATTATGTGAGGGTTGCTCTGTAGATTTGGGTTGCCGCACCGTGCTCGTCGACCTCATTATTGCTCCGTTGTGGCACTACGATCTTATTCTCGGTATGGACTGGCTCTCGAAGATGAGAGCAGAGATAGATTGCGATACTTGAGTCGTGACGGCCTATGAATCTGACGGCGCAGCTTTCACCTTTCTAGTACAGGTCAGTTGGCGCTGCCGTGTTGACTGTTATACTGCTTTATTACCGCCGATCGATGGTCTGACGTTGAGAAATACGCCGGTGGTTCGAGAATTTGTAGACGTGTTTGAAACTATTCCTGGTTTACCTCCTCGGCGCGAGATCGATTTTATGATTGATCTTACGCCAGGTGCGACACCCATCTCATTGCCGACTTATCGTATGCCTCCATGTGAGATGGAGGAGCTGCAGAAACAGATTGACGAACTTGTAGAGAAGGGTTTTATACGACCTAGTGTGTCTCCTTGGGGAGCACCTGTGCTATTTATGAAGAAGAAGGACGGGTCACTACGGTTATGTATTGACTACCGTAGGTTGAACCAGGTCACGGTGAAGAACAAGTATCCTTTGCCCAGAATAGATGATCTGTTTGACCAGTTGAGGGGGGCGAAGTATTTTTCAAAGTTTGATCTACAGTCGGGATACCACCAGTTGCGCGTGAGAGATGAGGACGTGCAGAAGACAGCCTTCAGGACGTGTTTTGGGCACTATGATTTCCTTGTGATGTCGTTCGGCCTTACGAATGCACCAGCCGTGTTCATGGATCTGATGAACTGGGTATTTCGGCCCTTCCTGTACCGATTCGTCATCGTCTTTATTGATGACATTTTGATATACTCTACTAGTCGGGAAGAGCACGAGGAGCACCTGAGAGCGGTGTTGGGTACACTGAAGAAGAACTAGTTGTTCGCACAGTACAAGAAGTGTGACTTCTGGCAGGAGGAAGTCAAGTTCCTCGGACATGTAGTGTCCAAGGATGGGATAGCAGTGGACCTTGCTAAGGTAGCCGCGGTTCAGGATTGGCAGCAGCCTGGCTCGGTTACCGAAGTAAGGAGTTTTCTTGGTCTGGCAGGGTATTACAGGCGCTTTATTCAGGATTTCTCGAAGATTGACAGGCCGTTGTCTCAATTGACCCAGAAGGACCTGAAGTTCGCCTGGAATGAGAGGGCGGAAGCAGCTTTCAAGGAGCTGAAGGATAAGTTGACATTCGCCCCTGTGCTAGTATTGTCAGAGCAAGGGGAGAAATACACGATATATGCTGACGCGTCTCGCATTGGTTTAGGTTGTGTCCTGATGCAGAAGGACAGGGTGATTTCGTATGCCTCGAGACAATTAAGGAAGCACGAGGAGAATTACCCTACACACGACCTGGAGTTGGCAGTTGTCATCTTTGAATTGAAGCTCTGGAGACATTACCTCTATGGAGAGGAGTTCAAGCTTTTCTGCGACCACAAGAGCCTTAAGTACATATTCACAGAGCGAGACTTGAATATGAGACAACGCCGATGGATGGAGACCTTGAAGGACTTCAAGTTCGAGGTTTCCTACCATCCTGCAAGGCGAACCTTGTGGCAGACGCGTTGAGCCGCAAGAAGGCTATAGCATTTACGGCACCGTTGATGATAGCTGAGTGGGACATGGTTGAGTTCGTGCGGGACTTCGAGTAGAGACTCACTGTGAAGGAGCCATTTGAGTGTGTTGCGCACGTTCGGGTGCGACCACTTATTGACGACAGGGTTATTGAGGCCCAAAAGGGCGATGTGCGGCTGTCTGAGCTTCGAGAGCAAGCTAGCGACGCCGAGGACTCCGAGTGGAGAGTTGGTTCTGATGGGGGTCTACGATTCCGTGGCCGTCTATGCGTTCCTGACATGCCTGACTTGAGACGCGAGCTTCTCGAGTCTGCCCATAACTCGAAGCTTGCGATGCATCCTGGTAGCACGAAGATGTACCGGGATATGAGACGGTCGTATTGGTGGGATAACATGAAGGCCCACATCGCTGAGTATGTGTCTCGCTGTCTCACGTGCCAGCAGGTCAAGGCTGAACATCGCTGACCTCCTGGACTGCTTCAGCCCATGCCCATAGCAGAGTGGAAGTGGGACTTCATCTCCATGGACTTCATATCTGGGCTGCCGAAGACGAGGAAGGGACACGATTCCATTTGGGTGATTGTGGACCGGTTGACCAAATCGGCCCATTTCCTCCCTATCAAAGTTACGAACTCTGCAGACGAGCTGGCTATATTGTACATCAGGGAGATCGTCCGTCTACATGTAGTTCCTTTAGAGATCGTGTCAGACAGAGATACTCGGTTCACATCTATCTTCTGGACTCGTATCCAGGAAGCGATGGGTGTGAAGTTGAAGTTCAATACGGCGTTTCATCCTCAGACTGATGGGCAGACAGAGCAGGTGAATCAGATTCTGGAGGATATGTTGCGGGCATGTGTGTTGGACTTCAAGGACAACTGGGATGACTGTCTCCCTTACGCAGAGTTCTCCTACAACAACAATTTTTCAGGCGACTATTGGTATGGCGCCATATGAGGCCCTATATGGTCGTCCTGCTGCAGTACCGCATTGTTGGGTGAGGTTGGCGAGCGTAGTCTGATTGGCCCGGAGTTGGTACAGGCGACTACAGAGAAGGTCGACATCATCAGGCGTCGACTACTTACAGCACAGAGCAGGCAAAAGAGTTACGCCGATACGAGGCGGCGACCGCTTGAGTTCGAGGTCGGGGATCATGTATTCCGCCGAGTTTCCCCTATGAAGGGAGTCCTTCGGTTTGGGAAGAAGGGGAAGCTCACGCCGAGGTTTATCGGTCCGTTTCAGATACTGGATCGCATGGGTGATGTGGCGTATCGTCTCGCTTTGCCCACACCACTTGCATCTGTACACAACATATTTCAAGTATCTATGCTGAAGAAGTACGTTCCTGATCCTTCACATATCATCAGATGGGAGCAGGTACAGCTGAGCAAGGATGCTACGTATGAGTTGCGCCCGACGCGTATCCTTGACAGGAAGGAACAGGTACTGCGTAGCAAGGCCATTTCACTTGTGAAGGTACTATGGACACATCATTCAGAGGAGGAAGCTACTTAGGAGACTGAGGCCGAGGTCATGAAGAGCTACCCTCAGATTCTCGAGGAATACGAAAAGGTACAAATTTCGAGGATGAAATTTTTGTTTAAGGGAGGTAGATTGTAACGACCCGTAAATTTTCGTACAAGGGCTCGAGTATCACCTCGACCAGAAATCACTTAGGATTAAATCCTTTAGAAATTTAACAAAGTTAACTAAGTGCTAAACTATATTAGCCATGAAATCCGTTAGAATCGTTTTAAAAACGATCTGCAAGACCTAAAACTTGTAGAATCATTGACGCTAGGTTACCCTAAAGTCTAGGATTAAACTCATTACCCGACTGCTCTCGGGAACGAATTGAAACTCCGTATTAGGTCTAGACCGCACATCGGAAGTCCGATTAACACGAAGTTAAGGAACTAGGACCGCCTCACTGGGCTCGATAACTATCTCGAAAATTAGGTCCAGACGATGTCCCACGGCCATTCGCTTGAGTCCGAAGCGAAGGAGTGTGAAAACCACTATTTTCTTTACAACATAAATATCTTGAATAGTGATCTGGCACCACTCGTTTGCAGATCAGTATTAAGCAACTGGACCGTCAGAATCAGACCAAATTACACACTCGGATCAGAAAAAATTTCAGGAACATTTACATGTACTTGGAATTTCAGATCGTGGCCCACTGACCATTGAACTGAAAATGGTCCTCCGCGTGTGATCTGGAAATCTGACCGAGATGAAATGTAATCCCACGTAGATCCATGAGTTGTGAGCTTAAGTCTGACGTTTGGCTCAAGGGAGGCCGCCAGAAACCCTCTTTTGAGCTGGAACAACGCCGAAATGCTTATAATAGACGTACCCCTTGAACTGGAGTCTATTCCGGAGAGGTTTTAGGCTATATAAGGGCCTTAGAACAGCCCCTCTCACAGCCATACGAATTTGGGATAAAACCCTAGAGAGAGAGAGAGAGAAAAGGGAGAGAAAGCTTAAGAGTTGTGGGAGAATCTTCCTCCTACTGTTTCAAATCACCACACGGGCTGCATCACCCCTTCCTTGGCGCTTTTCCGGTGATACCGACTCTGTTTTAAGGTAATAAACCTTAACTCTAGATTTATTTTGAGGTGTATAGGCTACAGGTTATGAAATAACTAACCGATTTCACTCTTTAGGCTAGAAAACTCCCGAATACGGAAGCTCCTCAACCCTTGTCGATCCGTTGAGATTCCAAGAAGCAAGGTGAGGACTTTAGGTGTATAGGTTATGGTTTTCAATACTTTCAATGTCAGATAATGATAGATTCATGATCTGCATGCAATTGCACATGTACAAAGTGCTTTCCGTTTTATGTTTTGATTAGAATTGTAGAATATGGAATTTCACATACTCTAGGTATTCGTATAAAATACCGTATATATATTTTTTTTGGAAATGTGTTTGACATGTTTATTTGTTGTATGGATATATGATATATGGATAAAATACTTATTTGGCGAAAGGGTTCGCCTAAATACATGTTTACTAATATACACCATGTATGTAGAAATACGGTATTGTAAGAAGTACCGTATACATGTATATTTTAGCGATGTGTTTGTCATGATTAATTGTCGTATAAATATATTATGTGCATATAAAATATTTGCTTGGCGAAGAGAATCGCCGTAATACAGGTTCCCTTGTATACACTATGTATGTTGAATTTGTGTATCCTAGAAAATACCCCATACGTATAAATTTTGGTGATGTAATTGTCATGATTATTTGTTGTGTGAATATGATATATACGTATAAAATACTAGTTTGGTAAAGGGACAGCCCTAGTACACATTTCGCTAACATACGTCATGTATGTTGAAATTGTGCACTCTAAGTATTTGTGAAATTGCTTGTGGGTGTAAGTGCTTAAGTGTTTGCACCTTAGGTAGGTGCTGAGATGGAGTTCTTAACTACCTTAAGGTCACGTATGATACCCTTCATGTGATTATTTACTCTAACCACTCACTTATGAAATATATGTATTTGTATCCCTATTTGTATAGTGCTCTATAACATGCTTTTTAACATGCTTTGTAACTTGTTTCATAACATGCTTTATAATATGCTTTATAACATGATTGCTAGTGTACTTGAATTACCTTGTTTATCATGCTTTACTTCACATGCTATGGTTGGGAATTGATTGAGCTTGGGACTATGTCCATAGTCCAGACATCCGGTATCAGACTTGGAGTTGTGGTTGAGATTCATTTCGCCACACATGATGTGTTGGCGAACCCGTGTCGTACTTCGGTTGGCGATAGTGGTTGACTACACGAGTTGCTTCTGCGCTTCATATTGCCCAACTTGTTGTGCGCTCGAGCCAGCCGAACACATCAAGTAACCCGTGTGTCTTATGTATGTTCACCATGTTTGGTCGCTAATGTTTGAACCTAGGGTACCAAACTTACCAGTGAGAATCCCGTTAACCATGGTACCTCGATCCGCTAAGACTCATGAGTCGGGCATGGTGGTATGGGACACCGTGGTCGAGCTGTCGGCCTACGCTGGGGCTACGTGCCTCCCCGTTGTGACCAGTGAGTAACTTAACTCGTGAGCTGATTATGGTGGTATGGGACATTATATTCGCGCTGTTGGCCTACATTGATAAGGTGATAGGGGAGCGGTGCAACCTTTGTGTGCAACAATCCTGACAGCCCTTTGTAGTGACCGCGAGCATACTCTGAAATCACAGTGCACCTTAGGGTTCGCCGCGATATATAGAGTATGAACTGGGCCTGTTTCTGTATAGTGATGAATCGTTTAAGGGGTGATGGGGGAGTGGTGTAACCTTTGTGCGTAACAGCCCTGGCAGCCTCTGCAGTGACCTAGAAAACACACCATCGTCTGATATTAACTAGGACTGACGACCCTGGAATGGATCATGTTTGAGAATGATACAAGGAAGGTACCTTAGTTTCCCAATCCTGCTATTTGAATTGGACTAATTAATAACTCGGTAATCATGCTCATCATGCATTGCATGTGCCTGGAAGATGTGGAGCACTGTGGGATGAAAGCATGCCACGAGCGTGAGATGGTGTCGCATGAGGGAGTATGTCGGTGAGGGCATCCATCATACTTGCATTAATAAGAGTAATTAGGAGTGTTCGATTTACTGCTTTATCATTACTGCTTGACTGCATTGATAACATGTTAACCTATGCTTTATGGTTCCACAGAGTTAGCTACTCACTCCCACGTTACGGGACGGTGTTGCGCACACCAACCAGACTCTGTCTCAGGTTTAGGCGAGCCGACGACTCTGGAGGCGGAGCCTGATTATGACGAGGACCAGGAGGAGTTCTCGTATATGCAGTTCTCTGGCGGCTTCGACTAGGCTGCCAGGACCGACGGGTTTTACAGGGATTGTTACTTAGTTTCATTTTCGACATTTTGTTTATAAAACAGACATGTATATGGTGACTCAGATGGATTCATACTCTGAAGAATGAAACGATTATTTTGTTTCTTTACATACATATATATATATATATAGTTCAGTCTTCCACTTACTTTTATACAATTGATCTGGAGTATGAATTTCTGTTTTGGTATAATCTCACTCATGTTTATTGCTCTAACATAGACAACATTTAATCATCATTAATTATGTTGCATAAGTGATGCGTTGGAACTCGGGAGTTGAGTTACACTCGACCCCCGATTTTCAGGGCGTTACAGCATCGTAGTGTTGATTTTACCATCACATACACCGATTGATCATTCATACTTTGGACATGAGTATCTTTTTGGAATGTCCTAAGTACTCATGAGTGTATATGATGGTCAACTAACTTGGATAGTTTAACAGTTTATTTTGGTTGTCTAGCCTGTGGATGGGCTAAAAATGTTTTAAATGATGGGATATTTTGGGTTGGTTATGCATATGTCAGATATTGCCCATGGATGGGCAAAATGATTGGAATTTTTTTGGGGTAAATGTGCCCATGGATGGGCTAGATGATTTGTTTTGGATGATTTAAACAATTAATCATTGCCAAGCTTGGGAAATTTTCTTTTTTCCTTGGTTTAATGAATGATGCTATTTTGATCTTGAGATAAAAATGTCTATGAGAATGAATATTGTCTGCGGAATGCTGATTACTGCCTATTATATACCCATAGAAGTGTTTAATTATGTTGAGGAATGATGATCTTAGTGCTTTATATTCAAATGCATATCTGCGTATATAATGTCATCTATGGAATATTAATTGTTTATACATTTTGGAGATATGCTTACAAGTTATGAACCAAAGATTGCTTCCCTGCCATGAGTTGATCCCCACATGGCCCTCCTGTTACATTGATTCTCCTAGTTTCTTCAAATTCAACATTAGTCAATATACTTGCAATTGGTATATACTAACCTTTGCCAATGACTGACAAAAAGGATGAGAACAAATCCTACCATGAGAACAATTGTGTGTATGGTTTATATGCATGGTGATACAGGTGATAGGGGGAGTAGCTGCAAGGAGATAGGGGGAGCAGTTATATGAAGACTCATGTGTATGGTTTATATGCGTGGTGATACAGGTGATAGGGGAGCAGCTATATGAAGACTCAGGGCAAGTAGCTATATGAAGACTCATGCTATGTGTGAACTCAATAGATTATCTGTAAAATTGTGTAAAGTTCATGTACACACAATTTAGGGTGTTGTTCTAGGTGTTTTGTGTTTTGTCACGTAATTGACAAAGGGGGAGATTGAAAGTGCCCTAGTTTGTCAAATAGCGTGAGGGTTGAGTAGGTGAGTCAATTGAGCCCCATATGAAGATCGTTCAAGTCATTGCCTCAACTGGATGTATGATCCAAGCTTGTTAAAGGTAAACTAAGCCTCACATCCCATGTCCTAAAATGCCTAGGTAAATAAATCCTTAAAAGCCTTAGAATAACATAGGAGTTAAAAGTCTAAAAACTTAATTCTAAAACTGAAAAATTTTCTAAGTTTTCTGCTTTGTTCAATGACATCGAGCTTTGGTCAATGAAATCGAACACTCATTTTTTATGACATCGAACAGGCTTCGATGACATTGAAATGAGACCATATATGTCTAGCAACCACATAATATTTGGACAGAATATTCGATGAATCGAACATACCTTCGATGACATCGAAGGTTAGTCGATGAGATCGAAGGACTTAGAGCATTAACCAACAACTTTTCTTGGAAAATATTTTGATATTGCTTGAGTAATCGAATGAGCTTCTATGTCATCGAAATTCAAACTTTGATGACATCAAGCAAGTTTCGAGGATATCGAATCCGGACAAATTTGTGTCCAGCAAGCTTAACAGGAAAATCAATGGAAATGCTCGAGGAATCAAGATAGCCTCGATGACATCGATATTTAAAGATCGATGACATCGAGGGGAGCCTCGATGAAATCAAAAAAGGACAAAGAAGTGTACAACGATCTTTCAAGGAATATCTTCTGAAAAGATCGATGAATCGAACCGGGAATCGATGACATCGAAATTTGAAATTCGATGAGATCAAATCAAGTTCGATGACATCGAAGTCAACTTTGAAATGTCCAGCAAGCTCTTGTGTAATGTCATGTCGAGGAATCGATCACTGATTCGATGACATCGAGGTTCAAATCTCGATGACATCGATCTTCTTTCAAAAAGTCCCCAAAATGTTTTTCAGTTGAGTACGTATCATCGAAATGATTTTGATGGCATCAAAAGTATATGTTCGATGACATTGAACTCAGTCAGAAATTGACAGTTTTATTTCTGTTGGAACTTTTTGCCTTCATAAGAAGAGCTTGTTCTTAATTGCAAAATAGAGAGAAAAAGAGAGAGCTTTGAGAGAGTAATTGCATACCACCTACCCTAAGCCGTTTTTCTCATGGGAGTTCATCCTTCAATCCACCCTCATCATTGATATTCAATAGAGTGGATTGGTGAATGAACTTCCTCATTCAAGGATCATCCGGCTACCATCTTAATGTTGAATCATTGAGTTGGGATCCCTTGAATGCTTAAGATCTTGGAATCTCTCCGTCTCTCAAATGAGTAACATTCTTTAGAGTAGATTCCAACATAACCCTGACCCAACCCGTCACCTTACATTGGAGCATCATAAGTGTTGCGGATTAAGGGAGCTAAAGAATCTCCTTCATCAAGGGAGATCGTCTTCATCAACATACAGAATGGGGCTCATCTACTTATATGTAAGTCATTAGAGTATAGAGACCCTGTTGGTCATTCCTTGTGTAGGATCGGGTCACAGGTGCATCTCAACCCATTCAAGCCCTCATAGGAGGCCTCTGATGGGAGAGTACATTTAGATTCTTAGTGTAGGACCTTCACTTTTGTGTAGGGCATAAACTTAGGTCCTTGGCCTGTGTGGCCTAAACTAGGGTTCTTGTATGTATCCTTGGCCTGTGTGGCTTAAACTAGGGTTCTTGTGTGGATTCTTGACCTATGTCATCTAAACTAGGTTCCTTGTGTGGATCCTTTGCTCTTGTGTAGGGCCTAAAACCTAGGTTCCATGTGTGGATCCTTTGTACTTGTGTAGGACATAAACCTAAGTTCCTTATGTATATCCTTTGCTCTTGTCTACGGCATAAAACCTAGGTTCCTTGTGTGGATCCTTTGCTCTTGTGTAAGGTATAAAACCTAGGTGCTTTGTGTAGGACCTTTGCTCTTGTGTAGGGTATAAACGTTTGTATTGTGTAGGCACATTTAGGTACCTTGTGTAGGTCCTAGAGTCAACCTTGTGTAGGTTGTAAAGGTTTGAGGTGAACCTGATTTGAAACCTCCGTTAGTGAAATCCGGTACACTCAAGGGTTGAGTGCGTCCACCAGGAGTGGAGTAGGCACATAGCCGAACCACTATAAACGACTATGTTTGGGATTGATATTTGCATATTCTCTTATTGCGTTTACTTTGAATGATCACATGAAAGAATGACAATATGAATATCTGGAACTGATAAGACTCACATCCCACACACTTTCACATAGTTCATCCATCATAGACTAAGTGTCATATCTTGTTTAAATATTGAGTAGTCTTGTGATTGGATCCTCTACTTGGCTTGGAAGCCTGTAGAGTTAAAATGAGTATATCTTGATAATTGCACATTAGATCAAGATTAGGTTAATAGGATTTTAAGTTGTCATAAGTTTATAAAGTCCTATTCACCCCCCTCTAGGACACTTTGACCTATTCCTACTTCTATTATAGCAGTCTTTACCGCAATTTCACCTAGCACATGCTCGGGCTAGATGACTTGCGTGCGGATTGAACAAAAAGGAAAAAACTCTCAAATGTTTCATTCTCCACTTCTTCTTCTTCATCTCACCAGTGCGTCATTCAGATAACTCATCATCTCAACTCACTTGTAAGTGGTTTTATTTCATTTTCCTTCACGATTTAAGTTGTCCATTCCCTGATTTTTAAGTTTGTGTATTTTTTCTTCATCTTGAAACATTTTTCTTATTGGGTTTTCCTCAAAATCTTATCTACATTTTTCCTTGCATTTTTCTTGTAATTTTTCTTATGCTATCAAATGGTACAAATAGTTAAAAGAATTGCATGTAAGGAACGAGCTGGTTCATCTTCTCAATCGATCCCTCTTGGTGTACGGTCATTACGTTCACCAATGGATGACCTAAAAAATGTTTAGGATTTCCGCACAAGAAAAATTATTATTGAAAGATCAGTGAATATAGACCATATTTCTTGTTGTGGTCTTATAGAAATCATTTCCAAGGTTGGATGCGAAAAGATTTTGCATTGGGGCGAGATGGCTTATCGGTTCATTGTGTAAGGTATGTTTACCTCCATTTGTGATGTGTCTCTTGATGAATTAACTTTCTCAATTAAATTTTTAAAGGAGACAATCATCATTACGCCTTCCACTATTTTTGCTTTAATGGACATTGACATAGCAGATGATGGAAGACCTATCACAACACTTTTAGAGAAAATTACTAACTCTAAAAAATAGTTGATTACAAGGGCATTATGTGGTTTCAATGTTGAATGGTGGTCCGGTAATGCCTTACCCTCCAACAATTTATTTTCCAAATACTGCATCCTGCATCACATCTTTACATCAAATCTGCATCATAGAGTTGTGAATAAGACTAATCTTACTCCTTTTATGCTTTGTATCTTCCATGTCATTGTCACGGGTATAAGTATTTGTTTGCCTTCCTTAATCTGTTATGTCATTGTTCAATTTCATTTGCGTCCTAAGCATGGGTCGATTCCATTTGGTTATCTTATGTCTTGTCTTGCATTTCACTACAATATCCAAATCCCTACATTTGAAGCGTCGAAATCCAAACTCCCCTTTAATAATTCGAATTTGAATATGATGAACCTCTCTCCCCTACCGGAATAAAGAGAAGATCAAGAAGAACCTCAGCAAGCTGCCACTAGCATGGATGACTTAAAAGATTCAGAAGATCTAGCTGACTCTGACTATCATCCCTCTCAATTTGATGATAGGTTATTTGCATTAGAGGAGAAAGTTAATGCTTTGCAAGTATCCCAAGCATTGTTAGCCTAAACCGAAAAATCTACTATGAAGTACACGAAAAGTATTTCCATCGAATTAATTGGAGTTTACGGATTAATGATCCTTCGATGCCTGCACCATCCTAATCAGGGTCGGAGTGAGCTAGATTTGCTTATTTTCTTTGCTTGGATCTGTACTAAACAATATTTGGATGGTTTGCTTGGATATTTTGGATGTTTGCATGATTTATCTTTATTGTAGATTGTCGATGTATGGATATTTTATTTACACTATCCTATACAGTGTTCCTTATTTTGATGTTATATCTTTCCTGATATTCTTGAGATTTTATCTTTGACAATTATGCTTATTGTTATATCATATGATTTGTTCTTATTTTGTCAACTTGTGACAAAAATGGGGAGAAATTAGTATATGCTATGATTATGGAATTATTGTGCTACATATTTTTTTGCTATGCATAGTATATGTGTATTTCTTAGGGGAAGCTACATGCTATTGATGATGTAAGCATCAATTGAGCACAATTGGTTACGAGGATTACATGGATGATTATTAAATCTACATAGGGCAGCTTTAATATTGTTAATCTTGTGAATGATTGTGATCATGAACGTTAGTGGATGTATTGTGTATGTTGTGTGTTTTGTCACGAAATTGACAAAGGGGGAGATTGTAAGTGCTTATATATGTTTACCATAAATGGATTATCAAATTTCGTAAGATAAAAGTGTTTCAAGTCAGAATCACAACTAAGTGTTTCAAGTATGGAATCACAACAACTCTACATGCCTGAAGATCAACTCAAGATCGAGATCGGCTTATGATCAGCTCAAGATCAGCATATTGTCTCTAGTCATTGCCCAAATTCAAGACAAGATTAAGTCAAAGTTCAAGACAAATTGTCCAATGTATTTGCTTAAACAAAGGTGGTATAACCCTAGAAAGACTTTAGGTTAGGATCTTTCAAACTTTCATTAACTTTGGGTTTTAATAATGTTTTGACTCTAGAGTTCGACCAGCCTAACTTCCTCAAGTAACCTAACTTTTAAGTTTGGGCAAAATAACAAATTTTGTTGAAAATTCGGCCAGCCTAAGTTTTGGTTCGACTAGCCTAAACTTGAAATTTGGCTAGCCCGAGTGAGTTCAGGTCAAATTCTAATAATGCATTTCTATGGAATTCACGGGAATTCGGCCAGCCGAATTTGACCTCGGCCCAACCAAATTTTGGATACATCTTATCTTACACAATCTGATAGTTGTTGGAACGAATCCGGTGGAATCCGGCCAGCCGAAGCTATTCTTAGGCTAGCTGAATTTTCAATATCTTTGGCAATAAATAAAGGCATTCTCTCATTCTAAATTACAATGAAAAATCACTCCGAACCTTCTGCAAGTGAGAGAGAAGCTCAAGTCCTCAGCAAGCTAATAGTGTGGTATTTATAATTTATTTTTAGCTTATTCAATTCCCTTTCTCAAAGATTATTTCAATCTTATTCTAAAGAGTATTCTATACTCCTTTTGAGATTTAAAGAGAATTGAATCAACTAGCATTTGGGTTTTTTCATTTCTAAAAATATATAAAACCCTATACTCTTTCTTTTGAGCGAATATTGCCTCCTCTACATATAAGAAAGAAGTTCTTCTACTACAAGCTTTAACTACTTCTTCGAATCGACGTTTGAAGATAAGTGTGGTATATACTTTATTTCATTTAGGTTGTCTAAGGTAGCCTGTGAAAATATCAGTGGGTTATTTGTGATAGCCCGTGGAAATCACAAAGTGGATTTTTATTTGTGATAGCCCGTCAAAATCATAAAAGGAGTTTTATTGTGGTGAGCCCATGAAAATCACAAGGAACTATATTAGGTTATTAAGGTGAACCTATGAAAACCTTGTTATAGTGAAAGCCAAAATTACGAGTAATTTTGGGAGTGGAGTAGGTGTGGTTATATTAAGCACCAAACCACTATAACTCATTGTACATCTGTGGTGAATGTTTATTTCCTTTAGGGTGGTAGATATTATTTATTTCTTGTGGTGAATACTGTAATTATTTTATATTCTCTTGCTAGTTTGAAAGATTGATTTTAAAGATATTTATGAAATAAGGTTGTCCTACCTAACATTTTAGGTGAAGGTTATCCTACAAAATATTGGAATCAAGGTTTCAATACTTAGGTGATTAAGATTTTGTATTCTTTATATATTCTACTTTTATTTCTATAATGCCCTGAACTTTTCAATACCCGAGTATTAAAAGTTCTTGAGTGTTACCATGAAATTTAATGCAACATGTACATGTGTACGATGCAAGTCCAACTATCCTAACCTTACATTCAATCCCTAAATACGAATCTGACTATTTCGAATAGGCTCCATTCATAGATCAAGTCATCTGACCGTTGATCATGTGGGTTGATATACGTACCTTTTCTTAACTAAATCAACGAATGACCCTTCATCCATAATGATTTAGACATAAGTTATTTTATAAGAATTACCTAGAAACGTGCCTACAACCATGTAGACCCATTAGATCACAAAACTATTAGATCAACAATAATTACGAAAATGCCATTAACCTGGACCCCTGGTTCCAAATCACATAGTTTCCATGATCTAATTCACGTGAAACCTTACAGTGGGCCTAATTATCATAAATTAACTATATATGTTGATTTTCAGTCGTTGGATCAACATAGAAGTGACCCAATTGATAGATCGGCCCCATAACTGTTTATTTTTAGTGTCCATCAAGTGAAGAAAGGTCATAGGTAGTTGTAGTAGGATAGTTCCCTTTCATCTACGTCTGTATTGCCACATGAATAGGTTCGATGACAAACAAACATCACTGTAGGACCCGAAAAGGTTTCAACGGTGGAAATCACAATGACCACTATTTTGTGTAGTATGATCCACCTGATCTTTGGATATGCTTCAAATTTGGGCTCAACCCCTTAAATTAGATGGAAAAATGAATGGACGGTGTACATCTGTCAGAAATCATCACAATGGTCCCCACCCGATTCAGCACATGCACACAGTGGGTGTAAACCCACTGTGCACCGAACTCTAAGTTGGGTCAAACGTGGTTTGACCTGACGAATCCCACAAAATAAGAAGGAAACAGATCTCCTTTTTGCGTATCAACGGACAACCGTCGTTTGTGTTAGTACTGGGCCACCACCATCATCCGTAACGACAATCCAAGCTGTCCATCCTATAGAAGGACCAAAACCGACCGTAGCCTAGGTCGTTTCGTAAACAGAAAAGCTCACACACGCACATAATCTCAGCCACAAGTTAGGCTGTGTGCGGTTGATTTTTTGAAAATAGAAAGACTCTGTTTCCTACTCCTTTCCACGACTAGAAATTCGCATGCCTTCGCCATTTCATCCTAACCTCACATCCTAAGACATCCTAGTTGTTCGTAATAGGGTTTTCTCAATAGCCAAACAAATATCCACTGTTGCCACATGCGAATCTTAAACTCATTAGGTAAAAGCTTATCATCGTCCGTTCGATGGGTCCCATGGTAATCATAAGGCCTATCCACATCATTTATATGATATGGATCCTTATTGACTGGATCATCTTCACCATTGGACCGAGAACCCATCTTAGAAGGATAGGCCTTATTTTTCAAACCGGGGTCGTTCATCATATGGCCCACTATGCTAGGAATTGATCCAGGACAGAAAACGACAACCATGCAAGGTTTTCAGTCCAAGATCGCGCGATATTTATAATGCCCTGTGTTTTTGAAACTTGAGTATATGACTCAATTTCCAAAAACCCGAGTGTTAACCTTTAAAGATAACCAAATTCCACGTATATTTATTTATTTATTTCTCATTTTCTTTTTTAGAGTGAGCATTTAGGCTGAATAGGAACAAATCAAACATAAAGGAAATTGCATATACATTCAAATTATACGAGCGGTTGCCCAAATGACTTATACAAACCAATGTCTCTATGTTAATGAAAAGGCCGAGCTAAAGTCCTAGAGGGGGGGTGAATAGGATTATGCCAAATTAAAAACTTAAATGCGGAATTAAACAAATATAAATAAAGATAGCACTTAAACAATCTCATAAGGCAGAAATGAATAGCAACCTCAAATGTACATGTATTGAGAGGTTGATACAGATGTTGTTCTAAGGACAACCTTACACCAAAAATCAATGGTTTATAGTAGGACAACCTGATTCCTAGAAAGGTCTGTGTATCAAAATCTCAAACTGATACAGAGGAATAAATAAATAAATAAATAGCAAAGAAAATAAGCTAAGCTATTACAAACTTCCCACACTTGCATAAAAAGATTACAGCATTCTTCCACAAATGCATAAAAGGAAATTATAACATCCACATAATGTCACAATCAATCAATCACCACAAGACCAAAAATTATAGTGGTTCACTTGTGTGTACACTAACCGTTTAGAAAAACAGCCACATAACTACTCCACTCACAATATCCTCACATAGTAGATATCGGCGTTCACTATGAAATAGGTTTTTCAAGGTTCACTTAAAACCTTCACAATTGTGTCTTTCAAGTGGGCTTACACAATTCCAAAAACCCCACACTCTGAGTTTTTTGTATCACCTTAGACAAACCACAAATAAAGAGATTTTTCCTAGCATAATCTCAAAGAAACCAAAAACAGAAATTGTAAAATACTTATCTGGATATTCTCCTTTGATGATGCCCAGTAGAACTAATTCAAAGTAGATGGTCAACGTCCACACTCACTTATGAAAAGGTTCTAATTTCTAAATGATTAAAGCACCTTGGGCTTACTTGATTTGATTTTGATTCCAATAAAGGGGAAAATAAAAATTAATTATTCAAAATATGATTGGAATATAGAATCACAAAATCAAATACAAAAAGCTAATTAAAGAGAATATTAAATAAGCACTAAATAGCTTAAGAATATCACTAACTTATCTCTCAGAGTGGTGTCTTGATTTTGCTTAAATTGAGTGAAAAACTCTGAAAATCATGCTCTATTTATAAGTGCAGAAACTATTCACTCGACTGGTCAAGAGGATAGCTCGACTGGTCAAAGGACTAACAAACTTTTGAAAATTCGAGCACGATAAGATAAAACTATTCCACGATTGGTCGAGTGGCTTCTGAAAAGGCCAAGCTATATGTCATAGAGGGGGGGGTGAATAGGACTATGCCAAATTTAAAAATAAATCAGCGGAACTAAAGTAAATCAATACCCTTACAATAATGAATCAATTCACAATGCTAAATATAAATCACCTTGATAAATAATTATTGAGAGATTGATACAAATTCAGTTCTAAGGACAACCTTACACCATAAAAAACAAGGGCTTATGGTAGGACAACCTTATTTCTAGAACCTCTTTTGAATCAAGAACTCAATGTTAATATAAGTAAATGAAATAGCAAGGAATTGAAAATAAATGCGTATAAAGATCTAAATTATTACAACAATCCCCACACTTGCTTGAAAATGTAAATAGTTACAACATTCACATCCACTTGTACATTCCACACAATCGAATGATAAAAGATATGAAAATTAATCAAGCATTCAATCCACAAGACAAAGAGTTATAGTGGTTCGCTGTGTGTACACCAACCTGTTTTACAACAAGACACACAGAATGCTACTCCACTCTAATATCCTCACACAGGGGATATTAGCGTTCACTATCAAATAGGTTTTCTCAGGTTCACCAAAAACCTTTACAATTGTGTCTTTTTCACTTGGGCTTACACAATTCAAAAACTCCTTTTTCTGAGTTTTCTGGTTTTCCTCAGACAACCAATACAATGAGATTTTTCTGGCTCAATCTCAAACAAAACCAATACAATGAGATTTTTCTGGCTTAACCTCAAACAAAACCAATAACAAATGAATTTTACTGAGAATTGTAAAATACCGGATTTCTCCTTTAGCAGCCGGTGAGAACCAATCGGAGTAGATGATTGAATATCAAGGTTCAATTTCCAATACTCACATTCATAGGGTTCTAAATTCTAATAGATTTTAGATTTTGACTTGTTGGGCGTAGCTATATTTGATTTTGATTCCAAGAAGAAGGAATAATATAATTCCTCTTTTCAAATAAGATTGGAATAGAGAAACAAAATCAAATTAAATAAGCTAGCAAAAAGGAATATTAAATAAGCACAATTTAGCTTAAAATAAACACAGACTTATCTCGAGTGATTACTTGAAAATTCTTGAATGGAATGGAGTTCGGATGTAAAAACTCAATTTCGTGTTCAATTTATAGAAGAAAAAATCGTTCCTACGGTGGTCTTAGAAACCTAGGGGTGGTCGTAGCTAACACAATTTTTGAAAATTTGAGCGCGATCTTTGAAAACCGTTCTACGACCGGGTCGTGTGTACCCTACGACCGGGTCGTGGGACACCTACGACCGTCAGTCGTAGGTCCATGAAATAGGTTCTTTGGAATTTCGGTCGTAGCTCCACGACCGATCGTGGACGAGTCGAAGCCAACCTACGACCGGTCGAAGGACCTCCGGGACCGGTCGTGGGCGTTCAAAAAAAAAAATCGAAAAATCTTCAACAAATTAGGGACTGGTCGTGGAATTTCTTGGACTAGTCGAACCAATGCTAGGATCGAGTCGAACAAGAGCTAGGACTGGTCTTGGAACAGACTAAGCTTATGTAGAATAAACATTTGATTTATGTATCCAAAATGACCTACTTAAAGGGTCAACCTAAGGTCATTCAAACACGAAACATGTCGTATGGACATTGAACTTCAACAATTCAACGAATGTAGATTGTTTGAACCAATATCGAGCTTGAAATCTTGAACAATATCATCTTGAAGTCTTGAACAATATCGGGCTTGAAGTCTTGAACAATATCGAGCTTGAAGTCTTGAGATCTTCATCAACATAAATCAACTTTGAGATCTTCAACATCTTGAGCTTCATCTTGTAGCTTTTTGAATTTTAACATCTTGTGCTTCAACTTGTAGCATCTTGAAGTATAAAATCATCATACCAGCACAAGACACAGATAGATGTTTTGACACATCAAAATTTGACAACCAAAGGAGTATGAGACCATAACCCTTACAATCTCCCCCTTTGTCAAATTTGTGACAAAACACCACACCAAGTAATAATTCTTCCAATAGACATAAGAGAAGTACAAAGCAAGCACAGATGTACAGATGATAAGCAATGTATAGACATGTGTACAGATGATAAGCAATGTATAGACATGTATAGACATGATAAGCAATAATCATTTTCCCCATAACTCATGAGAAGTTTAACTCCCCCTGAGTAATAGCACAACAACAAAATTTATAACATTCACCAAACTTCTCCCCCTTTTTGACACAAAATGACAAAGGAAGAAAAGCAGTTAATGTGCATAACCAAGTTGGAGTTGAAGCAAAAAAAAAATAGTCCATAACCAACAAAAAGGTTTGAGATGCAAGCTAATATCAGTAAATATTACAGACCAAAAAAAAATTCAGTCAGAACCAGAAGAGGGTGCAGGATTAGATGGATCGATTTTGTGTAAACCCTTAGCAATTCGCCTCATATATTTACGCATATAGGAAAATTGTGTGTCTTGAGTAACACGAATTTGAGCCACCTGCTCTTGAAGAGAATTCAACCTTTCATCAAAATCAGAAGGCTGAAAATCAGGATCATCAGCCGAGTCCGACTCAAGTTCTTCAAATAAGTCATCCATATTCACGTCCTCAGGAAGATCACTAGCTTCAGCATTACCTGCTTCACCACCACTGCTACCAGCATCCACTTGGCCTCTAGCCAAATCTAAAGTCATCTTATTAAGATTGGAGTTATTAAAAGGGAGATGGTGGATGGGTTTTTCTCTAGTAGGCATGGCTATGAGCATATGATTTGCTAACCTAGTCAGTAAATAACCAAAGGGTATATCACTATGTCCAGGATGGTGACGTGACAGAATAATGGAATGACAGATTAAAGAAGGGAGGCATATATTAACACCAGAGACAACAGAATGCAAAACACGAACTATAAAAGAAGTGAGTTCGATTTTGTTACCAGAACGTGGATAAAGATTTGAAATGAATATCTTATGAAGTACTCTGTGTCTGGGTAACAAATACCTTGAGGGAAGTACATGACCTTTATGAGTCCAATGAACATCCATATTACATAAATCTCTAGTAAGCATTCGTCGTTCAGATTCTGAGAGACTATCATGTAAAATATTAATTGGAATGCTTTCATCATTGATAGGTATTTCCATAATATCTGCAATCAAATGTCGATCTACAACAAACAAACCTTCTTGAGTATCAACTTTAAATGTTAAATTCTCAAGAGAAAAATCGCAGATACATGCAAACATGGATTGGGCAATGGACTGGTATGCAGCTCCACCCCAATGTAGGATGTTATCCCATCCCACAGATTCCAACAAAGAAGGAATACCAAAAGAAGCAATGTGATTGACATTAACATGACGTTCAACAATTACATTACGCATACGCAAATCTCGAGCATCAGTAGGATCATTTTCAGGAGAACGAAGATGACGTTGAACAATAGAAGTTGATCTAGAAGAAGATGGACCTCGAGTAGTTTTCTTTTTACCTCTAGGATCCATTTTCAAAGAAAGATTTTAAGGGAACAACAAGATGCAAGATAGTAGAAATGAGATTTAGATAGAACAGATTTTTCAAGAGAAAAACCCCAAATCCTGCAATCAATGATCAAATAGATTCCACAAACATGAGTTTTGAAGCACTAAAAGTAAGAATCTACAAGAAAAATGTAAAAGAATCACTAACCTTGAAGAACAATGAAGATGGGTTGGGGCAGCCGTAGCTAGGACGGTTGGAAAGAAAAGAAGAAATGAAGAAGAAGACTAAAATCCCCAATTTTAAGTGAAATCCCGTGCTTTACGACAGGTCGTGTACGTGTTCGACCGGTCGTGTATTCTCACGACAGGTCGAGTATGACAAAAAATTTGCAATTTTTTTTTTTTTTTTAAATAATTTCAAGCAAATAAAACATCAAACTTATGCTACACAAAATCATGCAAACTCAATTTAAATTGCACATACCGAGATCAAATTTTAATTTATTAAACCGGCTTTTGTCGAGCGGTTTAGTGAAAATGTCCGCAAGTTGAATCTCGGTTGGAATGTAATCCAAATTTATTAATTTTTCTTCCACTAATTCACGAATGTAATGAAATCTAATGTCAATATGCTTAGTACGTGAATGCTGAACTGGATTTTTAGAGATATTTATTGCACTGGAATTATCACAAAATAAAATCATAGAATCTTGAGTAATTCCATAATCGCTTAACATTCGTTTCATCCAAACAAGTTGAGTACATGCATTTCAAAGAAGAATGTATTCAAACCTCAAATGATTGATAGCGATATAGAACTTTGCTTCTTGCTAAACCAATAAACAAGACAATTTCCGATGTAGAAACAACCACCACTGGTTGATTTCCTATCATCAATGTTTCCGACCAAGATCATCGATACCCAGCTAATTGAACATTAGTCTCATGTGGATACCAGAGACCCAATTTAGTAGAACTTGCGACATAACGCATAATCGCGCTTAATGTTAGGCCAGTTAGTGAGATTCTTTAGGATTTGATTGATAACGAGCACAAATACCAACACTCAAAGCAATATCGGGTCTACTAGAGTTAGATAAAGTAAACTACCAATTAAACTACGATACAATTTAGGATCCACATCATTACCTGTAGAGTCTTTTGAGAGTCTTACGGTTGTACTCATTGGAGTATCAAAATTTTTACCTTTCTCAAATCCAAATTTTTTAATTAAACTCGAGCATATTTGGTTTGTGAAATAAATATTCCATCAGTTGTTGTTTTACTTGCAATCCTAGGAAATAGTTTAATTCTCCAACCATGCTCATTTCGAATTTAGACTTCATCAAATCTGCAAACTCAACAAATCATGTTAGTACAAAGTTGATCCATAAATAATATCGTCAACATATATTTGAACCATTAGAATATCATCGTTATATTTCTTAACAAAGAGTGTCTTATCAACACATCCCATCGAAAGTTATGACTCAATTAAAAACTTAGTCAATTTTTCGTACCATGCACGGGAGCTTGTTTTAAACCATAGAGAGCTTTCTTAAGACGATACACATGATCAGTAAATTTAGGATCTTCAAACCCTGTAGGTTGTTCAACATATACCTCTTCATGTAAATCACCATTCAGAAAGGCACTCTTTACATCCATTTGATAAATTTTAATTTTCTTAAAACATGCTATGGAGATAAAAAGTCTGATCGATTCAAGACGAGCTACAGGGGCAAATGTTTCATTATAGTCAATACCTTCGATTTGTGTATATCCCTGTACAACTAGTCTTGCTTTATTTCGAATAATATTTCCAAGCTCATCAGAAAGTGCTTCTTTTACGTTACCCGGTTCAATCTGGGATGTAAAGCATACGTAGTTACATATGTCCTCTAATTGTCTACGAGTGCGCACACCAGTGAGAGGGTTTCCAAGTATTTGAGAGGTTGGATGATCTTTAATGATCCTTAATTCAGATTAGTTTCACTTGATGAAGTTTCTTGTTTTTCAAGTATAAGAACTTCATCATTATCTAAACTAGGGACAGTGTCTTCAAAAGATCGTCAATCACAACATTTATTGACTCTTGAATCACACCGGTCCTGTTGTTTGAACACGATAAGCACGATTGTTTAAAGAATAACCTAAAAGATCCCTTCATCACTTTTAGTGTCGAATTTTCCCAAATTTTCACGGTCACGCAAAATATAGCACTTCTTTGCCAAAAATTCGAAAATATTTGAGAAGGCTTTTTTCTCAAACCACATTTCATAAGCCGTTTTATTATTAGATTTACAAATATAAACACGGTTAATAATGTAATGTGTCAGTTGTATTCATTGCTTGACCAGAGATTCCTAGGTAGCTTCATGCTATTTAACATAACACTTCCCATTTCTTGAAGTACTCTATTCTTCCTCTCGACAATTCCATTTTGTTGAGGAGTTTTAGGTGTAGAGAATTCATGCGATATTCCCTGATCGCTACAAAATTTCTCAAAACCGCTATTTTCAAATTCAGATCCATGATCACTACGGATCTTGCTGACTTGAGAACATTTTTCAGTTTGAATCCGTTTTATAATCTTTTTCACTTCATCAAGGGTTTCTGATTTATCTTTCAAGAATGAAACCCAAGTGTATCTTGTATAATCATCTACAATAACTAAGATGTACTTTTGCCACCTCGACTTTCCGTTCTTGTTGGTCCTATAAGATCCATATGGAGAAGCTCGAGTGGTCTTGTGGTGATATTGGAGTTCACCTTTTTGTGAGAGCTCCTAGTTTGTTTACCATACTGGCATTCACCACAGATCTTGTCTACTTTTCGCATTTTAGGTAGACCTTTTATTAGTTCACTTTTGCTCAATCTGTATAAATTTCGGTAGTGTACATGTCCAAGGCGTTTATGCCATAAATCTGTCTCATCGGTATGGACCATGTAGCACGTTTGATTAGATGAGCTACCATTGCTTACTATATAGCAGTTTTCAGAAGTTCTGCGACCAGTTAATATTACAGAACCCTTTTCATTTGTAATTTCACAACCTTGATTAGAAAATTTAACATTATGGTTGTTATCGCATATTTGAGATATGCTCAACAAATTGTGTTTTAAACCCTCAACATATAACACATTTTTAAATAAGGGAAGGTTATAGAGTTGGATCGTACCTTTGCCAATTATCTTGCAGTTGCTACCATCACCAAATGTGACTGAACCATCAGTCATATCTTTAAGATCGGTGAATAGACCTTTGTCGCTCTGTCATATGTCCTGGAGCATCCTTGTCTGCCTAGGTACCATTTTGAATGGCTTGTAGCTTTGAAAGCGATGTGAGCAACCAAACAAGTAACCTTGGGAACCCATTTCAAGATCTTGTTTTGGGTTTAGGAGAATAATTGGTCTTCTTTTGTTTATAGTTATTAGAGTGACCTCTTGAGTTAGATTTTAATAGCTCCTTAAGTAAATCAATAATTTTTTCACTAGCGGGTTTCGAATCGATTTTTGAAATTTATATAAATTTGCTTTTGTGTTTTTGAAAGGTTTTTGTATTTTTAGAAAAAACTTGATTAGTACCTTTTCCTTTTGAGTTAGAAGTCTCTCCTTTCACAAAAATGGAAGGAGCATTCTTCTGTTTAGGAGATGTGTTTTTGTCAAAGCCCAACCTGGATCGATCACCACATTTTCTTGATCCGGATAATAATTTTTCTAATTTTGGATCACCTTGGGCATATCTCCATGTGTCCTTCAAACTCAGAAGAGAGGATACTTCATTTTTAAGTTTCTCATTTTCAGATTTTAAATTTTCAATTAGGGAGGTTTTGAATTCTAAATCACACTTTGATTTTTCAAAACAATCTGAAATTTGAGATTTTTCTAAAACAAGGGTTTCAAAACATTCTTTTAGTTTAAAGAACTTTTCTTTTTGAAGTTTAAGTTTAATGACAATTTTACAACTTTCTTTATATAAGGCATTGTAAGCATCTTGTAGATCTTCATCATTTTCATGATCACTATCCAAATTTTCTTCACTTGTTGAATCATCGTGATCTGAAAAGGTAAACTTGGCTAGAGTCATAAGGGCCTTAAGTTCACTGCCCGACTCGGTTTGAATTTTCGATTCAGAAGAGGCTTGAGAATCGACGATTCATCCCAAGTAGCCAACATACCCTTCCTTTTGGATCTGTCCTTTTAGGACATTTGTTTGCTAAATGCCCATATTCTTGTGAGTTGTAACATTGACTATCTTTCAATGATTTCCAAGTTTTAGACTTAGGTTTAGAACGTTTCTTTTCATTTGCCTTTTGAAAGTCGACTCTTTTCTTACTTTTGAAAATCTTATAAAACTTTTTCGCTAAAAGGGCCATATCATCTTCAGACTTTTCTGAATCTGAATTTTCTTGAGTAATACTTTTAGATGACTTCAAAGCAATAGACTTACCTTTAGGAGCTTTAAAACTTAATTCATAGGTTTGCAAAGAACCAACTAATTCTTCTACCTTCATATTGTCCGTATCACGAAGTTCCTGGATTGCGGTTACCTTTGAATTGAACCGTTCAGGAAGAGAGCGTAGTATTTTTGCACACACTTTACTTTCTGAGATCTTTTCACCAAGACCCCACATAGAGTTTACAATGTCATTCAATCTAGTGTAAAAGTCCATAAACATTTCATTTTCCTCCATATGAATTTCTTCAAATTTAGTTGTGAGGAGTTGGACTTTAGATTTCTTGACAATTGTAGTACCTTCGTGTGTCATTTCTAAAATATCCCAAGCTTGCTTTGCAAGTATCACGAGGATATGATTCTTTTGAACTCATCCGGTGATAGTGTAAGTGATGCATTTAGTGCTTTAGCATTAGCACTACTCTCATTTTTCTCAAGTGTGGTCCATTGGAAAAATGGTGTAATTTTCATAGATTTTGAACCATCAACACCAGTTACTTCCATGGTAGGAGGATTCCATTCGGTCATTGTGGCTAGCCACACACTTTCATCCATTGATCTGAGGAAGATTCTCATTCTGGCTTTCCAATAGGCATAGTTGGAGCCATCAAAAGGTGGAGGCCTAGTAACTGAAAGGCTATCAAAATTTGACATCTTTTTAAATAGCTTAGATCGTTAGCTCAGGAAATAAATCCAAATAAAAAGTAACAAGAAATGAGCTATTAGGCTCTGATACCACTTGAAAAGGCCAAGCTATATGTCCTGGAGGGGGGGTTGAATAGGACTATGCCAAATTTAAAAATAAATCAGCGGAACTAAAGTAAATCAATACCCTTACAATAATGAATCAATTCACAATGCTAAATATAAATCACCTTGATAAATAATTATTGAGAGATTGATACAAATTCAGTTCTAAGGACAACCTTACACCATAAAAAACAAGGGCTTATGGTAGGACAACCTTATTTCTAGAACCTCTTTTGAATCAAGAACTCAATGTTAATATAAGTAAATGAAATAGCAAGGAATTGAAAATAAATGCAGTAAGTAAAGATCTAAATTATTACAACAATCCCCACACTTGCTTGAAAATGTAAATAGTTACAACATTCACATCCACTTGTACATTCCACACAATCGAATGATAAAAGATATGAAAATTAATCAAGCATTCAATCCACAAGACAAAGAGTTATTGTGGTTCGCTGCATGTGTACACCAACCTGTTTTACAATGACCACACAGAATGCTACTCCACTCTAATATCCTCACACTGGGGATATTAGCGTTCACTATCAAATAGGTTTTCTCGGGTTCACCAAAAACCTTTACAATTGTGTCTTTTTCACTTGGGCTTACACAATTCAAAAACCCCTTTTTCTCGAAGTTTTTTACGGTTTTCCTCGGACAACCAATACAATGAGATTTTTTCGGCTCAATCTCAAACAAAACCAATACAATGAGATTTTTCTCGCTTAACCTCAAACAAAACCAATAACAAATGAATTTTCTGAATTGTAAAATACCCGGATTTCTCCTTTAGCAGCCGGTGAGAACCAATCGGAGTAGATGATTGAATATCAAGGTTCAATTTCCAATACTCACATTCATAGGGTTCTAAATTCTAATAGATTTTAGATTTTGACTTGTTGGGCGTAGCTATATTTGATTTTGATTCCAAGAAGAAGGAATAATATAATTCCTCTTTTCAAATAAGATTGGAATAGAGAAACAAAATCAAATTAAATAAGCTAGCAAAAAGGAATATTAAATAAGCACAATTTAGCTTAAAATAAACACAGACTTATCTCAGAGTGATTACTTGAAAATTCTTGAATGGAATGGAGTTCTAGATGTAAAAACTCTGAATTTCGTGTTCAATTTATAGAAGAAAAAATCGTTCCTTTGGTCTTAGAAACCTAGGCTGGTCGTAGCTCTAACAGATTTTTGAAAATTTGAGCGCGATCTTTGAAAACCGTTCTACGACTGGTCGTGTGTACCCTACGACTGGTCGTGGGACACCTACGACTGGTCGTGGGACACCTACGACTGGTCGTAGGTCCATGAAATAGGTTGCTGGAATTTCAGTCGTAGCTCCACGACTGATCGTGGACGAGTCGAAGCCAACCTACGACCGGTCGAAGGACCTCCGGGGACTGGTCGTGGGCGTTCAAAAAATCTGAAAAATCTTCAACAAATTAGGACTGGTCGTGGAATTTCTTGGACTAGTCGAACCAATGCTAGGGCCCGGTCGAACAAGAGCTAGGGACCTGGTCTTGGAACAGACTAAGCTTATGTAGAATAAACATTTGATTTATGTATCCAAAATGACCTACTTAAAGGGTCAACCTAAGGTCATTCAAACCTGAAACATGTCGTATGGACATTGAACTTCAACAATTCAACGAATGTAGATTGTTTGAACCAATATCAGGCTTGAAATCTTGAACAATATCAGTCTTGAACAATATCAGGCTTGAAGTCTTGAACAATATCAGGCTTGAAGTCTTGAGATCTTCATCAACATAAATCAACTTTGAGATCTTCAACATCTTGAGCTTCATCTTGTAGCTTTTTGAATTTTAACATCTTGTGCTTCAACTTGTAGCATCTTGAAGTATAAAATCATCATACCAGCACAAGACACAGATAGATGTTTTGACACATCAAAATTTGACAACCAAAGGAGTATGAGACCATAACCCTTACAGCTTCCACGACCGGTTGAGTGGCCTACACAACCGGTCAAACCCTACACTCGACTGGTCATGTGGGTCCCAATTTAGTTATTGGACTTTGAGTCGAGACTGCTCGACTGGTTGAGCACTATTCACCTGACTAGTCAAGTATTCTCCAGGATTGGTCAAAGATCCAACAAAAAAATCCTGAAAATAAGTAACGAACCTTGGACTGGTCGAGCCAGTACTAGGACTAGTCAAACATAGGGTAAGACTAGTCGAGAAATAGCCTATATACTTATTAAGTGACCCAATTAAAGTATGCAATCAATATGACCTAACTTATGGTCAATCTAGGGTCATTCATACCTTATAGGAGATGTTTGAACATTGAAACATCTTTCAATTCGGTTGATAGTTGATCTTGACGTACATGAAGCTTGACATCTTGAAGTATGTTGAAGCTTGAACTTGTAACACTTTGAAGCTTGATTTTGAAACACTTCAAAGCTTGAGCTTGAGGTACTTTGAGTTGCATTTCACCTTGAGCTTTTAAGTACCAAAGTAAAGTATATTATCTTGACTTAGATGTAGCTTTGAAAGCTTGAACTAATACTTGATGTTGTACTTGAAGTCTTATACTTGTGATGCTTGAATCTTGAAATGGATCATATTGAACTTGTACTTGAATATTAAAAATGAAATATCTTGAACTTGAAGACGAACAAAACAAGATACAGATTCCAAGAGGTTTTGGCCCTCTAAAATTTGAGAATCATAAGAGCTAGAAAATATAGCACTTACAATCTCCCTCTTTGTCAAATTTGTGACAAAACACACTTCAATAAAATTAGATATTCATATATAATACGCACAATAAAGAATCATGCACCAGTTATAACCTGGTAAAAGAATCATGCACCAGTTATAAACTTGTTAAATCAATACGCTTCACATCAATACTCATCAAAATTCATCAATACTCCCCCTTACTCCCCCTTACTACCATAGAAAAAAAATCCACCTATCCACAATCGCACATTATCAAAATGAAATAACCATGATAGATTGATAGATAGAATAAATTCTCCCCCTTTTTGTCAAAAATGACAAAGAAAAGAATATAAAAGATAAAGGGAGTAGATAAATAAGGAAGCAGATAGAAGAGTAAATAGAAATAAGTGAATATATGATCAAGATTACCAAGATAACCAAATCCATAAGCAAGCATGTCCATGCACATAAAACAAGAGAAGTTCAAGTAGTTTAAAAGTTATTACAAAACACATATTCAAATACTAATCCGAATCAGAAGAAGGAGCAAGTATGGTTTGATCAATTTGATAAAGTCCCTTATTAATGTGCCTAAGATATTTGTGCATGTATTTGAATTGCATTTCATGGGACAAATTCATACTTTCAACCTTCTCCTCAAGCGAGCGCAACCGCGCATCATAATCAGATGGCTGGTAATCAGGATCACCAGCAGAATCAGAATCAAGTTCATCAAAAATGTCATCCATATTGACATCATCTGGAGGCACATCACCTTCTTCTTCATATGCTTTCGTAGCACCACTAGCACCCACATCAACTTGGACAAGGGCTAACTTCAACTTTATCTTGTTAATGTTAGAATTGTTGAAGGGTAAATGATTAATGGGAGCTTCCCCATGTAACGCCCTGAAAATCGGGGGTCGAGCATAAACTCAACTCCCGAGTTCCAGAACATCATTATGCAACAAAATGAATGATGATTGAATGTTGACTGTATTTGTGCATTGAACATGAGTGAGATTAAGCCAAAACAGAATATCATACTCCAGAGACAATAAATTAGCAAGCGAAAGACTGTGATAGATATATAAAATCTGTGGTGAGTCTCCAGAGCGTGATAACATTACCAGGTTATAAATTACAAGTACAGTTCAAATTATACCAAAGTGTAAGTGTAATGTCTTCTATCCCATGTACCATAGCCCCGTCAATACAGTACCAGGTCTTCAGAGACCTGTCAGAGAGTTACATGTAGGAGAACTCCTCCTCATCACCATAGAAGTAGTCCGGCTCTACTTCATAAGCATCGCCATCATCTGAAATTCAACAAATCTGGTTGGTGTGTACAACACTGTCCCGTAACGTGGGAGTGAGTGATCAACTCAGTGGAACAGTAAAGCATAGGTTAACATGTATCAATTCAATCAAGCAGTAATGATAAAGCAGTACAAATCAAACAATTCTAACTACTCTTATTAAGTGCGAGAATGAAATGACATGATGCTGTATGCCCTTGCCAAACCACCCTCATGCGACATCATCTTACGTTCGCGAATGCTTAACTCCCTCAGTACGCCACATCTACTAAGCACATGCGATGCGATGATGATCATGATTACCGAGTTATTATTAGTCCATTTCAAACAGCAGTATTGGGAAACTAAGGTACCTCCCTTGTATCATTCCCAAACATGATCCATTCTAGGGTCGTCAATCCTAGTTAATCTCATATGATATTTGGTTCGAGAAGCATAGCGAAGGCATCGCAAAGGGCTCGTCACCTGTCAGTGCGGATACAGATCTCACCGTATGCAGCTCAATTGCTGGCCGTCAGTTCGAGTACAGGTCTCACCGTACTCGGCTCAATCACTAGCCGTTAGCTCGAGTACAGGTCTCACCGTACTCGGCTCAACTCATACTCTAGTTGCTGTGAAAGACTCGTCGCCAATCACAAACCCTTGGAGTATACTCGAAGATACTACGGAGGATTCGTCGCCCGTCAGCATGAGCACAGGTCTCACCGTACTCAGCTCTCGCCGTAAGTATCGACAGCTCGAATATAGTGTCCCATACCACCATAATCGGCTCACGAGTCTGGTTGCTCACTGGTCACTACGGGGAAGCACGTGGCCCCAGCGTAGGCCGACAGCTCCACCACGGTGTCCCATATCACCATGCCCGGCTCATGAGTCTTAGTGGATCGAGGTACCATGGTTAAAAGGGATTTCACTGGTAAGTTTGGTACCCTAGGTTCAGGCAGTAGCGACCAAACATGGTGAACATAAATAAGACAGATCGGGTTACTTGACGAGCTCGACTAGCTCGAGCGCACAACAAGTTGAACGACATAAAGTGTATAAGCACTTCGCGTGGCCAACCACTATCGCCAACCGAAGTACGACTCGGGTTCGTCGAACACATCTCACGTGGCAAATGAATCGTAGCCACGAATTCAATTCTGGTACCGATTGTCTGAACTATAATCATAGCCCCAAACATGATAACTTGCAGATAGATAAAGCAGTAATGGATCAAGATTCCACTCATACAATCAAGGTATGGTATTATCCGTTTAGGGTCGCTGTGGTCATTGCACGCACTCGTTGCTCCGCTCCCCATCACCCATGACGGATCATACAACGTAAATATAAATTTAAACATATGCATTACATAGTTATGATCATAAAGCAGTTGAGCATGTTATGAATCACAACACAAGCATGAGTTTATACATGTTCAATTCCTAATCACACAACAATCCAAGGAGATCATACACATAGTTAAAAGAGGTTGAGAATCATATCTCAACACCCTTAAACATTACAATTTGCTAACTACTACTCATTCAGACGTTTCAAGAAACACTTAAACAAACATGCATCAACATACATGACATATGTCGATCACATAGGCATTAGGCCAAATCCTTTCACTAGGGAGTTACCCCAATCATAACACGCGTACACCTACGACGGATAGTCATGGCAAGCAGGAATCCAAGTTCCATATTCATTCAATCATTTCCACAATCACTTGGGCCACACATTTTAGCATATATGGTGTCTATTGGCCGTGGCGTGATTTAGGGCAAATCCTTTCGTCAAAGGGGTATCGCCAATACAACAATCATGAATCCATGACAACTAGTCATGGCGAGTACGAATGAGAATTCGGTACTCATTCAATCATTTTCACAAACACTTAGAATAAACTATTACAACATACATGGTGTATGTTAGCAAAACATGTATTAGGGCTATCCCTTAGCCAAGTGAGTATTTTATCCATGTATAATATATTACTACAGCAAATAATCATGATAAATTCATCTCCCAATATTTATACATATACAGTATTTTATAGAATACGCATTTTCAACATACATAGTGTATACAAGCAAACATGTATTACGGCGATTCCCTTCGCCAAGCAAATGTTTTATACGCACATAATATATTTATACGACAATTAATCATGACAAACACATCACTAAAATATACATGTATACGGTACTTCTTACAATACCGTATTTCTACATACATAGTGTTTATTAGTAAACATGTATTTAGGCGAATCCTTTCGTCAAATAAGTATTTTATCCATATGTCATTTATCCATACGTCAAATAAACATGTCAAACACATTTCCATAAAAAATACGTATACGGTATTTTATACGAATACCTAGAGTATGTGAATTTCCAAATTCTACAATTCTAATCGAAACAGAAAACGGAAAGCATTTTGTACATGTGCAATTGCATGCAGATCATGAATCTATCATTATCTAACATTGAAAGCGTTGAAAACCATAACCTATACACCTAAAGTCCGCACCTTGTGTCGTAGAATCGTAACGGAGTTGATAGGTTCGCTAAGCTTCCGTATACGGGAGTTTGACAACCTAGAGAAAGAAATAGGTTAGCTATTTCCTAACCTACAACTGTCTAATCCCCCAAACAGGTTAGGGTTAGGGTTTATTACCTAGAAATGACGCCGGAATCGCCGGGAAAGCGGCAAGAATGAGGTGGTTAAGCACCGATAGCAGCAGGGAGTTCCTCCCACATCTCCCTCACTTTCTCTCTTTTCTCTCTCTCAAATTCAAATTCGTATGGCTGGAATGGGAGAGGGTTTAAGGTCCTTTTATAGCCTAAAACCTTCCCAAAATAGACTCAGGCTCAAGGGTTACTGCTATCATAAGCATTTCGGCGATGTTCCAGCTCAAAAGAGTGTTTCTGGTGGCCCCCATTGAGCCAAACGTCAGACTTAAGCTCTCCACACATGGATCTACGTGGGATTACTCTTTCGACTCGATCGGATTCTGAGATCGCACGTGGCGGACCACTTTCAGTTCAACGGTCAGTGGGCCACGATCCGAAATTCCAAGTACATGTAAATGTTCCTGAAATTTTTCCTGATCCGAGGGTGTAATTTGGTCTGATTTTGATGGTCTGGTTGCTTAATACTGATGCGCAAGCGAATGGTGCCAGATCACTATTCCAGATATTTATTTTGTAAAGGGAATAGTGTTTTTCACACTCCCTCGCTCCGGACTCAAGCGAATGGCCGTGGGACATCGGCTGGACCTGATTTCTGAGGTGGTTGTCAAACCCAGTGAGGCGGTCCTAGTTCCTTAATTTCGTGTTAATCGGATTTCCGATGTGCGGTCTAGACCTAATACGAAGTTTCGAGATACTCCCGTGAGCAGCCGGGTAATGAGATTGACCCTAAGTTTTAGGGTAACCTAGCGTCAATGATTCTACAAGTTTTGAGTCTTGCAGAACGTATTTAAAGCTATTGGTGCTAATTTCACAGGCACTCTAGTTTAACACGAGCTAAATCTCACTTAATTTCTAAAGGATTTAGTCCTGTAAGATTTTTGTCTGAGATGGTACTTAGGCCTTTGTAGTTTGTATATAAAGTGATCCAAGTTTTACTACTTAGCTAGTTTAAGTTAGTGTCTAGGGCTAAAGTGCTTTGAAAAATTGAAAGCACAAGGTAGTGAAGGGTGGGATTTGTGAAGAAAATGGTTTAAAAAGGGGTTTGAGGCTTTAATTGAGCGTTTGGGAAGTTAAACCTGTGTTAGGATTGACCCATCGCCTAAGGACGTCTAATTCCAGGTTGGCAAAAATTCGGGATGTTACACCCCAATAGGCATAGCTACTAAACAATGGGTGACTAACACAGTCATAAGATAAGTAAAGGGTATGTCATTGTGACCTGGGTGAAGACGGAACTAAATAATGCTATGACAAATCAAAGAAGGAAGACATACAGAAACTCCAGAAATGATAGAATGGAGAATATGAACCATGAATGTAGTAAGTTCAGTTTTGTTACCAGATCGAGGATAAACATTTGAAATGAAAATTCTATATAGGATTCTGTATCTGGGTAACAAAAACTTGGAGGCGAGCGCATTACCAGTACTCCATTCCCCGTCTATCTTACATAAATCTCAAGTGAGCATACGCTTTTCAGATTCAGAAGGTTTGTCCACAAGAGAACTAATGGGAATACCTTCGTCATTAACAGGTATATCCATTAAACCAGAAATAAGATGACGATCCACATCAACTGGACCTTCTCTGGTTGCAATAGTAAATGTCAGATTTTCAGTAGAAAAATCAATAATTCATGCATACATAGCCTGTGCAATGGAGCGATATGTCAGCCCACTCTAATGTAGTATGTTATCCCATCTTACAGATTGAAGGAGAGGAACAACATCAAACGGTGCTAAATGATCAGGATTAACAGTTCATTCTACTATCACATTGTGCAATCGAATATCCTTCACATAATTAGGATCTTCTTTGGGCGACCGAAGGTGGCACATCGTGATAGGAGCCGAACGAGATGAAGAAGGACCATGAGATCCTTTCTTCTTAGTTCTACCCTCCATTTGCAATAAAGAAAATAAAAAATACGAAGATAACAAAGGAGGCAAGAACGGTTTCTAGTTGATCAGATTTTTTGATAGAAAACCTCCAAAACTAACATAAAACATGAAATAAACGACACAAATGAAGAAAAAGAAGTGCAAAGGACTTGAATCTACAAGAAAAACGAAAATAATGCACTAACCATGGAGGAATTGAAGATGGGTTCGACCGGTCGAGGTAGGGCTCATTGGAGAAGAAAACCCAAATGAAGAAAAGTGATTTTTTCTCAAATAAAAGGTCAAACACGAGTTTCACGATGGGTCGAGTACATGCTCGACCGGTCGTGCCATGACTAGTCGTGCAAGTACTCGACTGGTCATGCACCTCACAAAATTTGTAATTTTTCATAAATTTTAAATTCTGAAAAATTTCAAAATAAAAATATATACATTATGATACAAAAAGACATGAATCATTAATTAAAATTACACATACCAAGATCAAATTTTAATTTTGTAAACCTACATTTATCGAGCGGTTTTGTGAATATGTCTGCAAGTTGAGTCTCGGTTGGAATATAATCTAAAGAAATTGTCTTATCTTCCACTAATTCACGATTGTAGTGATATCTAATGTCAATATGCTTGGTTCGTGAATGTTGAATTGGATTTTCAGAGATATTAATTGCGCTTGAATTATCACAATATAAAACCATGGATTCTTGCACAATTCTGTAATCGCTTAGCATTTCTTCATCCATACAAGCTGAGTGAATGCATTACCTACAGTAATGTATTCAGCCTCAGTAGTTGAGAGCGATACGGAACTTTGTTTCATACTTAGCCAAAAAACTAAACAGTTCCCTACATAGAAACAACCACCACTGGTTGATTTTCGATCATCAATGTTACCAGCCCAATCAGCATCCGTGTAACCAGCTAATTGCACACTAGTATCATGTGGATACCAGAGACCAAGATTTGTTGAACTAGCGACATATCGCAAAATGCACTTACCAACAATTAGATGTGACTCTTTAGGATCAGATTGATATCTAGCATAAATTCCTACGCTAAATGCAATATCAGGTCGGCTCGCAGTTAAATAGAGTAAACTACCAATCATACTGCGATAAAACTTAGTATCCACACTTTTACCTGTAGAGTCCTTTGAGAGTTTTAAATTAGTACTCATTGGAGTATCAAAAATTTTTCCACTCTCAAATCTGAACTTTTTAACTAAGTTCAGAGCATATTTGGTTTGAGAGATAAAGAAACCATTAGGTAGCTATTTGACTTGCGACCCTAGGAAATAGTTTAGTTCTCTAACCATGCTCATTTCAAATTTAGACTTCATAAGATCTTCAAACTCAACAGTCATGTTAGCACAGGTAGATCCATAGATAATATCATCAACATAGATTTGCACTATTAGTATGTGATCATTATTTTTCTTTATCAACAATGTCTTATCAACACTTCCCATTATAAAGTTATGACTTAGTAGAAATTTAGTCAACTTTTCATACCATACCCTAGGAGCTTGTTTCAAACTGTAGAGTGCCTTTTTTTAGGTGATAGACTTGATTAGCATGTTTAAGGTGTTCAAAACCTGAAGGTTGCTCAACATACACTTCTTCATTCAAATCGTCATTTAAGAAAGCACTCTTTACATCCATTTAGTATATTTTGAACTTTCTAAAGCAAGCACTGGATATAAATAGTCTGATTGATTCAAGACGAACTACTGGGGCAAAGGTCTCATCATAATCAATGCCTTCTATTTAAGTGTACCCTTGTACAACCAGCCTAGCCTTATTTCTTATAATATTTCTAAGTCATCAGACTTATTTTTGAAAATCCATTTTGTCACGATAATGTGTTTATCTTTTGGTCTTGGTACTAAGTACCACACATCATTTCTTACAAACTGATTGAGCTCTTCTTGCATCACTATAATCCAGTTTTCGTCAGTAAGAGCTTCTTTTACGTTAATCGGTTCTATCTGAGATGTAAAGCACACGTAGTTACACATATCTTCAAGTTGTCTACAAGTGCGCACACCAGTGAGAGGGTTTCCAAGGATTTGATTAGAAGGATGGTCTTTAACTGTCCTCAATTCAGTATTATCTTGACTTGATGAAGAGTCTGGTTTATCAATTAAAAGAACTTTATCATTTTCTGAACTTGGGACAGGTGTATTCAAGTGATCATTTATAACCACATTAATGGACTCTTGAATTACACTAGTCCTCATGTTAAAAACCCGATACCCTCGACTATTTAGAGCATACCCTAAAAATATCCCTTCATCACTTTTGGTGTCAAACTTACCCAGATTTTCTCGGTCACGTAAGATGTAGCACTTGCTACCAAAAACTCAAAAGTATTTGATAGTAGGCTTCTTATCAAATCACATTGTAATGCCCTGAAAATCGGGGGTCGAGCATAAGCTCCACTCCCGAGTTCCAACGCATGACTTATGCACATAGATAATGATGATTAAATGTTGTCCATGTTAGTGCATTAAACATGAGTGGGATTACACCAAAACAGCATATCATACTCCAGAGACGGTTAAATTATGCAAGCGGAAGACTGTGATAGATATATAAAATATATAAACTATTATAAGTCTTCAGAGTGTGAACATGTTACCAGGTTATATATATACATGTATACTCCAAAAATGAACAAAAATAATATACATGGGTGCTCCAAAAGTGCAAAATAACAAGTGTAATGGCATCTAATCAACATTCCTGTAACCCCGTCATTCAGAACATGATCTACATAGACCAACCTGAAAACTACTTGTAGGAGAATGTCTTCTCATCGTCCTCGAAGTCCGGCTTCACCTTAGGAGTCGCGTTGTCATCTGTAATCAAGATAGAGTCTGGTTGGTGTTTAAAACACCGTCCTGTAACGTGGGAGTGAGTGAACAACTCAGTGGAACTATACAGCAAAGGTTAACATGTTATCAATTTAGTCAAGCAGTAATGATAAAGCAGTAAAATCAAACATCCCTGAATACTCTTATTAATGTAAGAATGATATGAATAATGATGCATGCCCTCGCCTACACTCCCTCATGCGACATCATCTTACAGTCGCGGCATGCTTTCTTCCCTCTGTGCTCTTCAACCCGGGGCACATGCAGTGCGATGTTATGAGCGTGATTACCAAGTTTTTATTAATCCTTTTCATACAACAGGATTGGGAAACCTAAGGTACCTCCCTTATATCAATTCTCAAACAATGATATATCTAGGGTCGTCAATCCTAGTTAATCACATACGATAGGCAAGTTCAGGTCACTACCACCAACGCCCTACCAACTGGTAGTCTATTTTCGAAGGCTCATCGCCAACCCAACTGGGGACCACAGCCAGGCTATGCTAGGGTAGGCCTATTTTATACTCGAGGTCACTCCACTAACGCCCTACTAACTGGCAGTCTATTTTCAAAGGCTCGTCGCCAACCCAACTGGGGACCACAGTCAGGCTGCACCAATGGAGGCCGACAGTTCGAATACAATATTCCATACCACCGTATTCAGATCACGAGTTTGGGTTGCTCACTAGTCACTACAGAGAGGCTCGTCGCCCCAGCATAGGCCGACAGCTCAACCACAATGTCTCATACCACCATGTCTAGCTCATGAGTCTTAGCGGATCGAGGTACTAAGGTTAACGGGGTTTTCACTGGTGAGTTTGGTACCTTAGGTTCAAGCAGTAGCGTCCAAACATGGTGAACATACATCGGGTCAATCGAGTTACTTGACAAGCTCGACTAGCCTGACCGCACGACAAGTTGAACGACATGAAGTTGTAAGCACTCCGCGCGGCCTAACCACTGTCGCCAACTGAAGTACAGCCCGGATTCGCTAAGCACGTCTCATGTGGTGAAACAACCTCAACCACCTAATCAGGGTCAGTTACCGATTGCCTGGACTATATCATAGTCCCAACCTCATTCCATTTCAACAGGTAATCATAGGAGACATTCACAGCAATAATGAATGAATAATTCTATTCTTGCAATCATATGAGCATGTTGTGAAGTACAACACAAACATGATTTCACCCACATTCATTCCATAAATAAAACAGATATCATAATGTAAACATACATGGAGGAAATCATACACATAATTAAAGTAACCGAGAAGCATATCTCAATCCTCATACAAGGTATTCCTCAGTAATAACTAGCTTACTCAGACATCTCTATAATCACTTAGACTACACATATCTTCATACATGTTGTATGTTGGTTATACATATATTAGGCGAAATCCTTTTACTAGCGAGTTGCCCCATATACCACGCGTATACCCAAGGCGGATAATCATGGTATGCACGAATCTGGGTTCCATACTCATTTAATCATTTCCACAAACATGTGAGCTACACACTTTAACATATATAGTGTATATTGGCCGTGGCGTGATTTAGGGTAAGTCCTTTCGCTAGGGAGTTGTCACATACATAACAAGCATATAGTCACGGAAAATAATCATGTTAGACATAAATCCAAATTCCATACGTATTCAAACATTTCAATACGTACATAGAATACACTATATTCAACATAGCTCATATATAATCATAAAGTAAAACAAACGACACATTTTGCATGTGAAATAGCACCTACGTCAAGAATAAATCATTAACCGACATTAAAAGCCATGAAAACCATAACCTATACGTCTATAGTCCGCACCTTACGCCGGTAAACACGTAACGGATTCGTTTTAAACACGTAGTCTTTGTCACCAGCAGGATGGCAACCTATAGCATGAACTAGGTTAGATATTTCATCATTTCAATATTTGAAACCCTAGAACAAATTAGGGGTTGAATTTCTTACCTAAGAATGGGATTGGTAGCACCGGTAGAGCGGTACGGAAGTGATGGTAAGGCACGTGGAGTGATGGGATTGAATCCCAGGGATGAACTCCCACTCTCTCTCTCTCTCTCTCTCTTTCTCTCTTTCCTCCATTCTCTCTCCTAGGGTTTTCCAAATTCGTATGGGATGAGAGAGTGAGGGCTTAAGGCCCTTATATAGGCCTAAAACTGATGGAAATGGCCTCAGGGCCAAGGATACTTAGGTTATAGCCAAAAGAGGCTTGTTTCGATCTAACGGAGCACTTCTGGAGGCTCCCTTTTTATGTGCGATCGGACTTAAGCTCCCTTATGATGGATCTAGGTCAAGCTGAGTTTTCGGTCTGATCGGGTTTTCAGATCGCCTGTGGCGGACCAGTTTCAGTTCAACGGTCCACGATCACCGATCAGGGCCACAAGTACATTGACCTGTGTATGAAATTTCTCCTGATCCGAGGGTGTATTTGGGTCAGGTTCTGACGGTCTGAATCCTTATATTCTGCCCGCAAGTGACAAGTCTCAGATTACTTAATTTTAGATTTTATTTCTAAGATATCCACATTCTCACACACTTCACTCTGGGCTCAAGCGAATAGCTTCGGGACACTATCTGGACTTGATTTCTGAGGTGGTGGTCAAGTCCAGCAAGGCGGTCTTAATTATATAATCTCATACTAATCGGACTTTCAACGTGTGGTTCAGGTCCGATACGAAGTTTCCATGTGCTCCCGAGAGCAACTGGGTAATGAGATTGATCCTAGATTTTAGGGTAACCTAGCATCAATGATTCTAAGTTTTAGGTCTTGCAGATCGTATTTAAAGTGATTCAAGCAAATTTCATAGCTAATCTAGTTTAACACTTAGTTAATTTCGTTTAATTTCTAAAGGATTTAGTCCTGAGTGATTTCTGCTTGAGGTGGTACTCGAGTCTTTGTACGAATTTTTCTGGGACGTTACAATCTACCCCCCTTAAAGAAAAATTTCATCCTCGAAATTGTCTAAGGGTAATAAGTAAAGATTTTCAAGTTAGTTCTGTTGGTTACAGGTTTAAATATGTATTAGGGTATATAACAGCTACACTAGCCTAGCTCATAATGGTCTACCCCCCTTAAAAGTTTCTACCTTTGAGGTTTGAAGATAATTGTCCAAGTTATTATTATCGTGCTAAGTGTCTGATGTTAAAGTTTACCTAAGGTTGGTATGTTCTACCATTTATGATTGGGCTAATACGGAAAGTCAGTTGTGGTAGGCTCGAACCCGATACGTCGATTGCCCTCCTGACCAGGTCAGACAACACATTGTATCCCTTCCTAATCCTAATGGATCCTGGTCTTCTGCTCGGTCAAAGCAGTAAGTCCTTTAGTAATCTCCCAGGATTAAGAATTGAGTTAAGCCACGAATGCCTCGTACGGATATGGTTCTGAAATTCTGAAATCGGATCATCCTAAGTATTTAAGGAGTATTATAATTCGCTAGGAGGTTCAAGCCTCATGTCTATAAGGTTGTCCTTTGGATCTTGTTCAACGAGAGTTCTTGTTTAACCTATGTTTAACTTGGTGGATAATAAGTTCTTTCCTGGTGCTCATAGTCAAAAGACTATACTAGAAGGGTTTTCAATCTCCTAATATTATAGTTGTATGTCACCATTTCAATCATACGGCTAGGGGTTATGAGCAGATTCGTACTTTGGTTTCATTAACTTCAAGAGGTAGGGAAGAGTCGAGAGTCCTAAAATATTGCAGAAGTTTGGAATGCTAGCAACATAAGGTCGCGAGAAGGGAAAGAAAAAGGACATCTCCTCGATGCGGTATGAACCTTGAATTTACAAGGGAAATAAGAAACTTATAACCTTAATGTGGTCCGCCTCTAACATGATCTTACGGAGTATTAAACTATGAAACTCAATCCTACTCGAGGGTTCTAATTTAATTGTACAAAAATAATAAATATATATATATATATCTACGTATAATCAAATTTAATCACAGGGTAATTCCTAGTATGAATATAAGAATTCCTAAAAGATATGACCAACCTATTAGCAACTTGAAGTTGTAGAAATTTTCCGTTTCGACCTTTCTATTATTTACAACATATTTGTCCTCTCTAGTTACCATATTATTTTTATAATGAGGATAGTAATCCATTGTTAGGCCTATTCTTTCATACGAATTGGTTTAATAGACCCAGTGTCTACCAATAGGAATACAGGTGTACCTTAAATGTGAGCAGTGACCTCAAAGGTCAAAGGCGCTGCAGTTGTTGACTCAGGTACTTCAACTGCAAGTGCATGCACACGGGCTTGTTGAGGATGGTTTAGTTGTGCTGTCATAGGTCTTTGAGGCGGTCTATTCTGAGGTACGGGTAGTCGGTAAAATGGCTGTGCTGGTGATGCAGATCGTAGAATTGGAGTCGTTATATCACGTGGTGGCCGACGGTCGATCTTTTGAGGTGGCATGACACGTTGTCTTTCATCTTGGTGAAACAAAAGGGGTCAGTGTGTCCACCTTTATCGCAATATGTACACCAATGTTTCGCTTGCCTTTGCTGGGTCGACAAAGCCATGGGCCTGGGAGGCAAGTCTACATGTGGCCTTTACCTAGGACTAGCCAGTCTTGTGATTCGGGCTGAGCCCTTGGGCCCATTGGTATACATGTTTGAGAAACTCTGTCTCCATCTTGCTAAGCTCTTAGAGACATGTTGACTAGCTCAGTGTAATTGGATATACTAGCGCAACGCGTCTGAGTGCGGATATCGGGCCGCAACTCATCTGAAAAATGCCGCATTTTCATCGGTTCATCAGTTAGTATCAAAGGAGCATATTACTCTGCCACTGCCATGCCCTCCTGTTGGAGGCAAAGGAACTCTCCCTCCTTCTCATGGCAGTAATGAGGGGGAAATATTTCTCATGGAAGTATGTCTCAAATGCACCCCAAGTCCACACATGTCCTATGGGAACTATTTGTAGGATGTTGTCCCACCATAAACTAGCCTCCTTCTCGAACGTATAGGTGGCTAGCTCAACTTGTTCTACCTCAGTGCAGTACAGTGGCTTCAACATCTTAGAGATGAGATCTATCCAGTACTCAGCCTCATCGGGTCTGTGAGTACCCACAAAGTGGGAGGATGGAAATGTTGAAAGCGCTCAAAAAGTCCGCTGGTATTCATGTTCCCAGCAGGGTGAGTAGATGTTGCAGGTAGAACAACACTCATCTTCTGGGCAAGGTCCCCCGCTATGGTGGTGAAAAACTGTTGCTGTTGTGCCTGCTGCTGCTGCTGTTGTGCCTACTGCTGCTACATCAACAACATCATTTGTTCCAGCCTATCAGTAGGGGGAGCCGACTGAGGCATGGGTGGCGTCGACGTTGACGCACGGTTCTACTCAGGAACCGATGGTGTAACAGGTAGCACCACAAGCGGTGTCATATATGTCAACCCAATGGCAGGGCCAGTGGCCGGCTGAGAATCTGGCATGGCAGTGTGGGTCAGGCCCAAACTAGGGTCCATCTAACAATCACTTAGGGATGATGCCCCGTCAATCGGATCGCCAAAAGTGAGATACGCCGCAACCCATGTAGCCTTAGGTGGCATTCCCTATATTCAACATAGGGTGTAACCCAGGTTAGATTCAGCATACTCACAAACACTTTTACACAGCACTCATACATAAACTAAAGCAACTTCATGCATTTAATTTACCAAAATTGTCATAATACATGAAACACAATGTTACATGAATCATGACAGAAGATGCATGTGAGCTAATACAACCAAGACTTCAAACATTTAAAACATTCTACCAACTACTACACCACTAGGCCTATCAACATGAAAACACAAAGATCCTATCACAGTACAAAATAAGCCATAGGGCGACAGCATGGATGACTAGGCATCCGAGTCTGGCAAAGGAGGAGGGGCGCCCTTATCCTGCAGACAGCACAGGATAGTTTTCAAGGTGCCAGTCACCTTCTTGAACTTATGTTTCACGAGGCCCCGAAGATCCATCATATCCTGCCGTAGGATAGCCTGACCCTCCTCAAGTCGAGCTAAACTGGCATCCCTAGCAGCCCGATCAGTGTCCTACTCTGGTGCCGTAGGAGGGGAGCTCTCCTCCGTGTCTTGGGCCTCCTCTTCTTCCTCGCTCTCTTCCTCTTCTATTTCAGCTCCACCTTCCTCCTCACTCTCTTCCTCTTCACTCTCCGTCTCATCCTCACTCTCCTCAAGTTGGGCTTGTCGTTGTCGTGGCCCGATTTTCATCTGATTGAGAGTAGTTTCATTGATGAAATGTTGCGGCACTGGGGGTTCTGCGCCAAGTCTGTAGCCAAACTCGCATGCAATCTTACATATGAGTCGACTGAAGGGGAGTGAATCAGTCCTTCTATTGGAGCGTGTGGTAAGAACTATCTGTCGCAACATGAATGTAGGTACGCACAACTTCTCTCCCTGCCTCACTTGATACAGGAAATCTACCATCAGGAGCGTACACTCGCTGCGATTGCTCCACCTGAGGTAGACGTTAAACGTGTAGATATGGTGGAGTAGGCAAAAATCATTTGTCATGCTTGACGCCAGGAGGCTATTGTTTGGCTACCATTGAACTAGTCGACCACAAAGGAAATGTGTACGGCGATCCCTTTTACGTGCACTCTTCAGATTCTTCTCACTCGCGTGGACTTGGCCAAGTAGTATTCCCATAAGTCAAGCTATCAGGCCAGCGTCAATTGTGGCCTCCCGACCTCTTTCCGCGGGAATCTTGAACTATAAGGGCTCTTGAATATGGGCATAGAATGCACGGACAGTGCCCACATTTGCACAATATTTTCCCTCAAACACAGGGCCCCAACCGGCCTCACCCAGGCGCTCCAATAACAGATACTCTCCAAAGAGCCTCTCATCCACGTGTGCTTCAAAAAGGACCCTACGGCCCGCATATCTTCCATGAGACAAATCTGCCAGTAGAGCTGTTGGGAGAGGAGCCTGGGGATTGAGGTCCCGCTTAGTTCGTATCTCACGTACAACACTCGTGCTTACGGTGGTGCCTTTCTCTTTCCTTGAACGAGTAGGGCGACTAGGCCCGGCTTTATCCACGACACCTTTTCTCTTTCCCATAAGAGAGAAAGGTGGAAATCGAAAATACTGCCGTAATAAGCTCGAATAGAGCCATGGAAAAGAGAAGAAAATGGAGGAAAGGGTTGGGGTCTTTAGGTCTCCACGGATTTGAGCCTCCAAAGGGTGTGTCAAGGCTCAAATGACAGGGGTTAAAAAAGGAAAATGAAGAGATGAGATGGGTTAATGGGTTTACACGAATTTAAGACTCAAATGGGGGGTTTAAGCTCAAATGAGAGAGAATAGAGAGGGTAGGCAGTACTGGAGAAGGGTTTACAGCAGGGTAGTAGAGAGGGTGCACGAAAATGAAAAAGAGAACTCTTGGTGGGGCGATTTGAGTGAGGGATATGGGGTTTTTGAAGAAAAGGAGAGCTTGGAGTGGTAGTTTGTGAAGGAGGGGCGACCTAGGAAGGGTTTTAATCAAAAACCCATGCACAAGTGGGCTACACAACTCCCTAGGAACGATCGGCCTGCCCGGCCAGGCCCGTTTGGCGGCGAGGTCATCGCCGACCTCTGGAGGTTTCAGCGAGGTCCTCTCCCCCCCCTTAGGTCCAAAAACATGTGGGGCCCACCTTGGGTCTCCCTGGACTTATTCAGTTTGGCCCCTGACTCCAATTCGAGTCATTTCGGGTCCTTTCGGGTATGTTTCTGATGTACAACTGCACATGGAGATTTTTAAAGGCTGGGATGGGGTCAACCATGGTCTAAACCCGTCGCTTGACGGTCTAAGGAAGGTCAGGGGTTGCCTCAAGCGATCACGGAGGTGTGCAGACTCAATATCGGTGATCGATGTCGATGAACTTCACCTTGAAAATTGGGGGTCGAGCATAAGCTCCACTCCCGAGTTCCAATGTATCACTTATGCAACATATATAATGATGATTAAATGTTGTCCATGTTAGTGCATTAAACATGAGTGGGATTACACCAAAACAGTATATCATACTCCAGAGATGGTTAGATTATGTAAGCGAAAGACTGTGACAGATATATGAAATATATAGACTATTATAAGTCTCTAGAGTGTGAACATGTTATCAGGTTATATATATACATGTATACTCCAAAAATGAACAAAAAGAATATACATGGGTGCTCCAAAAGTGTAAAATAACAAGTGTAATAGCGTCTAATCAACATCCCTGTAACCCCGTCGTTCAGAACATGGTCTATATAGACCCGCATGAAAACTGCATGTAGGAGATGCCTCCTCGTCGTCCTCGAAGTCCGGCTCTGCCTCAGGAGTCGCGTTGTCATCTGCAATCAAGACAAAGTCTGGTTGGTGTTTCAAACACCGTCCCGTAATGTGGGAGTGAGTGATCAACTCAATGGAACTATACAGTAAAGGCAACATGTTATCAATTCAGTCAAGCAGTAATGATAAAGTAGTAAAATCAAATATCCCTGAATACTCTTGTTAATGCAAGAACGATATGAATAATTACCAAAGACCTTTCAGTGGTATTTGTGCTTGCAACATTCACACAATTGAAAGTTGTCTAATACTACCTGCTTTTCAAAAGGTACTGAATGAGCAATCTAATGCCATGAATAATTACCAAAGACCTTTCAGTGGATCCACTTCAAATACATACAATCCTAGTTGGAGAAATCATCCAAATTTCAGTTGGAGGAATGGACAAACTGCTACTCCTCAAGGATTCCCTAATCAAATTCTAAATCAAGGGAAATCTTAAGAGGATTCGGTTCTAAAGCACTTCAAAATCAAGAGCGTTTCAATCAGGGTATATTATAACCCTTTCAAGATCTTACAAAGGCCATACAAGGGCTTGAGATAAAAAATGCGAATGGGGAAAAGGGAAACCTTCCAGCTCAACCTCTTCCCAATCTAAAACAGCAATATGAAGTCAGCGACCCGAGCTCTTTAAATCAAATGGAGCAAGCTAAGTCTGAAATAGCGATAAAGATCGCTTAAGTTGAAGTAGGAATATGTCAATATGTCCAAGAAGGGGGTGAATAGGACTTTTTAAGGTTTTATGTTTGTTAAAAATCCTATTAATCTAATCCTGAGTAGATAGGCATGAAAAGCATCAGGATATTATCAAAGTAACTCAAATGGCTTCCAATCCAAATTAAGGATTCAATCACAAAACTATTTAAATGATAAACATAAAATGATTTATAGTTAATGATGGATGTGATTGTGTGTGAAGTGTGAGCAGTTATGAAGACAGTTAATGATATCACACAAGTAATCAAAGATATTGAACAATCACAAACACAGTCATTTTTATATTGGTTCGACTACTTGTCTACTCCACTCTTGGCAGACACACTCAACTCTTGAGTGTGCCAGATTTCACTAAGGAGGTTCCACTATAGTTCACCTCAAACCTAAGGTTTTAAATCAGGTTCACCTTCAACCTTTATAACTTACTCCTAGGCTGACTGTTTATGCTCCCTGAGCAAGGGTCAACACATAGCACCCGGTTTTAGGCACATTGGCCAAGGATCTACATAAGGAACCTTTGTTTATGCTCCTTGAGTAAGGGTCAACACAACGCACCCGGTTTTAGGCACACTGGCCAAAGGATCCACACAAGGAACCTAACTGTTTATGCTCTCCACAGAGCAAGGGTTAACACAACGTGCCTACCATGTACACTCCCATCAGAGGCCTCCTACGAGGGCTTGAAAGGGTGAGAAACACCTTAGACCCAATCCTAAAAAGGAATGATCACAAGTGTCCTCTGGACTCTAATAACTTACAAATAAGTGGATGAGTCCCATTCAGCACATTGTCGAAGATCTCCTCCTTTGTCGATGAAGAATCTTCTGCTTCCTTGATCCACAACACAGATGATATACTAATATAAGGCTTCGGGTTAGGTCAAGGTGAAGACGGAATCCTACTCTACAAAATATTTTCCTATAAGGAAGATAGTTCCGATCATCTATGCATTCAAGGCATCCCAACTTAATGATTTTCCATTAAGGTAGTAGCTGAAAGATCCTTGAATGTGAAAGTTCATTCCCCAATCCACTCTATTGAATATCAATGATGAGGGTGGAATGGAGGATGAACTTACCTGAGAGAAAGGGATTTGGGTATATGATCTAAGGTAAAACACTCAAAAGCACTCTTCTTTCTCTACCAGCAATAATAGACAAGTCCTCTTTATATATGCAAAAGGTTCCAACGGATACGAAACGGTCACATTTATGACAGAGTTCGATATCATCGAGCAAGATCGATATCATCGAGCGTATACTCTCGATAGCATTGATGATCCGCTCGATGACACAAACTCAAATGTCATACACTTTTAAAACCTATTACTAGCTAGTCGAGGAATCGAAACACGTGTCGATTGAAATGGCAGTGAAGACTGCACTAGTTGAAGAAGGAATATGCCAATAAGTCCTAGAGGGGGTGAATAGGACTTTTAAAAGTTTTTATGAATTATTTGAAATCCTATTACACTAATCCTAACAATGGGCACATATTATGATTACTCAAAAATAACTCTACTGGCTTCCAAGCCCGGTAGAGGATTCAATCACAAACTGTTTAAAAAGTAAACAATATGCAAACTAGTTTATGATGGATATGACTGTGTAAGTGTGTGAGGTGTGATCTCAGATATTCAGATGTGCACATATTAAAGTAAATCACGCAATCAGAAGAATAGCAATCTCAAACACGGCCATCTTTATAGTGGTTTGACGACTTGTTACTCCACTCCCGGTAACCGCACTTAACCCTTGAGTATACCGAATTTCACTAAGGAGGTTTCACAGCGGTTCACCTCAAACCTAAGGTTTTAAATCAGGTTCACCTTCAACCATTACAACCTACACTGAGGCTGACTCAACACTCACATAACTTAACAAACCAGATATGTTGTATCGATACATCGATACAACATGATGGATAGGTGTATCGATACATCGATAATTTGTCCAGATATGTTGTAAGGTTGCTGGACATATTTGGTCCTCTTTCCAATGGTATCGATGAAGCATCGAGGACTCGACAGCGCAGGTCGATCATATCGAGGGTGTTTCGATAAAATCGACAAGGTAAGAAAAACTTAGAGATTTTCCTGTTTTAAAAAAAGTTTTCTCACCTTAAAACCCTATGATTTTCTAACTTATTTTTAAGGGTTTTATTCACCTGGTGTTTTGGGACATGGGATGTGAGGCTTTAGATTTACCTATGGCGAGCTTGCACACATCCGATTGAGGCAGACACTTGAATTGATCTTCCTATCAAGCTTTGTAGACAGTCTGACTCAACACTCACGTAACTTAACAAACCAGGGCACTTTCAATCTCCCCCTTTATCAATTACGTGACAAAATCCCAAACACACCCTAGAACACTCTAGACAACCACATCCTAAATTGTGTGTACATGCTTTTACACAATTTTACAATTTCTAACCCATGTACACAACCAGTAGCTGCTCCCCCTGACTGTAAATTCCCCCTTTCTTATTGCAGCTGCTCCAACTAAACACCTGCACAACCATTCAAGCAAATACACAATTTCCCGTTTGAGGTGTTTGCAAATGTTCTCCCCCTTTTTGTCAGTCATTGACAAAGATACATTAGGTGATATTGAATGAAGATTGAATTTCTTGGGAGAACCATCTAGCCAGAAGCAGATCAGTTGATGTATTAATTAACTTAGTTTAAGCAGTCATCAATTTCAGAATGTATGGATGCATTGTAAACAAAATAGAGCAGTGATATAGCAGTTTAGAATATTCATTAAAGACAGCACATGCAATCCATATCAGACATATGATAAATGAGGGGATCGTCAAATATAATTATGGCATTAAACATGTGAGTTCTATTCAGCCATATACCAAAATGAAACAAAGATATCCAACTATCCAAAATAAACTGCCTAAGATTGGCAGCAAATTAACAGTTATCCCAACAAAAACACCAAGCCCACGCAAAAGTACCCCAAAAAAAAATATAGTGATATAGAACTAGCACAATCAGCTTCTACAATCTTCGAGAATCACCACGTGTGAGTAAATCAATTACTTGCTGATTTGTTTACTAGAGAGAATTGACTTTTTCTTCAATCACGGTGAGACGTCTCTCACAATAGTGAAGTCGCTCCTCCATGCTCGCCATACCATTCAGTAGGTGACGTTCAAGGTGATGGGTTTGGCGATTTGTGATAGACTCCAGACTCAGCAATGGCGTTCGGTTGGATCCCTATGGATATGACGGATGAGCAGCCTACTGCAGGGGGCACTGTTCTCAGGAAGAACTGAAGGAAGACACAGCTGTTGAGCACCTGAGCCGAATCACTATTAAACCACCTCTCTGGATAGACTCTATCAGATGAGGCAGGAATACCAACATGATGGGCTAATTTACAGATGAGTACAGGAAAAGCTAGTGTATCCTTATGATTGCCTTAAATGACCCGAATTAGCTGCTTAAGAAGAAGTGTTGGGAGGCACACCTGAACTTCTTGATAGGCGTGCACATCAGGTAGGCGTGCACTATATGCACATCCACCCTCATGTGGGGTCCACTGTGATGTTCGTGAGAAATCCATTCCATCCATTTAGATTGTCTCCCCATTTAAGGCGTTGATTCCAAAGTTGAAGCATATCCAGATTGTAAGTGGGCCCAGAATCAACAGTTCATGGGCTGATTTGTCAGTTGGGGCACTTCTGTAATGATCCAATGGGTGAAATTTAATATGTACGGTTAATTCACGGCCCCCATCACATGTATGAAGTTTCGAGTCAATTGTTCAAACCCTGATCACAACCCTGATCAACCCTGATCAAGCATACAGACGACCCTTCAACTATACTTTTAGTATTTCTATGAATCAATAGTATACTCAGCAAAATTATGTACAATTACTGTACTCATCAAAAATTATAAACATTTGAATGTTTATATACAAAAGATTGATGTGAGGAACCTCAGATATATCATTTGACGCTTCAGCAAATTTACATCATTTCAGCAAATATCCAGATCTAGATGTATGACTGGACTTGTCTTTTTATGCTCAGGACTTCTAGGCGTCAGTTCTCTCTATGCCTCTGATAGTGTAGCAGTGGTTGCTTGTGCGATGACCCTTCATTACTGATTTTCCTGATTGGTCTAAGATTTCACACTCTTGTTTGTTAAATTTAACCACATGCCCATTATCACAGATTTGAGATATGCTTAGGAGATTATGTGTCAGACCTTTTATGCAGAAAGCATTCTCATTTTCAAGCAACTGAATTCCTTTTATGATTCCCTGTCCAATTACTTTAGTAGTGGTTCCATCTCCGTAGGTGACTATCCCATTATGAAGATTCTTATAGTTTGAAAGAAGGGACATGTCACCGGTTACATGTCTTAAGCAACCACTATCAAAGAACCACTTACTATCATTGCTTGTTAAGTGATTTGAGTGAGTAACAAGACAATTCTTCTTTTCTTTAATTATCCACTTTGTGACAGAGTTCTTACTTGTAGTAGATTTAATTTTCTTATCTGATTCAACTACCTGATTAATCTTTATGTTGCTACTGGAGGCATTAGATTTTTCAAGTATTTGTGTTCCATACCCAGTTTTAGCTCTAACTTTCTCATATCCTAAGTCATTTTTGTTATTTCCAGATTTTTCCCATACCTAAAAGTTTTTCTAACTTCTCACCACTCTGGGAAAACTTACAGTTTTAATTGGCAATTCTTCTAGACTTTTCTAGATAAAACAGGAGTGTATGATTTTCATTTTGAAGGAGCATATTTTTGTCTTTTAATTGCTCAACTTGTTTGTTTAGTTTTTCGGTCTCAGATTTAAGGAAGGAGTTAATTCTTTCAAGTCTATCATTATCTGAGTGATGTTGTCGTAAATCATTGATCAGATGTGTATTAATTTCTATAGTTGTGACCAAATCTTTTTGCAGCAATTATTTCTTGTTCTCAGATATTCCTAGTTTTTTAATCACTTTGATGCTATGGATATAAAGTTGATTGTAAGCATCTTGTAGCTTATTTTATTCTTCTTCTCCTTCCTCATTGTTAGATGGAAATGATTCCGTGACTTGTTGTTCTCTTTCTTTCTCAGATTCTCTGGGAATGATTGGAGTGGTGGTGACCATAAGTATTTTCAAGGATTTTTGGTCACCATCGCTTTCTGAGTCACTAGATTCTAAATTTGACTCCTCATTAGCATCCCATGTGGCAGTCATTGCCTTACTCTTAGTTTTTCTGTTTGGGCATTCAGTAGACAGGTGTCCATACTCCTGACAAGCATAGCATTGTGGTTCTTTGGTTCTTTTACCAAATTTGCCTGCAGAAGGTTTATAGTTCACCTTTCTTCCCTTGGAAGGATGACCACAATTCTTCTGAATAAATCTTCTAAATTTTTGTGCCAGCAAGGCCACTTCCTCATCTTTATCTTCATTTTCGCTCTCATTGCCCTCATGTAATGTTTTGTTAGAAGTTTTAAGGACGGTTGTTTTGGATTTAGGGATTTGTTTAAAGTGTAGTTCAAAAGTTTGTAGGGAACCTACTAGTTCTTCTACTTTCATCTCATCAATCTTCCTACACTCCTCAATTGTTGTAACCTTGGGATTAAATCGTTCCGGTAGGGATCTTAGAATTTTCCTACAAATTTTCAGTACCGGAACTTTCTCTCCCAATCCACCCATGGAGTTGCAAATAATATTCAACTTGGTGAAAAACTCCATAAACATCTCATGCTCTTCCATTCTGAGACTTTCGAACTGTGAAGTCAGGAGTTGAAGTTTAGACCTCTTCACAGTGCTGGTGCCTTCATGGGTTGTTTCCAATAGATCTCATGCTTCCTTGGATGTCCCACACATACTTATCTGATTGCATATATCCTGGGACACGGCACAGTAAATGATGTTCATAGCTTTTGCTTCAGCAGTCTGTTTTTCCTTGTCGAACACCGTCCACTTTTCTTTGGGTTTAGGCTTTGTGATCGTCGTGCCACTATCAAGTACGATTTGTTCGGTTGGTGGCACATATCCACTTTCAACTATATCCCAAACATCATGATCCAAAGATCTCAGAAAGTAGTGCATCCTAGCCTTCCAGTATGCATAATTTGAGTCATCAAATATTGGAGGTCTAGTGACTGATGAGCCCTCTCCTTTAGCCATATTCCCAACTTCAGTCAAGATCACTCTCTAGGCGAAGATGCCCTTAAAGAGAGACCCACTCTGATACCAATTGAAATGGCGGTGAAGACCACACTAGTTGAAGAAGGAATATGCCAATATGTCTTGCAAATAATATTCAACTTGGTGAAAAACTCCATAAACATCTCATGCTCTTCCATTCTGAGACTTTCGAACTGTGAAGTCAGGAGTTGAAGTTTAGACCTCTTCACAGTGCTGGTGCCTTCATGGGTTGTTTCCAATAGATCTCATGCTTCCTTGGATGTCCCACACATACTTATCTGATTGCATATATCCTGGGACACGGCACAGTAAATGACATTCATAGCTTTTGCTTCAGCAGTCTGTTTTTCCTTGTCGAACACCGTCCACTTTTCTTTGGGTTTAGGCTTTGTGATCGTCGTGCCACTATCAAGTACGATTTGTTCGGTTGGTGGCACATATCCACTTTCAACTATATCCCAAACATCATGATCCAAAGATCTCAGAAAGTAGTGCATCCTAGCCTTCCAGTATGCATAATTTGAGTCATCAAATATTGGAGGTCTAGTGACTGATGAGCCCTCTCCTTTGGCCATATTCCCAACTTCAGTCAAGATCACTCTCTAGGCGAAGATGCCCTTAAAGAGAGACCCACTCTGATACCAATTGAAATGGCGGTGAAGACCACACTAGTTGAAGAAGGAATATGCCAATATGTCTTACAAATAATATTCAACTTGGTGAAAAACTCCATAAACATCTCATGCTCTTCTATTCTGAGACTTTCGAACTGTGAAGTCAGGAGTTAAAGTTTAGACCTCTTCACAGTGCTGGTGCCTTCATGGGTTGTTTCCAATAGATCTCATGCTTCCTTGGATGTCCCACACATACTTATCTGATTGCATATATCCTGGGACACGGCACAGTAAATGACATTCATAGCTTTTGCTTCAGCAGTCTGTTTTTCCTTGTCGAACACCGTCCACTTTTCTTTGGGTTTAGGCTTTGTGATCGTCATGCCACTATCAAGTACGATTTGTTCGGTTGGTCGCACATATCCACTTTCAACTATATCCCAAACATCATGATCCAAAGATCTCAGAAAGTAGTGCATCCTAGCCTTCTAGTATGCATAATTTAAGTCATCAAATACTGGAGGTCTAGTGACTGATGAGCCCTCTCCTTTGGCCATATTCCCAAATTCAGTCAAGATCACTCTCTAGGCAGAGATGCCCTTAAAGAGAGACCCACTCTGATACCAATTGAAATGGCGGTGAAGACCGCACTAGTTGAAGAAGGAATATGCTAATATGTCCTAAAGGGGGTGAATAGAACTTTTAAAAGTTTTTATGATTTATTTAAAATCTTATTACACTAATCCTAACAATAGGCACATATTAGGATTACTCAAAAATAACTTTACTGGCTTCTAAGCCCGATAGAGGATCTAATCACAAACTGTTTAAGAAGTAAACAATATGCAAACTAGTTTATAATAGATATGACTGTGTAAGTGTGTGAGGTGTGATCTCAGATATTCAGATGTGCACATATTAAAGTAAATCACACAATCAGAAGAATAGCAATCTCAAACACAGCCATTTTTATAGTGGTTCGACAACTTGTCTACTCCACTCCCGGTAACCGCACTCAACCCTTGAGTGTACCGGATTTCACTAAGGAAGTTTCACAGCAGTTCACCTCAAACCTAATGTTTTAAATCAGGTTCACCTTTAACCTTTACAACCTACACTGAGGCTGACTGTTTATGCTCTCACGAGCAAGGGACAACACAACGCACTCACTTTTACGCACACTAGCGAAGGATTTTCCATAAGACCTTACTGGAGGTTTCTACACGGTTCACCTTAAACCCAGGGTTTCACAGCGGTTGACCTCAAACCTAAGGTTTTGTTGGTTCACCTTCAACTAGATGTTTATGCTCCCTATAGAGCAAGGGTCCACACAACACACCCACCATGTACACTCCCGCCGGAGGCCTCCTATAAGGGCTTCAAAGGTAAGAACCACTTAAGACCCAATCCTAGAAAGGAATGATCACAAGTGTCCTCTTGGACTCTAGATACTTACAAATAAGTTGATGAGTCCCGATAAGCATAATGTCGAAGATCTCCTCCTCCTTATTGACGAAGAGTCTTCTGTTCCCTTGATCCGTAACACAAAATAATATACCAATATTCAGCTTCAGGTTGGGTTAAGGTTAAGATGGAATCCTACTCTCAAAAATTTTTCCTATCAGGAAGATAGAGTGATTCCAATCTTTTTGGCATTCAAGGCATCCCATCTTAATGATTTGCCATTAAGGTAGTAGATGGAGGATCCTTGAATGTGGAAGTTCATTCTCCAATCCACTCTATTGAATATCAATGGTGAGGGTGGATTGGAGGATGAATTTCCTTGAGAGAAAGGGCTTTGGGTATATGATCTAAGGTTAAACACTCAAAAGCTCTCTCTACTTTCTCTCCCAGCAACAATAGACAAGTCTTCTATGCATAGGCAAAAGGTTTCAACGGATATAAAACGGTCACATTTATGACTGAGTTCGATATCATCGAGCAGGTTCGATATCATTGAGCGTATACTCTCGATAGCATCGATGGTCTACTCGATGACTCGAACTCAAAGTCATACGCTTTTGAAACCTTTAGCCACCTGGTCGATGAATCGAAACAATTGTCGATGTCACCGGATTTCGAACTCCGATTCCATCGATGATAGGTTGGATCCATCAACACTTGACAAATGAGAGAGACTTTACTAGAAATATTTCAGGATTTTAAGATATGATCGAGGGTCAGCCGATCTCATCGGAATTTACATATCGATGATATCGAAGGCAGTGTCGATGCATCGATAAATCCTATACATTTACCAGTAAGCTTGCTAGACAATTTGTGTCCAGTTTCGATGCAATCGACTCGGCCTTGATATCATCGACATATGAATATCGATTTCTTCGAATGGCCCCCGATCAAAGTAAAAACCAACCTGAAATATTTGCTGGAAGAAATATGCGCCCTTGATCGATATCATCGATGGACTTCTAATCTTATCAATATTTGATTTTAGATCATATCGGAAGGAGCATCGATATATCGAAGGAATTTGAAATTTTCTTTAAAAAATAGGGGGCCAAAAATCTGCCTATCAATCATATCGAGCCACTTTCGATGAGCTCGAGATATGAGCATCGATGGTATCGATAGGTGTATCGATACATCGATAATTCGTCCAGATATTTGTGAGGTTGCTGGACATATTTGGTCCTCTTTCCAATGATATCAATGAAGCATCGAGGACTCGACAGCGCAGGTCGATCATATCGAGGGTGTTTCGATAAAATCGACAAGGCAAGAAAAACTTAGAGATTTTCTTGTTTTGAAAAAAGTTTTCTCACCTTAAAACCCTATGATTTTCTAACTTATTTTTAAGGGTTTTATTCATTTGGTGTTTTGGGACATTGGATGTGAGGCTTTAGATTTACCTGTGGCGAGCTTACACACATCCGGTTGAGGCAGACGCTTGAATTGATCTTCCTATCAGACTCTGTAGACAGTCTGACTCAACACTCACATAACTTGACAAACCAAGGCAGTTTCATTGATGTCATCAAACTTCAAACTCTGATTTCATCGATATGAGGTTCGATTCCTCGACGTTTGAAAATGAGAGAAACTTGCTTTGAAATATTTCAGGTTTATAAGAATGATTGAGGGACCTTCAATATCATCGGAATTTGAATGTTGATGATATCGATAGATGTGTCGAGGCATCGATAAATCCAAGGGATTTTCGTTTAAGCTTGCTAGACAGTTTCTGTCCCTATTTGATGTCATCAAAACCATACCGATATCATCGATATTTGAATATCGATTTGATCGAGTGACCCTCGATCATAGATAAACTATCCTGAAATATTTTGCTGGAAAACTTCGTGCCCATGACCGATATCATCGAGAGCCTTCCGATGTCATCGAGATTTGAATTTCGATGGTATCGAGGAGGGCTTCGATATATCGATGCACATATGATATTCTTATGTGAAAATAAGGGCACCAGAGATCTGCCTGTCGATATTATCTAGTCTCCTTCGATGGACTCAAGATTCAAATATCGATGATATCGATAGGTATTTCGATACATCGATAAATCTGTCCAGAGATATATGTGGTTACTGGACACTTTTGTCCTCATTCCGATGGAATCGATATGTCATCGAGGACATCAACAGCACAGTGTATGAATAAAATCAACAAAGTAAGAAAACTTAGAGATTTTCTAATTTTGAAAAAGTTTTCTTAACTTAAAAACCCTATGATGTTCTAATTTATTTTAAGGGTTTTAATTATCTGGTGTTTTAGGACAAGGGATGTGAGACTTAGATTAACTTGTTGCAAGTTCGGGCACACATCCGGTTGAGGTAGATACTTTGACGATCTTCCTATGAGGCTCTGCAGTCTAGTTGACTCAACATTCACACTAATTGACAAACCAGGGCACTTTCAAAGTCTATCACCACTCTTAGGAGTGGGATAATAATTGACAAATCTATTCTAGTAGGGGCTAAAAAGTCTAAGGACTTAGAAATAGATGAAACTAATAGACCTATTAACACTGCACATGAGTTAGAACCGAAACCTCAAGGCAAGCCGATTACTCCATTTCCCCAACGGTTGATTGCACCAAAACCTCTTTCTAACTCTTAGGACATTTTAGAGGTGTTGAAACAAGTGTGGTCAATATTCCTCTACTGGTTGTCGTTAAATAAATACCGTCATATGCCAAATTTCTGAAAGACTCATGTACGACCAAAAGATGGCAAAATATTCAAAAGAAAATCTTTTTAACAGAAAAAGAGTATCATCCTAAAGCAAGATGTGCAATAGAAATATAAAGATCCTGGTAGCCCAATCATTGCTTGTGTAATTGGGAATTACCGGATTGAGCACGCACTTCTTGACTTAGGAGTGAGCGTAAATCTAATCCCTTACTCGGTCTACGAATAAATGGGTTTAGGTGAATTAAAACCCACCTGAACCACATTAAAACTTGTCGGTTGCTCAGTTCGTGTACCGAGAGGAATAATTGAGGATGTGTTGTTCCAGGTTGATAAATTCTACTACCCGGTAGATTTTATCATCTTGGACACTCAACCTATCGTGGACATGAGCACTCAAATTCTCATCATTCTTGGTCGCCCATTCCTTGCCACGTCAAATGCAATCATTAATTGCAGGAATGGAGTCATGAGTTTTTTTTTTGTTAATATGACATTAGAGTTAAATATCTTTTTCAATATGAGAAAATAATCAGAAGGAAGATGATGATTCCCATGATATTATCCTAATTGACTCTTTCATGGAAGATAGAACTTTTCTGACCTTATCCTCTGACCCTCTAGAGGCATGCCTGGCCCACTCCAATGATTTAGATGATGATGTATTAGGGAGATGGGAACCATGCTAGATACTATACTGATACTTGAAGTTAGCCGATGGAGGCCACAATTTAAAGAATTACCCCAAACTGATATAATGCCTCTATCGTCTAACCTCAAGGCACCGAAGCTTAACCTAAAACTTTTACCCTCTGATTTGAAATATGTATATTTAGGTCAAGATGAGACATAATCGGTGGTGATTTCTTCCCACCTTGAATAAGAACAGGAGAGTATGCTTATTTATACTCTCATTGAGCACAAGGAAGCCCATGGATGGTCGATTGCGGACCTCAAGGGAATTGACCCTTCGATTTGTACTCACCGCATTTATCTAAAGGATAATGCTAAGACCTCAGGACAACCATAACATAGATTAAATCCAAAATGAAGGAAGTGGTTAAGGCCGAGGTTCTTTAGCTATTAGATATAGGTATCATATACCCTATATCGGATAGCCAATGGGTGAGTCCAACTCAGATGGTTCCTAAGAAGTCTGAAATCACCATAGTAGCCAATGTCAATAATAAACTCATGCTAACTAAAATTACTACTGGCTGGAGAATGTACATTGACTACAGGAAATTAAATTCTATCACGAGGAAGGACCACTTTCCTTTACCTTTCATTGATCAAATTTTAGAAAGGTTAGCTGGTCACTCATACTATTGCTTCCTTGATGGGTATTTGGGCTACAACCAGATAGAGATAGACCTTTAAGATCAAGAAAAGACCACATTCACATGTCCCTTTGGCACTTTTGCTTACCGAAGGATGCCATTCGGACTATGTAATGCCCCCACTACTTTTCAGTGATGCATGATGAGTATTTTTTCTGACATGGTGGGGCAATATCTAGAGGTCTTCATGGATGATTTCTCTATTTTTGGTCCATCCTTCAGCAATTATTTAGAGAATCTTAAATGTGTGCTGAAGTGATGTCAGGAAAAGAACTTGGTACTAAATTGGGAGAAGTGTCATTTCATGGTTCGTAAGTGAATTGTCCTTAGACATATTATCTCGTCCAAAGGAATTGAGGTAGATAAGGCTAAGATTGATCTTATCTCTAAGTTACCTCCACCCAAGAACATATGAGACATGTTATCCTTCCTGAGACACGCTGGATTTTACAGAAGATTTATAAAGGACTTTAGCCACCTCTCTCATCCTTTATGCAATCTACTTCAAAAGAATGTACCATACGAGTGGACCGACCAATGCCAGGTTAAGCTCAAGGGCATGTTAACCATCGCACCTATCATGCAGCCACCCAATTGGAGCATCCATTTTGAACTTATGTGCGATGCGTCCAACTATGCTCTTGGGGCAGTATTAGGTTAAAGAAAATATAAGAAGCCCTATGTTATACATTATATAAGTAGAACCTAAAATCCTACCCAAGTGAATTACACTACTATGGAAAAGGAACTCTTAGCCGTAGTATTTGCTTTGGACAAATTTAGGTCCTACCTGATTGGATCCATGATCATCATCTACACAGATCATGCGGCGCTCAAATATCTTCTTTCTAAGAATGATGCTAAGCCCCACTTGATAAGATGGATCCTTCTACTCTAGGAATTTGATTTTAAAATAAAAGATAAAAAGGGAGTAGCAAATGTAGTGGCTAACCACCTTTCCCGCCTTGATCTCTCTGATTCCCTTGAGATGATGCATATAAATGACATGTTCCCTAACGAGCAATTATTTAAGGTCTCTCGATCACCTTAGTTCACAGATATTACTAATTATCCTGGCACAGGTCCACACCGACATATTGGACTGCACAAAATAAAAAGAAATTCTTTGTTGATGTAACATCCCAAAAATCGAGGGTCGAGCATAAACTCAACTCCCGAGTTCCAGAACATCACTTATGCATCAAAATAAATGATGATTGAATGTTGACTGATTTGTGCATTGAACATGAGCGAGATTAAGCCAAAACATCATATCATACTCCAGAGATAATTAAATTGCAAGCGGAAGACTGTGATAGATAAATAACATATAAAAATTGTGGTGAGTCTCCAGAGTTTGATAAAGTTACCAGGTTAAATAATTACAGTACAATTCTAAAATATACCTAATGTGAGGAAGTGTAATGTCTTCTATCCCAAGTACCATAGCCCCGCTTAATACAATACTGTGGTCTTCATAGACACACTGGAGAGATATCTGAGATAGGAGAACTCCTCCTCAACATCATAGTAGTAGTCCGGCTCTGCTTCATAAGCATTGCCATCACCTGAAACTCAACAAATCTAGTTGGTGTTACAAACACCGTCCCGTAACGTGGGAGTGAGTGATCAACTCAGTGGAACAATAAGGCATAGGTTAACATGTTATCAATTCAGTCAAGCGGTAATGATAAAGCAGTAAAATCAAACACTCCTAACTACTCTTATTAATGCAAGTATGAATGCAGTCATGATATATGCCCTCACCGACATACTCCCTCATGCGACACCATCTTCGTTCGCTGCATGCTTTCTTTCCTCAGTGCTCCACATCTTCTAGGCACATGCAATGCATGATGAGCATGATTACCGAGTTATTATTAGTCCATTTCAAACAGCAAGATTAGGAAACTAAGGTACCTCCCTTATATCATTCCCAAACATGATCCATTCTAGGGTCGTCAGTCCTAGACAATCTCATACGATGGTGTGTTTCTAGGTAACTGCAAGGGCTGCCAGGGCTGTTACGCGGAATCATTGCACCACTCCCCCATCACCTTATCAATACAGGCCTAGTTTATACTCTGTTACTACGGGAAGGCTCGGCGCCTCACCGTAGGTTTAGAGTATGCTCGAGGTCACTACACCGGATACGGTCAGGGCTACCAGGGCTGTTACATGGAATCGTTGCACCACTCCCCCATCACCCATCAAGTAGTGTAGGCCGACAGCTCGAATATAGTGTCTCATACCACTATAATCGGCTCACGAGTCTGGTTGCTCACTGGTCACTACGGGGAGGCACATGGCACCAGCGTAGGCTTACAGCTCGACCACGGTATCCCATACCACCATACCCTACTCATGAGTCTTAGCGGATCGAGATACCATGGTTAAAAGGAATTTCACTGGTAAGTTTGGTACCCTAGGTTCAAGAAGTAGCGACCAAACATGGTGAACATACATTAGACACATCGGGTTACTTGACGAGCCTGACTAGCTCGAGCACACAATCAATTAGACGACATGAAGTGCATAAGCACTTCGCGTGGCCTAACCACTGTCGCTAACTGACGTACGACTCAGGTTCGTCAAACGCATCCCACGTGGTGACATGAACCTCAACCACGATCTCAAATCTGGTACCGATTGTCTGGACTATAGACATAGTCCCAAACTCAGTCAATTCTCATCCATAGCATGTAGAGTAAAGCATGATAAACAAAGTAGTTCAAGCATGCTAGTAGGCATGTTATAAGGCATTTTATAAAGCATAATATAAAGCATATTGTAAAGCACTACATCAATAGGAATACAAACACTTGTATTGCAAGTAAGCGGTTTAAGTGATCAACCTCATGGAGGTAGTCATACATGTCGCTGGGTAGTTGAGAATCCAATCTCAACACCCTCCTAAGGCATCTACATCCAAACACTTATTCACTCTAGCATTTCCACAAACACTTCACATACACTATTTCAACATACATAGTGTATGTTAACAAACATGTATTAGGGCGAGTCCTTTCGCCAAGCAAGTATTTTATGCACACATAATATATTTATACAACAATTAATCATGGCAAACACATCACTAAAATAAACATGTATACGGTACTTCTTACAATACCGTATTTCTACATACATAGTGTATATTAGTAAACATGTATTTAGGCGAATCCTTTCGCCAAATAAGTATTTTATCCATACATCGTATATCCATACAACAAATAATCATGTCAAACACAATTCCAAAAAATATACGTATACGGTATTTTCTACGAATACCTAGATTATGTAAAATTCCATATTCCACAACTTTAATTGAAACAGAAAACGGAAAGCACTTTGTACATGTGCAATTGCATGCAGATCATGAATCTATCATTATCTGACATTGAAAGCATTGAAAACTTTAACCTATACACCTAAAGTCCTCACCTTACTCCTTGGAATTGTAACGAATCAACTAGGTTTGTTAGGCTTCCGTATTCGGTGGTATTGTAGCCTAAAGAGTGAAACCAGTTAGCTATTTCATAACCTATACCCTTCACACCCCAAAACAGGTCTAGGGTTAGGGTTTTTTTACCTTAAAATGGAGTCGGTATCGCCAGAAAAACGTCAAGAAAGGGGTGGTGCAGTCCGTGTGGTGATTAGAAACAGTAGGAGGGAGATTCTCCCACAACTCTTTAGCTTTCTCTCTCTTTTTCGCTCTTCTTACTTAGGGCTTTTCCCAAATTCGTATGGCTGTGAGAGGGGGTGCTCTAAGGCCCTTATATAGCCTAAAAAGTCTCTGAAATAGACATAAGTTCAAGGTATACTTGGGTTATATCCAAATCGGTTCTAATTCAGCTCAAAAGAGGGTTTTTGGCTGCCCTTCTTGAGCCAAAAGTCGGACTTAAGCTCACTAACCCTGTATCTATGTGGAGTTATGTTTTTGTCTCAGTCGAATTCCCAGATCACGCATGGCGGACCAGTTTCAGTTCAACGGTCAGTGGACCTTGATCCGAAATTTCGGGTACATGTAAATGTTCTTAAAATTTTTCCTAATCCAATGGTGTAATTTGGTCAGATTCTGACGGTCTAGTTACTTAATACTGATCCGCAAGCGACGAGTCTCAGATTACTATTCAAGATATTTATTTTGTAAAGAAACAAGTGTTTTCACACTCTCTCGCTCCGTACTCAAGCGAACAGCCGTGGGACACTGTTTGGATTTGATTTCTGAGATGGTTGTCAAGCCCTGCAAGGCGGTCCTAATTCCTTAACTTCGTATTATTCAGACTTCCGATGTGCGGTCCAGATCTGATTCGGAGTTTCGGGATGCTCCCGAGAGCAGCCGGGTAATGAGATTGATCCTAAATTTTAGGGTAACCTAGCGTCAATGATTTTACAAGTTTTGGGTCTTGCAGATCGTATTTAAAGTGATTGGAGCAAATCCTACTGATTGTTTAGTTCAGTACTTAACCAACATCCGCCCTAACTATGACAGAACACAGTCCTAGGGAAGTTCTACGCCTCTTTCTGGCATTTCTAGTTGGTCTATTATTTTAATTATTTTTTTAATAGTTCATAATCAAGTCTACTTCATCTCCACCAAATTTAATTAGGTTTAGTGTTGTAAAAAAATTCTAAAAATTCCAGAAGCGGTAGCTGTCCAAACTAATGATTTTCGGATAGTTGTCACCACGACCTATATTTAACTATATTAATTATTTTATTATATTTTTTACTTATTTTTATATAAAAATAGACTTATTAAGCTTCAATCTGGTTTTTGAATCACCTAAATCGGAGTTATAACGAAGGAGATATAACTTTTCAAAGTCAAACCAAAATCGTAGGAAAAGTGGGCGAAAATGGGCCACTGACCCGCTGCGACCCTGCCAGGCCCGCCTTTTGGCGAGGCCTCGCCAACCGGGCGATGCCCTCGCCGGTCACTGACCTGTTTGGGGTGGTTTTTCTATCCGATATGTAAAATGGATGTATTTTACAAACCAGGATGAGTTATTCGACGTGCAATATATGTTTTTGGGATAGGAGAAGCTGATCTATCCATGTAGCCTACTTATTTCATGAGATTCCAAAAGGTTAATGATTAAAAACCTATTTTATTTATTTATTTACTATTCATAGTAATTTTTAGGTTAAGTATTGATCAATATCACCTAAGCTTTAAGATTTGTGTCTAATATGAAAGCACTTAGAAAATTTTGAAGGACGAAGTAGTGAAATGTGAGATTTGTGAAGAAAAGGTGAGGTTTTCAAGAGAATGATTTGAATAAGGGATTTAAAACCCTTAAATTGAGTGTTTGAGAAGTTAAACAGGAGTTAGGATTGTCTCATCACCTAAAGACGTCTAATTCCAAGTTGGCAAAAATCCGGGATGTTACAGTTGAGGTACCCGAATTCTTCTGGGATGATTCGTATTTATTCAAATATTGCTTAGGCTAAATCTTAAGGAGATGTGTGCCAGACAATGAACACTAAAGTGTCATCTCCTTTTGTCATTCTCAGGCCTGTGGTGGTCACTTTTTTGCTAAAAAGACCACGACTAAAATTCTGCAGTGTGGCTTTTATTAGCCCACTATGTTCAGGGATACTCATGAGTTTTGCAAAGCTTATGAGCATTATTAGAAATTGAAAGTATTGTCACATAGAAATATGATGCCTTTAAACCTCATTCTTATCATAAAAGCATTTGATTGCTAGAGCATCGATTTCATAGGACCATTCCCCTAATCCTTTAGAAATTTATATATTTTGTTAGCAGTAGACTATGTCACTAAATGGGTCGAAGCGATCCCATGTCGGAACAATGACCATCAAACTGTCATTAAATTCTTAAAAGAAAATATCTTCCCAGTTCGGAACGCCTCAAGCCATCATTAGTGATGGAGGATCATACTTTTGTAATATGTCATTTGCAAATTTAATAAAGAAATATGGCATCTCTCACAAAGTGAGCACTCCATACCACCCACAAACAAGTAGGCAAGCTGAGATTTCCAATAAGAAAATTAAACACATATTGGAAAAAATGACTAACCCTAACTGTAAGGATTAGTCAATCCGCTTGACCGATGTTTTATGGCTTACCGTACTGCATTTAAGACTCCTATTGGAATGTCTCCCTTTAGACTTGTCTATGGGAAGGCTTGCCAATTACCTGTGGAGTTGGAACATAGGGCCTACTGGGCGATTAAAAATATGAACTTTAATTTGGACAATGCTGGCTCGCTGCGCAAACTTCAATTGAATGAACTTGAGGAAATTTAGAATGATGGATACGAGAAGTCGAGAATTTACAAGGACAAAATGAAGGTGTTTCATAACCAACACATTCTTCAAAAATCATTCACACCAAGTCAGAAGGTCCGTTTGTACAATTCTCAATTACATCTATTTCTCGGTAAACTTATATCTCATTGAACTAGCCCTTTCACTGTTACTAATGTCTATCCTCATGGGCCGTCGAGATTCGAAATCCAAACAATTGCAATGATTTCAAAGTGAATGGACACCATTTAAAGCCATTTGTTGAAAAATTTGATTCAGAGGACATGTCCATACCTCTGAATGATCCTATTTATCAAGATTGACCTCCTAGTCTAACGGAGGTGTAGTTAGGTTTACTGCTTTTCACTGTTTAGGATAGTTTGCTTTCTGATGTTTTAGGATAGTTTGCTTATTATCTGTTTGATTCTTTTATGCTAACCCATCTTCGTACTGAGATCATTGGAAAAGCCTTAAAATTCCTTCTTCAAGCATTATTTTTCCATCACTTCCCTTATCTTTTTGTTGCCTCTCTTACATTACATACTTATTTCTTTTACATTGAGGACAATGTAAATTTTAGGTTGGGGATGGAGGATTAGGCTACTTAATCAGTTGTTCTCCTAGTCTTTGAGTAAAACTTGCAGAAAAAAAAAACAAAAAGTACATAAATTTGGAAAAATTTTGAAAAATAGAAGTATAAGATGCTTAATGTTGATGATTTATATCCCTTAGATTCAGTTACTTGGAGATTTCAAAGTTAAGTTCGAATTATTAATCCATGAGTAGAAGTTTTAAACATTGATCACATTTATCGAGTCGTGATTTCACATGGCACATCTAGTAGTCACATTAAAGTTTCAGTTAACATTGAATTATTCACTTGGTGATTATTTAGCATGAAAGGAACCAACCTGGGGAATTCGTCCATCATGTTCGATGAGAAGAATTGAAAAAAAATGCCCAGCTAAAAAATAGTTGTCTTCAAAAGGGCCTAAAAAGGCCGAGCTAAGAGTCCTAGAAGGGGGGGGGGGTGAATAGGACTATGCTAAATTAAATAAAGATAGCACTTAAAAATTCCACAATAAGGAAATGTAAAACGACCTCAAAAATCTAGTATTGAGAGGTTGATACAAACTTGGTTATAAGAACAACCTGACACCAAAAACCAAAGGTTTATGGCAGGACAACCTTACTAGAACGTGGGTGAGTATCAAAAACTCAAACTGAAGAGGATATAAAAGAAATAAATAGCAAAGGAAATAATGAAGCTATTACAACATTCCCACACTTATATAAAAGAAATTACAACATTCTCCACAAATGTAAAAAGGGAAATTACAACATCCACAAAATGAAAGAAATAATCAATGACCATAAGACTAGAAATTATAGTGGTTCGCTTATGTGTACACCAACTGTTTAGAAAAATAGCCACACAACTACTCCACTCTTAATATCCTCACACATTGGATATTAGTGTTCACTATGAAAATAGGTTTTTCAAGGTTCACCTAAAACCCTCACAATTGTGTCTTTCAAGTGAGCTTCCACAATTAAAAAAACCCCACACTCTAAGTTTTCTGGATCACCTCAGACAAACCAAAATAAAGAGATTTTTCTAGCACAATCTCAATGAAACCAAAAGAATAAATTTTACAAAACTGTAAAATACTTATCTGGATATTCTCCTTTTGATATAGCCCGGAAGAACCAATTCGGAGTAGAAGTTCAATGTAGATGTTCAATGTTCACATTCACATATGAATAGGTTCTAAGTTCTAAATTGATTTTAAATTAAATCACCTTGGGCTAGCTTGATTTGATTTTTATTCCAAGAAATGGGAATATATCAATCCCTAAAATTGGAATGCAGAATATAAAATTAAATGCAAAAAGCTAATTAAAGAGAATATAAAATAAGAACTAAATAGCTTAAGAATATCACTAACTTATCTCTCAGAGTGGTGTATTGATTTTGCTTGAATTGGATACCAAACTCTGGAATTCGTGTTCTATTTATAAGTGTAGAAATCGCATCTTTGACTGATCCTGAGGTCGCCACGACTGGTCAAATGACCAAAAGATTTTTGAAATTTTGAGCGCAATAAGATCAGACCGTTCCACGACTAGTCGAAGGACCTGCTCGATCAGTCGAGCAGCCTCCATGACCAGTCGAGTCCTGTTCATGACTGGTCATGCAGGACTCAATTTAGTCATTAGACTTTGTGTCGAGCCTGTAGGACTAGTCAAGCATGGGTCGAGTAGTCTCCAGGACTGGTCGAGGCTCTAACAAAAAATTTCAAAAATTATAAACAAACTTAGGACTGGTCGAGGATTTCTTGGACTAGTCAAGCCAGTGCTAGGACTAATCGAACATAGCCTGGGACTAGTCAAAAAATAGACTATGCACTTATAAAATGAGCCAATTGAATTACGTATTCAAAATGACCTACCCTAAGGTCAATCTAGGGTCATTCATACCTTGTTAGTGATGTATGAACATTGAGTCTTCACTACTTCAGTTGATAGTCATTCTTTGAAGTTCACGAAGCTTGAGATCTTGACATATGATGAAACTTGAACTTGAGACGTTTGAAGCTTGAATATGACTAACATTGAAGCTTGAGCTTGTGGTTCAAAGTAAAGAACTTTGTCTCGACTTGGACGAAGCTTTGAATACTTGAACTGTTGAAGCATGAAAAATTGAATTCACACTTGATGTTGAGCTTGAACATGAACATGTGATCTTGCAAACATGTAATCTTGCACTAGAAGTTCTTGAGGTAAAAACCTTTGTTCTTGTACATGAGAAGCATAGTCTTGAATATGTAGATGCGCTACACAAGACATAAATTCTAAGAGGTTTTGGCATTATAAAATTTGACAACCATAGGAGCTAGGAAACATAGCACTTACAAGGCCACCTATTAAAGATCTTTAAAAAGATTGACATACCATGAAAGCCATTGATGGAAAAATTAAAAGGCAGAAGAATAAAAGAGGGAATTAAAAGATGAACTGTAAGGGAAGTTTCGGTTTAGGTTTTAGTTATCCTGAATGCTCTTTTAATTATCTATGTTATCATGAAAGTGATAAATTAAACCTTTGATTGTGGTAAGTCTAGACTTCATTATACACTCGTGGAACTCAATATTTAGAATTATTCTAATTGGAGGATTAATACTTTAAACTTGATTATGAAACTTACTGAGTGCTAGAGTTTAAGAGAAGGTAATGCACCACACTAATGTATTTTAGAATTTTATTATCTGGATTGTTTTTTTAAAACCACTTGAGCTTATAGAAATTATCATGTGGTTCTTGAAATATTTTTCGCATACTTTGCTCGGGACTAGCAAAATGTTGGTTGGGGATTGTGTTGAGGATCAAATATTCCATTTTATCCCCCATTTATATCTTAGTTTTATAAACATGTAATGCTTAATGTTCTATTTTACTCATGTTTGTGTTGCAAGGTGAATTTAAGAGCTTTGATTGAAAAGGGTGCTAAAGGCATGGATTTGATGCTCAAGAATCACCAAGGTAATGGATGGATCTTAAGAGACCAAGATTGAAGAATTCATATGTCAAAGATCCAAGAAAACCAAGTGAGGAATGAAGATAATTAAATATTTGAAGTAAATAAAAGGAATCCTGAAATTATCCTAAAAAGCATATTCTGAAACTCTGGGTCATTTTATGAAATTACACAGAGTGAATTCTATTTTGAAAAACTGCGCAGATCGAAGTCTATTTTAGTAAACTACATAAATTTGAGGCAATTTTTAGAGTTTTCCAACTAGGTGCGAAAGTTAGAGTTCCACAACTATAAATAAGACTCTCTAGGATGTTCCTAGGCATTGTCTAGGGTTTAAGGAGTGGAGTAAAAGGGTGGAGAAGCCATCACCAAGAGTTTGTTCTTCTTCCTTAGTTGTTTTCATGCTTTCTTCTAGAGTTTTAGATCCAATCATGTCTATGGTTGGCTAAACCTCTTGGATAGGGGTAAGAGATGAAGCTTATAGCATAATGGGATGCTTCTATTGCTTTGATTCATGTTTATGTTGAACTCCATGGATTCTAATTTGATATTTAAGGAATACTTTCAGTTTTTAATGGTTTATTGTGACTCAAATTATAGTAGATCTGCAATAGCTTTGAGTATCTTCTTTTCCTAATTTGAGATTGTGAAATTAGAAAGTCCTGTTGTTCACCATCGTCCCTTGGGCATGGTAGGGTGATGGAATCCTTCATAATCTTCACAATTCTCTTGCTTGAGATTATGAGACTGGTAAATCCTATTCTTTGTCATTGTCTCCTGGGCATGGTTTGGTGATGGAAGCCCTGCCAATTATCATAGTTCTCCTTCATTAAGAATTAGATCAATGTAAGTTCATATTTGGTTTTATTGATATATGTTCCAATTGGATAGGATATGACTCTAATTCTAATTGTATTACTTGAATCAAGCAAGAGGGCTCCTTGATCACTACAAGTGGATCCTTGGCACCCTACTTTCCACTTTTAAATTCTTAGTTTTAATTACTCTATTCACAATTACTCTCTCAATTACTTCAGAATTAGTTTCGCATCTTCTTCTAGTTCTAATTCTAGTTAATTTCAGAAACTTACAAGTTTCAGTCCATGTGGATTCGACCTCAATCTCACTGAGATTATTCCTACATCGCGACCCTACACTTGGGGTTGTGAACACCTTATCATTTAAATCCTCATCTACTTGGACTACTTCAAGGGGAGCCATAACCTCTCTCTCAAGCTCATATCCACAATCAAAACCTTCATCCAAGGCCTCCTCATTAATTATGGGAAGTTTAGTAAATCCTTCATTAGTGGAAGCACTTAATTCAGCCCCAACCACCATCTCCAGGCCTTCATTAGCCCCACATTTAGAGCACCAATTAATGCATCACCTAAGCCATTAACAAAGGGAATCTCATCATTAATGGCCAATGAACCATCTGATGCATGGGACCCACCTACTCTAGCAACAATATCATCTAGCAACCCCTCTTGGGTGGCCCATGAAGAAGATTGCCAAGATAAGAAAAGGAAAAAGAGAAAGAGGGAGACAAAAAGGGAATCCATGCAGAATCGAAGCTTCGAATCATAGGGAATGATAGAAACAAAAATCAGAGGAATGTCGGCCTCGTCCAAAGTAGAACCGGCCAAAGAAACTATCTAGATGGAATAATGACGGCAGACAGGTTGCCGCCAGCTCATACTTTCTAACACTGCTACTATGGGATTGGCTCTAGGGCCCACGATAAGTAAAAAATGACTAGTGACATCAGCCGAAGGCACCCTGGTTGCCACCAATATCTCAAATATACCTCTACTTCGACGCGATCAAAACTATCCAAAACCTTTATAACGCCCCAAGTTTTTGAAACCCAAGTGTATCACTCGTTCTCCAAAAACCCAAGTGTTAACCTTTAAAGATAGTCAAATTCAGGTTTTTTTTCTTTTTCTTTCAGAGTTAGTAGTGTAATGGAAGATGGACAAATCAAACATAAAGGAAAATTTACACTTACATTCAGAATATACAAGCGGCTGCCTATAATGACTTATACAAACCAATGTCTCTATATTAACAACTACAAGAATTACACAATTTACACATGAGAAATAATAAAATGTATATAACTTGAACTGCAAGATCAAGCAGCTTCTCTGGGCAGATACAGCCATACATCCTTGATAATCGTACCCTGCTCTTTATCAATATGGACATGAATATCTTTTATAAGCCACCTGTATTACCTGTGCGATTATATATTCGATGAATGAGTGGCCAACTCATTGTGAATTCCCCTTAAGATTACATACCACCACCTTAACTAGGATAGTTAAAACAACATGACATTCAAAACAATACATGATGTAGTTTTGTTTAACTGCATGGATGTGTAAATGCACATCGATCTGGGGATGCTCATCTAGATGGACTTGGGCTCATCACCCATGCATAAGACTAGTCACCAGTGTAGCACATCACGTACAGTATAATGACCAGGCCATCGTACATCACGTACATGGGTCAATAGTCGATGATATATGAGCTAGTGAAACGATACCTCACTAAGCCTAAGGGCAGTGCTATAACATCCAGAATTCGCCACCCATCATCGCCCGTATGCCATGAATGCATGATTAGCCAAACCTTTATTATTCTAATTACAACTAGCCAATTTAAGTAAACTCAAAGGTCACTAAGGGGGGCTCGTCACCCAGCGTAGGCCGACAGCTCAGGCATAGTATCCCATTCCCACCATCCCTATCTCATGAGACCTCCACATTAGGATGTTTAATGGAAGCCTATCGACTAGTGGCCAATCATAGTTCAACATATGGAACTCACGATCGCATGGTTATGTAGAAATAAATCATCGAAGCCACATAGGGCAAATACTAAGTCGAAGCCACATAGGGCAAATAAAAAATTGAAATCATATAGGGAAAATATTAAATCAAAGGTGCATAGGGCAAATATCAAATCGATGTGCTAAAAAGATCATCCTCAAAAGCCATGTAGACACAATAACCCATGGATGATAGGCCCACTTCAATATTCACATCATTCAAAGTAACCACTAGATCGAGGGCCCATTATAAACATAATCAATCAAGTTACATCCCAAGTATGGGTGTACATTTATAAGTGGGGTTTCTCACTGATTGATGTACCAGTTTAAGTTTCATAAACAATCTACAAGTAATCCACAAGCATAAGAAAATATGCAGGATAAATATTGAGCATGTAATCTAGCATTCAAATCCAACAACTAGCACATGTAATTATAAGATAAAGATATCAATTATCAACCGAAATAAAAATAAAAACTATCACTTAAGCTAATGGGAAAATGTAAAGCTCGAGGGGAAGAAATCATCACTTTACGAGTTGAACTACTTACTAATGTTTTAGGAAGCATGTGTGCCCTTAGAATCCAATCCTACCATGAATTGTAAAATTGTATGGTCAGATTCAAGTTTCATATACTATCTATGGTTAGGATCATAACCTATGGTTTGGATCACTTAGATTTAGGGTTTCATCCATTAATCTAATCTTAGACTTTGGTTTAGAGTTTGAAATCTAATTCATATAATTAATTTATAATAATATTATAATGAAGTAATAATAAGTAATAATTGTCTATTAATACTAACAACACCAATCTTATAACCAATAACCTACTAATGACAAAATAAGAATAGCATTACTAATGATAAATGTTAATATCTAATACTAACAATCAAGTAGTAGAATTAATAATGTCTAATAATAATTTCTAACAATAGTAAAAATAACGACGACTTAATTTTGACAATTCAAATGTATAAATATTGGAAGTATGCATACTTAAGTTGACTGGTTCGCAGGACTCAATCCAATCCCATGAGAAGGCCTGGACTGCCACAACATGCTAGACCAAACTGACCTTGACTCGGTCGAGTCGAGCTAGTTCGCATATACTCCCACTCACTCACTCTCTTTCCTCTCTTCTTTCTTCCTTTCTCTTTCTTTTATCTCTCTCCCTCTCTCTCTCTCTGCTGGAACTCTAGCCATGCCTAGGCCAGTCCCAAACCTGACTCAACCCATCTGGACTAGGTTCTAGTCGAGTTGACTCAGTTTGGCTAGGACAGCCCCTGCCCTTTCTTTTCTTCTCCCTTTACTTCTTCCTCCCTCTCTATTGCTCTCTTTCTTTCTCACTCCTCGTTTGGATGCTAAGGAGGGCCTGAATGAACCCCAACTCGGATAAACCGAGTCGCAACTCGGTGCAGCCCGATGAGTGCAGCGGTGGTCTCTGGTCGCAGCCTCCACTCCTCCCTTCTCCTTCCATCTTCCCTAGGGCTGAGGCACATCCAGCTATAGGTCTGGACTTAGCCCTGACACACCAGACTCATTCCATGGCTCGGGCGGGTTAGGTTGCGTGGGTACGGTGCAACAGCAGCCTCCTCACATTCTCTTCTTTCTTCTTCTTTCTTTCTTCTTTCATTTTCTTTCTCTATTTTTCTTCTCTCTTTCCTTCTCAGGACAACCTGGACCGAGCCACGCTCAACCCGACTCGAACAACATCGACTCGGTCGACACGATGTCAGACAGAAGCCCCGACCCAGTGTGGCATGGTGCACTCTCCCTCACTCACTTCTTCCTTTTATTTTCTTTCTTTCAATTCTTTTCCTTCCTTTTTCCTTATCAGAGATGTCCAGAAGCGAGATCGAGTGTAACCAGGGTCGAACCATGTCGACCTGGTGCGGTAGAACGACAGAGAAGAAGATGCAAACATTAATGGCGGAATGAGGCCCGACAGGTTTTCTCCATTCCACTACTTGTGGATGGTCTGGCTTAGCTCTAGGAAGCTTGTGGATGTGGGTTTTTGGAGGTTGAATGAAGTTAGCTTGGTGGGTTCAAGCTTGGAAGAAAATGGCGAGTTTCTAGGGTTTCTTTGTAATGGATGGGAAAGAGTTGTGCAGCGCACAATGAAGATTGCAAGGAGAGAAGAGTTGTGAGGTGCGCGATGAAGTTTACAAGGAGAGAAGAGTTGCGCGGTGCACAGAGAGGATTGCTAGGAGAGAAGAGCTGTGCGGCGCACAAAGAAGAGGACCGCGTAACAGGTGTTGGTGCACAACAGGTGTGACAGCACAAGGGGTCAGCGCACAATAGATCCAGTGGGATGTTCGCACGTACGGGAGGTTATATATACCCCACTATCCCCCATGTATCATTCATTAGAGCAATATCAGAATAGCTGAGAGAGATCCTGACTTCAGAAAGACTCAGGTACTGGAGGAAGTCGTTGTGGTGCGTACAACCCCATGGGCGCACAACCTAAATGGACGCACAACTCCCATGAGCGCACAACATTGTGGGCGCGCAACAATTTTGCATTAAGGAGACATACATGAACAACCAACATATTCTAAGTGATATTAAAAACATGGGATCAATTAGATCGAAGAGAATATTAGTCCGGTACAATCATAGTTCCATATTGAAGATCATGATGCAATCCGAGACACTGCAGAAATTAACATAAAATATTTGATATTTGTATTAAATTATGTAACTACTTTACTTTGGAATTAAAGGAGATAAAGGATGTAAATGAATTTAGATTAAATCAATATAGTGATTATTCTCTCTATTCCCCTTTGTTAATTATTGAGTAAACGAATTCCCCAAATCGAATGCATTTGTTTCTTGTTAAAACAAAATGGCGACTCCACTGGGGACTTTTCCACCACTCGATATTAACTTAGGAACAATTTGAGAATTTTCACCACTGTTTGGCATCGTCAAGACACCAAAACGGTGACTTTCAATGGGAACATCCTGAAAGGGCCAAGCTATATGCCCTAGAGGGGGGGTGAATAGGGAAATGTCAAATAAAACTTAAAACAGCAGAATAATAAAAGATATAAATAACAATAGTGAAATAATAACAATCTCAAAGCACATGAAATATGAGAATGATACTGAATCTTGTTCTAAGGACAACCTTACACCAAAACCAATGGCTTATGGTAGGACAACCTTATTTCTAGAACAAACTAGCAATCACAAATGATATGGAAAATAAATCAAGAATAACTTACAGAAATAAATCCTAAGTTATTATACCATTCAACCACACTTGCTTGAAATGAAAATTGCAACATTCATCCACATAAGCAATCCACAATACTAAAGGAATAAATGAATAAAGAAATCAAGCACATCCACAACACAACGATATATAGTGGTTCGCCTATGTGTTCACCAACTGTTAGCCAACAGCCACACAGAATGGTACTCCACTCCGAATATCCTCACACAGGGGATATTAGCATGCACTCTCAAATAGGTTTTCACAAGTTCACCAAAAACCTTCACAATTGTGTCTTTTTATCTCGGGCTTACATAATCCAAAAACCCCCACAATCTGAGTTTTCTGGCTCTCCTCAAATAACCAATACAATGAGATTTTTCTGGCAAATCTCAAACAAAACTAGAGAAAGTAAATTACAAAGTAAAATACCTGGATCTCCTTTTGAAGTAGCCCAGTAGAACCAATCAGAGTAGATGTATGATACGTCGTTCAATGTCCAATACTCACTTAAAGAATGGTTCTATGTCTAATTGATTTTAGATTAAATCAAGAAGAGTAAGGTCTATTTGATTTTGATCCGAGAAGAAGGAATATCACAAGTTCCTCTTTTCTAAATAAGATTGGAATGTGGATCAAAATCATAATAGAATAATGCTATCAAAAGGAATATTAAATATGCACAATAGCTTAAAAAAAATAATCACAACTTATCTCAGAGTATAGCCTTAAATCGCTTGAATCGAATGGAATGGAATGAATAAACTCTGAAATTCATCATTATTTATAGCCTGAAAAATCCCATCTTCGACTGGTCTTAGGATCCCTAGGACCGGTCGTAGCATCAAAGATTTTGAAAGATTTTCGCGGGATTAGATTAGATGTACTCACGACTGGTCTTAGGTAACCTACGACTGGTCGTGGACCACCTACGACTGGTCGTGAGTCACCTACGACTGGTCGTAGGACTCGAGATAGGTTGCTGGAGTTCGAGTCGTAGGACTACGACCGGTCGAAGGATGAGTCGTAGGACTTCCCAGGACTGGTCGAAGCAAGTCCAGGACTGGTCGAAGGACAACCAGGAAAATCCAAAAATGCAGAACAACCTAGGACTGGTCTCGAGAAACCTAAGACTGGTCGAAGCAAAGCTAGGACTGGTCTTAAGATCTTTAGGACTGGTCTTAGAACAGTCACACCAAGTATATTAAAATATTCGAATTATGTATCCAGAATGACCTATCATACAAACCAACCTAAGGTCAATCTAAGGTCAAACAAACCTTGAAGTGAGATGGACAATGAAGTCTTGAAGGTCTGTATTCTCAGATGATCTTGAAGTAGAAACTTGAATCGAGTTGACGGCATTCTAGAGCTTGGTACATTCTTGACTTGTCTTAATGAAGTCTTCTAATCTTGAACTTGTTAGAAGCAAAACTTGAATTCTTCTATTCTTGTAGACTTCATCCATGACATGTCTTGCAAACATTCTTCATTTATGATCTTGTCTTGAAAACATTCTTCATTCATGATCTTGTCTTGAAGCAGTGTGTAGTCACAAACAAGAATCACAAGAAGTACAAGACATATAGGTTTTGGCACTACAAAATTTGACAACCAAAGGAATATGAAATCATAGCACTAACAATTTCCCCCTTTGTCAAATTTGTGACAAAACACATAAATATAAAATGAAGAAAGAATCATGAGCCATCAGAGCCATCAAAAATACTCTACTCCCCCTAAGTGAGTAGAAACAATCAACCATATTCAATTACTCACTCTCTCCCTTTCTCCCATTCTCCCCCTTTCCATACTACTCCCCCTTTTTGTCACAAAATGACAAGGGAAGGCCAAAGGAGAGAAGAGAACACCATATGAAGAGTCAAGATTAATTATCAAATTAGTACAACACTTCAATGTCATCAATCCAAAACATACAACCAAAGTCATCAACCGTAATAGAAATACAGAATCCATCATATTCAAACCAAAAAAAAAGAAAGATAATCCACCTAATCATATCCAGATGAAGGAGCAGGGATGGTTGGATCAATCTGAATTAAGCCCTTATTAATGCGACGAAGATATTTTCGCATATATTTAAATTGCATATCATGGGCTACACTCAGGTTATCAACCTTCTCCTCCAATGCACTTAGACGTGCATCATAACCAGAAGATGGATCGTAATCAGAATCATTTTGGGAGTCAGTTTCAATGTCGTCAAATATATCATCCATATTTATATCCGCCTGTGGAGGAAGATCAGCTGCTTCCCCTTCATTTTCTCGCTTTCAAAGACATTCACCACCACCTTCATAGAATTGACCAGGAAGCAAATCCAACTTCATCTTATTTAAATTAGTATTATTGAATGAAAGATGATGAATTGGTGCCTCATTCTCAGGTAAAGCAACAAGCATATTTGTGGCTAAACAAGTCATAAGATAACCAAATGGAATATCACTATGACCCGGATGAAGACGAAACTGAATGATAAAATGACATATCAAAGAAGGTAAACAGACAACGATGCTGGACACAACAGAGTGCAATACCCGAACCATGAAGGCAGTCAACTCGGTTTTATTGCTAGACCGAGGATACAAGTTTGAAATGAAGATCCGGTGCAAAACTTTGTATCTGGTTAATAAAAATTTTGAAGGGAGCGCATTTCCTTTGTGCGTCCATTGTACTTTCATATTGTATAAATCTCTTGTCAACATTTGTTTTTCCGATTCTGATGGTTTGTCATATAATGTATGGATCGGAATACCTTCATCCTTGACAGGTATATCCATAATACCTGATATCAAATGTCGATCTATTAGAAATTTCCCTTCTCTAGTAGCAATTAAGAACGTTAAATTATCAAGGAAAAAATCAGAGATACATGCAACCATAGATTGTGCAATGAATTGGTATGCAGGCCCACCCCAAAACAAAATGTTAGCCCAACCAACAGATTTAAGGAGAGAGACAAAATCCCAAATTGTTCAATGTGATTGACACTTACAGAACGCTCAACAATAACTTTACGGCTACGTAAATCCCGTACATCATTGGGATCATCTTCGGGTGACCGAAGGTGCCGTTTTGTTATAGATGTAGATCTAGATGAAGATAGACCATGGGATGTTTTCTTTTTCCCTCTAACATCCATTTTCAACAAGATTTACCAAGGAGCAAGCACAAAGAACATAAGAGGTGGTGGGTTTCTCTATATCAGATTTTTAGAGAGGAAACCTTAAACAATCAATAAAAGACGAGATCTAGCTTATGAAATAAATAAATCAAAGCCTAGAAAGCATAAATCTTTAATAAAAATGAAGAAAAATGACTTATCTTGAAGAAAATCATGAAATCTCAAGACTGGTCGAGCCATGACTCGTCGAAGGAAGAAGAGGAAATGAAGAACAAAGTGATTTTTCCCAAATTATATGATGCTCACGATCTCTACGACCGGTCAAGTGCAGTCTACGACCGGTCGAGTCAGGACCGGTCGTGTATGGTAAGGGCCGGTCGAGCATCGACAAAAATAAATATTTTTATGCACAAATTGAAATTTATACACATAAAAATTCAAAATATAGTATACTATGATACATGTAGACAAGTATATTCAATTTAAAATGCACATACCAAGATCAAATTTCATTTTAGTAAACCTGCTTTTGTCGAGCGGTTTAGTAAATATATTAGCAAGTTGGACATCGGTTGGAATATATTCCAAAGAGATAGTTTTTTCTTCAACTAATTCATGAATGTAATGATACCTAATGTCAATATGCTTAGTACGCGAATGCTGAATTGGATTTTTGGAAATATTGATAGCATTGGAATTATCACAATGTAAGATCATTGAATCTTGATTAATTCCATAATCGCTTAACATGCGTTTCATCCATACGAGTTGAGTACATGCATATCTGCTGCGATATATTCAGCCTCAGCAGTGGAAAGTGATATTGAACTTTGCTTCTTGCTAAACTAAGAAACCAAACAGTTTCCAATGTAAAAACAACCACCACTGGTTGATTTTCTATCATCAATATTACCAGCCCAATCAGCATCTGAATACCTAGCTAATTTAACATTAGTATCAAAAGGATACCAAAGACCCAACTCAGTTGTACTTGCGACATATCTAATAATCTGTTTGACAGTAGTGAGATGTGAATCTTTAGGATTAGACTGATATCTCGCACAAATACCAACGCTAAAAGCAATATCAGGTCTACTAGCAGTTAGATATAATAAACTACCAATCATACTACGATATAGCTTAGAATCTACATCTTTACATGTAGAGTCTTTTGAGAGTCTCAAGGTTGTACTCATAGGAGTATCAAATTTTTTACCATTTTCAAATTCAAACCTTTTAACCAAGTTTGTAGCATACTTGGTTTGAGAAATGAAGATTCCATCAGGTTGTTGTTTTACTTGTAACCCTAGGAAGTAATTTAGTTCACCAACCATGCTCATTTCGAATCTTGATTTCATCAACTCTGCAAACTCAATAGACATGTTAGAACAAGTTGATCCATAAATAATATCGTCTACATAGATTTGTACCATTAAAATCTCATTATTATGTTTCTTAACAAATAGCGTCTTATCGACACTTCCCACTTGAAAATTATGACTAAGTAAGAATTTAGTCAATTTTTCATACCATGCCCTGGGCGCTTGTTTCAGACCATAGAGAGCCTTTTTGAGACGAAATACATGATCAGAAAGCTTGGGGTCTTCAAACCCAGAGGGTTGTTCTACATAAACTTCTTCATGTAAATCACCATTTAAGAAGGCACTCTTTATATCCATCTGATAAATTTTAAACTTTCTAAAGCAAGCGATGGAAATAAAAAGTCTAATAGATTCAAGGTGAGCGACTGGAGCAAAGTTTTTTATAATCACATCTTCGACTGGTCTTAGGATCCCTAGGACCGGTCGTAGCATCAAAGATTTTGAAAGATTTCCGTAGGTTTAGATTAGCTGTACTCACGACTGGTCTTATGTAACCTACGACCGGTCGTGGACCACCTACGACTGGTCGTGAGTCACCTACAACTAGTCGTAGGACTCGAGATAGGTCGCTAGAGTTCGAGTCGTAGGACTACGACCGGTCGAAGGATGAGTCGTAGGACTTCCCAGGACTGGTTGAAGCAAGTCCAGGACTGGTCTTAAGATCTCTAGGACTGGTCTTAGAACAGTCACACCAAGTATATTAAAATATTCGGATTATATATCCAGAATGACCTATCATACAAACCAACCTAAGGTCAATCTAAGGTCAAACAAACTTTGAAGTGAGATGGACATTGAAGTCTTGAAGGTCTGTATTCTCAGATGATCTTGAAGTAGAAACTTGAATCGAGTTGACGGCATTCTAGAGGTTGGTACATTCTTGACTTGTCTTGATGAAGTCTTCTAATCTTGAACTTGTTAGAAGCAAAACTTGAATTCTTCTATTCTTGTAGACTTCATCCATGATATGTCTTGCAAACATTCTTCATTTATGATCTTGTCTTGAAAACATTCTTCATTCATGATCTTGTCTTGAAGCAGTGTGTAGTCACAAACAAGAATCATAAGAAGTACAAGACATATAGGTTTTGGCACTACAAAATTTGACAACCAAAGGAATATGGAATCATAGCACTAACACATCCTCTCTTTCATCTCCAAAGTAGAGCGCAATCTCATTCAAGTACTGATTCATGTTTTTTTTTACAACTGACTCAGATTCAGAAAGACTACAATCAATCAATGGCAATCATTTAAAACAAGACAGCCTTTTATTTCATAACAACAGGGTTTATTATAGAATACGTTGGCAAATAAACTTCGTATCAGGAGGAGTCCATGCCAGTCAAACATAGGGAATCACAAATAGCTGCCGCAGTCATAACCACTTCACCAATAGCACAAAAAGATGGGAACGATTGGATTGTCATTTTGCGTCGGGAAGCAAGAACCCGAAATGTCTTGGCTACCAAAATAAGTCCATCATTGCAAATAATCAGGGGACCAGTAACACGAAACACAGCCAGAAAAAACCCTGAGCTTGCCCCTCTGGCAATATACCCCTAGAAAACCATTTCTCCGCTATCAACGCACGATTTTCCAGCCTTGCATGTGGGAGGAGGTCGATGGACAAAGGGACAGAAAGGTAAGTCATTGCTGACAAGCTCGCCAGCCCCCGTATCACCTCAATCAACCGACTATTGTGGATGTACAGAAAAACTAGATGAAACTCCTCTTTTAGCTGCCGCAGTCATAACCGCTTCACCAATAGCACAAGAAGATGGGAACGATTGGATTGTCGTTTCGTGTCGGCAAGCAAGAACCCAGAATGTCTCAGCTACCAGAATAAGTCCATCATTACAAATAATTAGGGGACCGGTAACACGAAACGTAGCCAGAAAAAACCCTGAGCTTGCCCCTCCGGCAATATACCCCAGGAAAACCATTTCTCCACTATCGACGCACGATTTTCCAGCCCTGCTTGTGGGAGGAGCTCGATGAACAAAGGGACAGAAAGGTAAGTCATTGCTGACAAGCTCGCCTGCCCCTGTATCACCTCAATCAACCGACTGTTGTGGAAGTACAAAAAAACTAGATGAAACTCCTCTTTTAGTGAGCCTCATTACATCAATATATTCCTATTCTACCCCGACCATAGCTTCGTCAGGGAACGGAGAGGCTGTCATATGTATGGTCGGAACAAGTCAAGGCCCACTATAGACTACAGAAAATCGTATGACTAAAATGGCATAGGCACAGAGAACGCTAATAGAGGAATACAAAAATCTTTAGGAGGCCCTAACAACCCTTGCACATAATGTAGCTCAGATGACAGCTCCTCCAGTGACGGGTAACATGAATGGACAAGAACAGCAACCTAAAGGCTCCCAACCACCAAGAACAGGATTGCTCGGGTCCGCTCCTGCAGCAAGGGCAATAACTCAAGAGGAAGTGTGATGGGTCATCGAGGAAGCCGTCAGGACAGAAAGGGAACGTGAGAATATCGGAAGGTTCAGATATCGGACACCGTATCCAAGAGAGGTGGAAGCTTTCCTGACTAATTCAAGCACCCTGATTTTCAGAAATTCAATGGAGACAGATCACCGAAAGAGCATCTAATGGACTTCATCAGCAGCATGGGGAACTTCTCTATAGTACCATAATATTGCCTTCGGCTGTTCGTGGCTTCTCTAACAGGCAAGGTGTTTCGATGGTACTCCAGTTTAGCGCCAGGATCGATGAGACTTGGGGGCAGATGCAAGACACATTCATGTTAAACTTATTCTTGTCAGAATGTGACGTCAGTATCACAGAATTAGCTTCAGTACGATAGAGAGAAGGGGAGCCCGTAGAAAAATTCATAGATAGATGGAAGACGTTGGGAGCTTCTTGCAGACAATTACCAGAGGAGAAAGCGCAGGTGAAGATGTGCCTGAACTCTATGGAGATAGCATTCGCGTTCGGTCTCACCAGCACCAATATCAAAACCTTCTGTGACCTAGCCACGATGGCGCACGCTTTAGAACTGATGACTAGGAAAATGCTAGCATTTAACTATAAAATAGCTAGAAAGGGACCCCATAAGTTGATTACAAGTGTAGTCAATCATGAAAAGAAAAACCATGATACAAGAGAGATAAGAGGCAAAAAGACAGAAAGGAAAGAAGAATCAAATCATCCTAGAGGAAGGTTCGATGATAAAAGACCCAGGTCGTTAAATTCTCACGAGGGGTTTGCATTTGAGAAAGAAGACGTCGTCCCTATGATGAATCAGTTGTTGAAAGTTGGCACAATAAAATTGCCTCCATCCAAGCGCCCTGAGGAAACATCAAAAACAAAAGAAAGAGACTTCTGTCACTATCACCATCTGATAGGGCATCCGACAGAAAATTGTTACACATGAAATGTATAATACAAAGAATGATAAATAAAGGCGAGATAATAATCAAAAAGGAAAAAGAGAGAGATAGAAAAGCAATAGTGAATGTATTAACTGCCCGAGAAGACATTCATGAGAGAACAGGGAAAGAACATCATAAGAGTACAGGCAAAGACACAGTAATCACATTGCGATCAGGAAGAAGGGTGACGAGTCCCTCGAGACAAAAAGTTGAACCAACGAAAGCAGAGGTTACCAAGAATTATCCTGGCAATGATAAGAAGAGAAGAATGAAACAGGAAAAGTGACTTATGATGTGATAAGTCATTTAAAAGGTATACCGGCTCGATTAAGCATTTACGACGCATTAAATTATCAAAAGATTTTCAGCAAAGCCTGATTCAGGCCCTATCTGACCGTGATGTCAAAGAAACGTTGCTTATAGAAATGGAAAATGTAGAGCACAAAGAGCAAGAGGATTGCTTCTCCGATGATGATTTAACCTGCGACACAGGACACAATAGACTATTGATAACAGTAGGTCATATTCGCGGTAAACAGGTCAAGCGAATAATGCTAGATAATGGGTCTGCGGTGAATCTATTACCATTAACAATGCTGAATGAATTGGGATATCGCCACTCTAATTTACGCCCTAGTAGAATGATGATACAGGGCTTTAATTAAGATAGGCAGCGTGCGCTTGGTAAGATTATAATAACACTGAAAATAGGAGAGTTAAATACAAATGTTATTTGCCATGTCATTTATGTAGTAATGACATAACCTCCTTCTGGGAAGACTGTGGATGCATCAATATGGTATCATACCTTCCACCTTACACTAGTGTTTTAAATACTGCAAAGATGGGGTGCAATACAAAGTAATAGCCGATGCAAGGCCATATATAGAAGCCAAAGCCTTCTTTGTCAACGTCAGTTATTATGATGGGTTTGCCAGAAAGGAAGAAAAGGAGAAAGATGAAAATAAAGCCCCAGGAAATGCTCACATGAAGGTGATAAGAGAAGAAACTATAAAGACAGAATCATCCGGGATAGCGAAAGCAAGAAAGAAATTTTACTTCGTGCCAAAGCATCTGAGACAACCGGGGCACTCGTCGTTAACACTATTATCACCTGAAAAGTTGGGAATCTTATGGTCAAACTACACAGTGTCGTTACCGTATGCTGAAAGGAACAAACCATTTCCAGCTATTCCGAAGAGATTTCATATTAAGTCCAGCACAAAGTACCGGGTGCCGATCGAATTTTACGCCCCTTCGGAAGTAAAAAATAGAAGGGGTACTGGAGGAAGAAACGAATGCATTTGATTTAGGGAATTCGTTTACTTAATAATTAACAAAGGGGAATAGAGAGAATAATCACTATATTGATTTAATCTGAATTCATTTACATCCTTTATCTCCTTTTATTCCAAAGTAAAGCAGTTACATAATTTAATACAAATATCAAATATTCTATGTTAATTTCTGCAGCATCTCGGATCGCATCATGAGCTTCAATATGGAACTATGATTGTGTCGGACTAATATTCTCTCCGATTCAACCGATCCCATGTTCTTGATATCACTCAAGCTATGCTGGTTGTTCATTTAATGACTCCTTAATGCAAAATTGTTGCGCGCCCGCAACGTTGTGTGCCCATGGGAGTTGTGTGCCCATAGGGTTGTGCGCCCATGGGAGTTGTGTGTCCATTTTGGTTGTGCGTCCATTTAGGTTGTACGCCCATGGGGTTGTGCACCACACGACTTCCTCTAGTACCTAAGTCATTCTGAAGTCTAGATCTCTCTCAGTTATCCTGATATTGCTCCAATGAATGATACATGGGGGATAGTGGGGTATATATAGCCTCCCACACATGCGAACATCCCACCGGATCTGTTGTGCGCTGACCCCTTTCCGGTCACACCTGTTGTGCGCTAACACCTATTGCGTGGTCCTCTTCTTTGTGCGATGCATAACTCTTCCCTCACAATCTTCTTTGTGCATCATGCAACTCCTCTCCTTTCAATCTTCATTGTGGAAAGCACAACTCCTCTCTCCTACAATCTTCATTGTGCGTCGCACAACTCTTCTCTCCTTACAATCTTCATTATGTGCCGCACAACTCTTTCAGGGAAGAGTGCTCCTTTTGTCTTTAGGATTTTTTATATTTTCTCTTGATCATTTTATGCCTCAACAGATGCCCCCTTGATCCTGCAATTTTGTCTTTTCTATCTACAAAACAAGAAAATGTGGATTAATCTTTGATAATTTGCATTTTCCCTTCAATGTTCGCAATCACATGTTTGCGCACAACGTATCCTGTGCACAATGTATGTTTTCGCACAACTCAGCCTGGAAACCCTATATAAGCCAGCCTAGGTCTTCATTCCACTCATTCGAACTTCACATCCATCTCCCTCTATGCACTATCCTCTTTTGCACAACGATCCCCTGCGCACAACAGAACTTGAGGACAACAAAACTTGCGCGCAACCGAATCTCGCACACAACTGGATCTCGCGCACAACTGGACTTTGCGCACAACTGGACTTTGCGCACAACTGGATCTTGCGCACAACTAGTCTTTGCAGTTTAAAATTCTCCAAGTGTTTGATCTTTTACCGAATTCTCCTTACTTCTCCAATGGCCCATTCTAAAAGACCTCACACCTCCCCTGACCGTTATGCCGCTAAATCCTCAGATCCTCAACCACCTGAAACTCATTCTCAAAAGAGGGCCAAGTCTTCCAAAGATTATTCCTTCCTTTTCAAAGCGCAAGCCCTGCTGATAACCAATTTCACTGATCGAATCTAACACCTGCTTGATCCTATCCATCATGTCATGCTAATGATGGAGCTGGAGGGACCACCCACGGAAGGTCATGAGTCTAACTAGGAGAACTGGCTGAAATCTGCCGCCAACTTTCAAATAGACGATTCTCACCTTACTCTTGCCGAATCTTCCCCTCCTCCCTCTATTTTGAAGAACAAGAAGCAAAAGAGTAAAGACGAAATCCTCCAGGAGAAGATACGAGAACATAACAAGAGACGTTATTAAAATGTCTGGGACATTGAAAAGGGCGAGCTCTCAGTCCTAAAGGGGGGGTGAATAGGACTATGCCAAATAAAAAAATTAAATGTGGAATATAATTGCAAATAGCTGAAACAAATAACAACCTCAATTGAAAGGTTAATACAAACATTGTTCAAAGGACAACCTTACACTAAAAACCAAAGTTTATGGTAGGACAACCTGATTTCTTGAACTCAGTAAGGATCAAAAACTCAAACTAATATAAGAAGCAATTGAAACAAATCTAGCTATTACAACATTCACCACAAGTACATGAAATAAATACAAGCATTCACCACACATAAATCACATACATCATCATCTACTAAACTCCAAGAATTATAGTGGTTTGATGTGTATACCTACTATTCTAAAATAGCCACACCTACTCCACTCCTAATAATCACAACCCACGTGATGTTGGCTTTCACTATGAAAGAAGTTTTCCAAGGTTCACCTTAAAACCTTTACAATTGTGTTTTCAATGGGCTACCACAATTAAAAACCCCACGCTAAGATTTTCTGGCTATCTCAGTCAAAACCACAATAGAGATTTTCTGGCTATCTCAAAAACCAAAAAGTTGTAAATGAAAATACTTATCTGAAGATTCTTCTTTGATGTAACCCAGTAGAACCGCTTTTTTGAAGATGAAGATGTCCAATGTTCATTCACACAAATGGAAGGGTTCTAGGTCTAAATGAATTTTAAATTAATCCAACCTTGGGCTACTTTGATTCAATTTCTTAGATCTCAAAAGGGGTAGATTAGAATTCCCTTTTATCAAATCAGATTGAAGTAGCAAGAGATCAAGAAATTTAAAATCAAATAGCTAGAAAAAGAATCTTAAATTACCATACAATAGTTTGACAATCACGGGGACTTATCTCTCAGAGTGGTGGCTTAAATTGGCTTGGAATGAATGAAAAAAATTGAGAAAATTTCTTTATTTATAGGCTAAAAAATGGTTCCCTCAACTGGTCTAAGGTCAACCTCGACTGGTCCTGGGAGCAACCAAATTTCAAAAATTTTGGCGCGATCGGATAAAACTGACACTCGACTGGTTGAGTGGCTTGCTCGACTGGTTGAATGGTTGTTGGAGTTTGAGTCGAACTCGACTCGACTGGTCGAGCCAGTCTCCACGACCGGTAGATCAGGGTGCTCGACTGATCGAGGACCTACCAAAAAAATCTGAAATTTTGAACTTAAATCTGGACTAGTCGAAAAAAAAACCCTGGACTGGTGGAGCCAGAGCCTGGACTAGTTGAACATTAACTAGGACTAGTCGAAGTAAATCTTATAATAAGCATAATGACCCAAATTAAATGTGCAATATGAATGACCTAAACCTAAGGTCTTTCTAGGGTCATTTATACCTGAAATGTTGAACATTGAACTTATAGCTTTGGTAGATCCGGTAGATCTTCTTCTTGAAGTATTTGAAGCTTGAACTTGTATACTTGAAACTTGATCTTTTTCTTGACTATGAGGTGTACTTGACCTTGATCTTGCATTTGAAGTAGCATTTGAACTTAGTCTAGAACTTGAACATGTAATTGAACTTGGTCTTGAACTTGAAGTCGATGTAGCACTTAAAGTAGATGTTGGACATGAAGTTGATGTAGATAAAACAGTCTTCATGGCTTTTAACACATCTTTGTATGAAGGTGAACTTTCCATCACTCAAAGGTGAAAGGGCCTAGCTATATGCCCTAGAGGGGGGAGTGAATAGGGCAATGCCAAATAAAGCTTAAAACAGCGGAATAATAAATGATATAAATAACAATGCTGAAATAAAAACAATCTCAAAGCACATGAAATATGAGAATGATACTGAATCAGTTCTAAGGACAACCTTACACCAAAAACCAATGGCTTATGGTAGGACAACCTTATTTCTAGAACAATCAGAAATCACAAATGATATGGAAAATAAATCAAGAAAAACTTACAGGGATAAATCCTAAGTTATTACACCATTCAACCACACTTGCTTGTAATGAAAATTACAACATTCATCCACAAAAGCAGTCCACAATACTGAAGGAATAAATGAATAAAGAAATCAAGCACATCCACAACACAGCGATATATAGTGGTTCGCCTGTGTATTCACCAACTGTTAGCCAATAGCCACACAGAATGCTACTCCACTCCCGATATCCTCACACGGGGGATATTAGCATGCACTCTCAAAAATAGGTTTTCACTGGGTTCACCCAAAACCTTCACAATTGTGTCTTTTTATCTCGGGCTTACACAATCCAAAAACCCCCACAACGAGTTTTCGGCTCTCCTCGGATAACCAATACAATGAGATTTTTCTGGTAAATCTCAAACAAAACCAGAGAAAGTAAATTACAAAGTAAAATACCTGGATCTCCTTTTGAAGTAGCCCAGTAGAACCAATCTGAGTAGATGTATGATACGTCGTTCAATGTCCAATACTCACTTAAAGAATGGTTCTATGTCTAATTGATTTTAGATTAAATCAAGAAGAGCAAGGTCTATTTGATTTTGATCCCAGAAGAAGGAATATCACAAATTCCTCTTTTCTAAATGAGATTGGAATGTGGATCAAAATCACAATAGAATAATGCTAACAAAAGGAATATTAAATATGCATAGTAGCTTTAAAAAAATAATCACAACTTATCTCAGAGTATAACCTTAAATCGCTTGAATTGAATGGAATGGAATGTCTAAAACTCTGAAATTCGTGCATTATTTATAGCCTGAAAAAATCCCATCTTCAACTAGTCTTAGGATCCCTAGGACCAGTCATAGCTTCAAAGATTTTGAAAGATTTCTGCGGGATTAGATTAGCTGTTCTCACGACTGGTGTTTAGGTAACCTACGACCGATCGTGGACCACCTACGACTGGTCGTGTGTCACCTACAACTGGTCGTAGGACCCTAGATAGGTCGCTGGAGTTCGAGTCGTAGGACTACGACCGATCGAAGGATGAGTCGTAGAACTTCCCAGGACTGGTCGAAGCAAGTCCAGGACTGGTCGAAGGACAACCAGGAAAATCTGAAAATCTGTAACAACCTAGGACTGGTCCTGAGAAACCTAAGACTGGTCAAAGCAAAGCTAGGACTGGTCTTAAGATTTCTAGGACTGGTCTTAGAACAGTCATAACAAGCATATTAAAATATTCAAATTATGTATCCAGAATGACCTATCATACAAACCAACCTAAGGTCAATCTAAGGTCAAACAAACCTTGAAGTGAGATGAACATCGAAGTCTTAAAGGTCTGTATTCTCAGATGATCTTGAAGGAGAAGCTTGAATCAAGTTGACGGCTTTCTAGAGCTTGGTACTTTCTTGACTTGTCTTGATGAAGTCTTCTAATCTTGAACTTGTTAGAAGCAAACTTGAAGTCTTCTATTCTTGTAAACTTCATCCATGACATGTCTTGCAAACATTCTTCATTCATGATCTTGTCTTGAAAACATTCTTCCTTCATGATCTTGTCTTGAAGCAGTGTGTAATCACAAACAAGAAACACAAGAAGTACAAGACATATAGGTTTTGGCACTACAAAATTTGACAATCAAAGGGATATGAAATCATAGCACTAACAATCTCCCCCTTTGTCAAATTTGTGACAAAACACATTTATTAATATAAGAGTAAAATGAAGAAAGAATCATGAGCCATCAGAGCCATCAAAAATACTCTACTCCCCCTAAGTGAGTAGAAACAATCAACCATATTCTCCCTCTTTCAATTACTTCAATTACTCTCTCCCTTCCTCCCCCGTTCCATACTACTCCCCCTTTTTATCACAAAATGACAAGGGAAGGCCAAAGGAGAAAAAAGAACACCATATGAAGAGTCAAGATTAATTATCAAATTAGTACAACACTTCAATGTCATTAATCCAAATAAAGGATATACAATAAAACCAAACATACAACCAAGTCATCAACTGTAATAATAATACGGAATCCATCTTATTCAAATATAATACAAACCAAAAAAAAAAAAAGATAATCCACCTAATCAGATCCAGATGAAGGAGCAGGATGGTTGGATCAACTGAAGTAAGCCCCTATTAATGCGACGAAGATATTTTCGCATATATTTAAATTGCATATCATGGGCTACACTCAGGTTATCAACCTTCTCCTCCAATGCACTTAGACGTGCATCATAACCAGAAGATGGATCGTAATCAGAATCATTTTGGGAGTCAGTTTCAATGTCGTCAAATATATCATCCATATTTATATCCACCTGTGGAGGAAGATCAGCTGCTTCCCCTTCATTTTCTGCTTCAGCACCTTCACCACCACCTTCATAGAATTGACCAGGAAGCAAATCCAACTTCATCTTATTTAAATTAGTATTATTGAATTAAAGATGATGAATTGGTGCCTCATTCTCAGGTAAAGCAACAAGCATATTTGTGGCTAAACAAGTCATAAGATAACCAAATGGAATATCACTATGACCCGGATGAAGACGAAACTAAATGATAAAATGATATATCAAAGAAGGTAAACAGACAACGATGCCGGACACAACAGAATGCAATACCCGAACCATGAAGGTAGTCAACTCGGTTTTATTGCTGGACCGAGGATACAAGTTTGAAATGAAGATCCGATGCAAAACTCTGTATCTGGGTAATAAAAATTTTGAGGGGAGCGCATTTCCTTTGTGCATCCATTGCACTTCTATATTGCATAAATCTCTTGTCAACATTTGTTTTTCTGATTTTGATGGTTTGTCATATAATGTATGAATCAGAATACCTTCATCCTTGACAGGTATATCCATAATACCTAATATCAAATGTCGATCTATTAGAAATTTCCCTTCTCTAGTAGCAATTGAGAACGTTAAATTATCAAGGGAAAAATCAGAGATACATGCAACCATAAATTGTGCAATGGACTGGTATGCAGGCCCACCCCAAAATAAAATGTTAGCCCAGCCAATAGATTCAAGGAGAGGGGCAATCTCAAATTGTTCAATGTGACTGAGACTTACAGGACGCTCAACGATAACTTTACGGCTACGTAAATCCCGTACATCATTGGGATCATCTTCGGGTGACCGAAGGTGCCGTTTTGTTATAGATGTAGATCTAGATGAAGATGGACCACGAGATGTTTTCTTTTTCCCTCTAACATCTATTTTCAACAAGATTTACCAAGGAGCAAGCAAAAAAGAACACTATAAGTGGTGGGTTTCTCTAGTTCAGAATTTTAGAGAGGAAACCCTAAAAAATCAACAAAAGATGAGATCTAGCTTATGAAATAAACAAATCAAAGCATAGAAAGCATAAATCTTCAATAAAAATGAAGAAAAATGACTTATCTTGAAGAAAATCACGAAATCTCAAGACTGGTCGAGCCACAACTCGTCGAAGGAAGAAGAGGAAATGAAGAAGAAAGTGATTTTCCCCAAATTATAAGATGCTCATGATTTTCACGACTGGTCGAGTGCAGTCTACGACCGGTCGAGCATCGACAAAAATAAATATTTTTATACAAAAATTGAAATTTATACACATAAAAATTTAAAATATAGTACACTATGATACATGCAGACATGTATATTCAATTTAAAATGCACATACCAAGATCAAATTTCATTTTAGTAAACCTGTTTTTGTCGAGCGGTTTAGTAAATATATCAGCAAGTTGGACATCGATTGGAATATATTCCAAAGAGATAGCTTTTTCTTCAACTAATTTACGAATGTAATGATACCTAATGTCAATATGCTTAGTACGCGAATTCTGAATTGGATTTTTAGAAATATTGATAGCGCTGGAATTATCACAATGTAAGATCATTGAATCTTGATTAATTCCATAATCGCTTAACATGCGTTTCATCCATACGAGTTGAGTACATGCATATCCTGCTGCGATATATTCAGCCTCAGCAGTGGAAAGCGATATTGAACTTTTCTTCTTGCTTTACTAAGAAACCAAACAGTTTCCAATGTAAAAACAACCACCACTGGTTGATTTTCTATCATCAATATTACCAGCCCAATCCGCATCTGAATACCTAGCTAATTTAACATTAGTATCAAAAGGATACCAAAGACCTAAATTAGTTGTACTTGCGACATATCTAATAATCCGTTTGACAGCAGTGAGATGTGAATTTTTAGGATTAGACTGATATCTCACACAAATACCAACGCTAAAGGCGATATCAGGTCTACTAGCAGTTAGATATAATAAACTACCAATCATACTACGATATAGCTTAGGATCTACATCTTTACATGTAGAGTCTTTTGAGAGTCTCAAGGTTGTACTCATAGGAGTATCAAATTTTTTACCATTCTCAAATCCAAACCTTTTAACCAAGTTTGTAGCATACTTGGTTTGAGAAATAAAGATTCCATTTGGTTGTTGTTTTACTTGTAACCCTAAGAAGTAATTTAGTTCACCAACTATGCTCATTTCGAATCTTGATTTCATCAACTCTGCAAACTCAATAGACATGTTAGAATAAGTTGATCCATAAATAATATCGTCTACATAGATTTGAATCATTAAAATCTCATTATTATGTTTCTTAACAAATAGCGTCTTATCGACACTTCCCACTTGAAAACTATGACTAAGTAAGAATTTAGTCAATTTTTCATACCATGCCCTGGGTGCTTGTTTCAGACCATAGAGAGCCTTTTTGAGACGAAATACATGATCAGAAAGCTTGGGGTCTTCAAACCCAGAGGGTTGTTCTATATAAACTTCTTCATGTAAATCGCCATTTAAGAAGGTATTTTCGAACATTCAACCACACTTGCTTGAAATGAAAATTACAACATTCATCCACAAAAGCCTATAGGCTCGACTGTTTAAGGTAAATCACCATTCAACCACACTTGCTTGAAATGAAAATTACAACATTCATCCACAAAAGCAATCCACAATACTAAAGGAATAAATGAATAAAGAAATCAAGCACATCCACAACACAACGATATATAGTGGTTCGCCTGTGTGTTCACCAACTATTAGCCAACAGCCACACAGAATGCTACTCCACTCCTAATATCCTCACACAGGGGATATTAGCATGCACTCCCAAAAATAGGCTTTCACAGGTTCACCCAAAACCTTCACAATTGTGTCTTTTTATCTCGAGCTTACACAATCCAAAAACCGCCACAATCTGAGTTTTCTGGCTCTCCTCAGATAACCAATACAATGAGATTTTTCTGGCAAATCTCAAACAAAACCAGAAAAAGTAAATTACAAAGTAAAATACCTGGATCTCCTTTTGAAGTAGCCCAGTAGAACCAATCGGAGTAGATGTATGATACGTCGTTCAATGTCCAATACTCACTTAAAGAATGGTTCTATGTCTAATTGATTTTAGATTAAATCAAGAAGAGCAAGGTCTATTTGATTTTGATCCCAGAAGAAGGAATATCACAAATTCCTCTTTTCTAAATGAGATTAGAATGTGGATCAAAATCACAATAAATAATGCTAACAAAAGGAATATTAAATATGCACAGTAGCTTAAAAAAAATAATCACAACTTATCTCAGAGTATAGCCTTAAATCGCTTGAACTGAATGGAATGGAATGTCTAAAACTCTGAAATTCGTGCATTATTTATAGCCTGAAAAAATCTCATCTTCGACTGGTCTTAGGATCCTTAGGACCGGTCGTAGCTTCAAAGATTTTGAAAGATTTCCACGGGATTAGATTAGCTGTTCTCACGACTGATCTTTAGGTAACCTACGACCAGTCGTGGACCACCTACGACTGGTCGTGTGTCACCTACGACTGGTCATAGGACCCTAGATACGTCGCTGGAGTTCGAGTCGTAGGACTTGACCGGTCGAAGGATGAGTCGTAGAACTTCCCAGGACTGGTTGAAGCAAGTCCAGGACTGGTCGAAGGACAACCAGGAAAATCTGAAAATCTGTAACAACCTAGGACTGGTTCTGAGAAACCTAAGACTGGTCGAAGCAAAGCTAGGACTGGTCTTAAGATTTCTAGGACTGGTCTTAGAACAGTCATAACAAGCATATTAAAATATTCGAATTATGTATCCAGAATGACCTATCATACAGACCAACCTAAGGTCAATCTAAGGTCAAACAAACCTTGAAGCGAGATGAACATTGAAGTCTTGAAGGTCTGTATTCTCAGATGATCTTGAAGGAGAAGCTTGAATCAAGTTGACGGCTTTCTAGAGTTTGGTACTTTCTTGACTTGTCTTGATGAAGTCTTCTAATCTTGAACTTGTTAGAAGCAAACTTGAAGTCTTCTATTCTTGTAGACTTTATCCATGACATGTCTTACAAACATTCTTCATTCATGATCTTGTCTTGAAAACATTCTTCATCCATGATCTTGTCTTGAAGCAGTGTGTAGTCACAAACAAGAAACACAAGAAGTACAAGACATATAGGTTTTGGCACTACAAAATTTGACAACCAAAGGGATATGAAATCATAGCACTAACAGAAGGTCACTTAAATTTGAACTTTTCATCACAAACAAGTCCATCATTCCAAAGTGGTTTGTCACTACAAAATTTGACAATACAGGGTGCTTAATATACAACATAGCACTTACAGACATGATCAAATCTCACTTACAGACATGATCAAATCTCATACAGATGTGATCAAGTTCAAAAACCCTTATAAAGATGAGACCATCATCATTCCCTTGAACCTTCAGTGTCACCTCTCTATGATTCAAAGCAAGCCATCTGATCATATGACGCAGAATCGGCTTCTATATGTAGCAAACTGGGTGAAAATTCTGGAAGGCTATCTTACAGAAAAATGGCTAGTGCAGAAGACCGAGCAAATATCATATATGCGCTTCCTCATGCCATACTATAGCCCCCACACTTTGTATCCTACCCATTACTTTGAAATAGTCTAGTAATGCTTTCACGACCGTGACTCTTTATGGGGAAAGGACGAATTCAGGACACATGGCCTCTTAGCCCAACGTCAATTCTACAGTTCATGGGTCAGGGAAATTCTTCAAAAATACAAAGGAGTCCTTATTGTGATGAATATATATGTAGCTATAGAAGCCACCTCTGATTTTTCCACAAAGACACTCTGATTTATAAAGGCTTCTTGAAGCATTGGTCTTCTACCACAAATTCCTTTCATCTTCCAATAAGTGAAGTGAGCATCACTCTGTGGGATCTTCACCGGATGGTTGGCCTTCTCATCACCGGTTCTTTTCTGGATGAGTATATTCCCACAAACGAAGAGTTTTCTTATGTCGCTTTCGACAGAACACCTCACATTTCTTCTTCCACTATTGAACTCTTCCGTGAAATGTCACACTTCCCTGATGTTCATAAAATATCCCCGCTCCAGTGGCTCGCACATTTCTCGGTATGTACTTTCAACACTTCTTCTCTTCTCCTTTTATATACATTTACATATTTTTCTCATATTTCTCTTCTCCTCAGGTTTTCTGGTAGCCACTCCCCAGAGCTAGAATCCACTCGTAGAAGAATAAGAGGTCCAGCCATTTTCACCCCTGAAACCAAATTAGCTGCTTTCCTAGCATATTGGTTAAGTCTTGTTGTCTTAACCAGCTCAAAATGGTCGGACTCCATTCGCCTAACTTTATTTGTAGCGGTAGGGGCCATAGCAGAAGGTAAAAATAAATATTCTTTAGCTCCTCCTGCCCTATGTTCTCTATATAGAGCTTTTGGGAACGTTGTAATGCATTGCTCAAGCCCAGCAGTTGGGGCTACATCTTCCTTCACTCCATGGCACTATTTCTCCAGTTAGCTTGGAGTATATTTGTCGTAGACCTACAATGACCCTAAGAAGGCTTATGTTCACCAAAAGTGTCCTCCCTTGTGTTATTATTTCAAATGAAAAATGGTGAAAAAAACATATGAATGGATCATTGATAAGATTGAGAATATGGAATCCATCGACTTCTTCCCTTTCTACTTAACCCATTAAGCCAAAGACCGAGAGGTTGAAGACAATGATAATTTGGAGCCTATCGAGAAAGCTTTCCTGATCTGCATTCGTTCCTGTATCCTACCAATGAGAGGAGTGGAATTCTGGAGGGAACCCTACTATCCGAGTAGGTTTACGAGGAAATTTGGCTATGATCAGATAGTACCTCAAGCGGGAGAGGAGGTTACACCAATAATGAGAAGTTATGGGGTTGGCCCATATAACTGGGCCTTAATATGGAAACAACTCTTGGCCAGGAACTTCAACTCCCGCTTCGTTCTTCCCGGATTCAACCATCGGGTGCAAGCTTCGTATGCCTGGATGCGCTAGTGGTCACACCATTATTATCTGGTATGTAATTATTTTCCTGTCGACTGTCCCATCTGGATTTCCCCTCACAGGCTAAGAAATTATAGACCGAAACAAGGGATCAGGTATTTTGTTGAAAAAGATCATGCAGCTACTCCGAGGCAGCTTTGTCAAAAATTTTCCACAGAAGAACCTATCAGAGAGATAAAGCCGCCGAACACTTTGGAGGGATAGATTGCCTTTGGATCTCTTCTCGATCTTATAAAGCGAACAGGAAGACAAGCCACTCCTGTGGATGAATTTGAAACCCCCGACACTATTCTCTCTTCTCCTACTCGTGAGAGAGAGGTCAAGCCACCGCTGTAGATTCTTCTGCGGTAGATCACATAACGACTGCAGTTTCTCCTGCTGCAGGTCAGATTACCACTACCGCTTCTCCTATGACTCGTTTGCGAGCCAAATCTTTATCCCCAGAAGCTCTGGCACATCAACTTCCTTTTCCCGCTCGAGGTGCTCGTCTTCTTCCCGTAAAAATCATTTATAAAGGAAAACAAGCAATCTCTGAAGAGGACAGCTCGTCAGATTATTCAGCAAATACTCTGGTCAGCGAAACATCCTCTTCCACAAGTTTGACTGATGAAGGGGATGTCATGGCTTTCAGATTATTCAGCAAATACTCTGGTCAGCGAAACATCCTCTTCCACAATTTTGGGTCTTGCAGATCGTATTTAAAGCGATTCAAATGGATTTCATGGCTAATCTAGTTTAGCACCTAGTTAACTTTGTCAAATTTCTAAAGGATTTAATCCTAAGTGATTTTCGTCTGAGGTGGAACTTAGTCCTTTGTAGTTTGTATATAAAGTGATCCAAGTTATACTACTTAGCTAGTTTAAGATAGTGTCTAGGGTGAAAGTACTTAGAAAAATTGAAAGAACAAGGTGGTGAAGGGTGGGATTTGTGAAGGAAGTGGGTTCAACAGTAGTTTTAGACTTTGGGATTGAGTTCTGACTAGTTAATAAGGTATTAGGATCGACCCATTGCCTAAGGACGTCTAATCCCAGGTTGGCAAAATTTTGGGATGTTACACTTAAAGATGCCACTTGATGTAGCCGATGAACCGATTCGATTAATGTAGATGTTCAATGTTCAACACATATAATCAAGGGTTCTAGGTTTTAAATAAATTTTAAATTAACTCAAAACTTAGGCTACTTGTTTGAATTCCTTGGATCTCAAAGGGTAGAAAGAAAACTCCCTTTAAAAAAATAGATTTACAAAGCAGAGATCAAAGCAAATAAGCTATTAAAAATAATCTAAAATTACCGGACTATAGCTTAATAATGACGGGGAATTTGTTCTCAGAGTGGAAGCTTTATGGGGGCTTAATTGAATGATTTAGAATGAGAAAAGACCTCTATTTATAGGCTAAAAAATGGTTCCTTTGACTGGTCTTAGTTTTAACAAAATTTCAAATTTCTGGCGCGATCGGATAAAACTGACCTTCGATTGGTCGAGTGGCTTGCTTGACTGGTCAAGTGGCCTGATCGACTAGTCGAGCACAGTCCTTGACTGGTCGTGGGATGCAAAAATATGTTGCTAGAGTTCGAGTCGAGCTCCCCACGACTGGTCGAGTAGATCTCCACGACTGGTCAAGAAGGGTGCTCGACTGGTCGAGGATCTACCAGGAAAACTCAAAATTTGAGTTTAAAACTTGGACTAGTCGAAGCAATTCCTGAACTGGTCGAGCTAGAGCCTGGAGTAGTCAAACATAGCTAGGACTAGTCGAATTTAAGCCTATTCCAAGTATAAAAACTCGAATATAATATGTATAAGAAAGGACCTAAGCCTAGGGTCATTCTAAGGTCACATATACCTAAATCATTGAACATTGAACTCAAATCTTCAGTAACTTCAAATCTTCTACTTGAAGTAGATTCACATTAGAAGCTTAAACTTGAAGTAGACTTGCATTAGTAGCTTGAATTCAGTAGCTTGATCTTCGTGTCTTGTACTTCAAATCTTCAACCGGCTTAATCTTGAAGGTGAACTTTCCATCATCATTCACTTGAAGGTGAACTTTCCATCACTCAAACAAGTCACACCCTAACTTGTTTTGTCTTACCAAAATTTGATAATAAAAGGGTGCTTAATTACATCATAGCACTTACAATCTCCCCCTTTGTCAAATTTGTGACAAAAAAAAACTTAGAAGATTTATAAAATACAAACTTCACAACTTCGCACTCTATCATTCACGATATATGCTCACCCTCAATCAATCAATTCTCCTGTATCCTGAGCTTTGACTTAGACTTGAGTAGAGTACCTGCATATGTATTAAGAAATATACATATATCCACAATATACACAATATACAGGTCCACACCAACTAATTCATTTGCTCATAAGTTATTATAAGCACATCAAGCAAATGAAATGAAAATAAGCAAGCTAAGCAAAAACTCAAGCATAATCATATAAAGTCTCTCCCCCTTTTTGACACAACTTGACAAAGGAAGATAAATATCTAGTAAAGCACAAATATGATGTTGAACAGAAAGCGAGTATAAGCAAAAGGATTGTCATGATACTATAAAAAAAAAAAAAAAAAAAAAAGGAGTGTTAACTAGATTATCCCATACAAACCAAGTGAAATAGTGAAAGTTAAGTTATACAGATCCAACATCGAAAAATTCAAATACTAATCAGAGCCTGAAGAAGAAGGAGGTGGAATGGATGGGTCAATTTGATGAAGTCCCCTCGTAATGCGATGGAAATATTTACGCATATACTTCATCAAGGATTTATAACTTTCATTCAGGTTGTCCTGAGAAATTTTCAACTCACCCACCTTCTCCTCCAGTGAGCGAAGATGCTCATCAAACTGAGACGACTGATAATCAGGGTCAGCCTCATCATCAGTTTCTAATTGATCAAAGATATCATCCATAGTAGTGTCAGTTGGCAGAGTGTCTCCTTCTTCTTTAACTTCAACGTCCTCCTCATCACGTTGGCCTGGTAGAAATTTTAGGTTCATCATATTGATATTGGAATTATTGAAAGGTAGAACCCCTTTAAGAGCCTCAATAGGTGGCATGACCACATTACACTGAAGAACTAGTGTAGTCATCAAATAGGCAAATGGTAAGACAGAATTGAATAACGATATAATAAATCAAGGAAGGAAGACAAATAGGAATACCAGAAACTATAGAATGGAGAATGTGACACATGAATGAAATCTGCTTAGCCTTGTTCCCAAAATGAAGATACACATTAGCAATAAAGATATGATGAAGAATCCTGTATTTAGGCAACATCTGATTGGCAAGGAGGGCATTACCTGCGCTCCATTCCACATCAAAGTGACATAACTTGCAAGTTAGTTTGCGCCACTCAGATTCAGAATTTGTTCAACAAGACTTGGTCATCGTTAACATTTATGTCTAATAAACCCAATATCAGATGCTTATCAACTTTAAACGTCCCTTCTCTAAAACTAATAGAGAAAGATAGATCATCAAGGGACGCTTCAGTAATTGAAGCATACATTGCTTATACAATAGAGCGCGGTAAGCCGGTCCGCCCCAATTTAGGATGTTTTCCCAACCTACAAGGGAAAGGATGGGAAGTAGATGTAAAGGAGCTAAATGATCAACATTAATGGTACACTCAACAATAATTTTCCTATCACGGAGGTCCTGTACATATTTCGGGTCTTCTTCGGGTGGTCGTAGGGTACGCATCCTAATAGGAGTTTCCCTTGAAGAAGAAGCACGTGTTACTTTCTTCTTAGTTCGAACCTCCTTGGAATGCAAGAAATAGTGAAAAACAACAAGGGAATAATGGAATTCAAGAAAATCAAATTTTTTTTTAATCAAAACCCACAAAAATGAACTAGAAAACCCAAATCGACTTCAAAATGTAGAACAATAACCATACAAAGACCCAAATCTAGAAGAAAAATGAAAATGGAGCACTTATAATGATCCTAGGAAGATGGGTTCGACGAGTCGAGAAGAGGGTCAGATGAGGAAGAAGAAGAAATGAAGAAAGAAAAGATTTTCCCCTTCTTTTAAGTCAAATAGTCGCGCTCCACGACTGGTCGAGTACATGCTTGACCCGTCATGGCTCGACTGGTCGAGTACATGCTCAACCGGTCGTGCTACACTGAAAAATTAAATTTTATTTAAAAATTTTTAAAAATATTTGCATAAAAAAAATAAAAATTAAAGCATGAAAACATAACATATTCCACTTAACTTGAATTACACATACCAATATCAAGTTTTTATTTTGAAAACCTATTCTTGTCAAGTGGTTTAGTTAAGATGTCAGCAAGCTAGTTTTCCATCTGGATATATTCTAAAGAAATGATTTTATCTTCAACCAATTCCCAAATGAAATGATAACGAATGTCAATACGTTTTGTTCGAGAATGTTGGATGGGATTTTTTAAGATATTAATTGTAGTAGAGTTATCGCAATACAATATCATAGTGTCCTGCACAATTCCATAATCATTAAGCATTCTTTTCATCCAAACAAGCTAAGTACAAGCATTACCGGCTGCAATATATTCAGCCACAGCTCTAGATAATGATATTGAACTTTATTTTTTACTGTACCAGGATACTAAACAATTCCCAACATAGAAACATCCACCACTGGTAGATTTTCTATCATCAATATTTCCTGCCAATCAGCATCTGTATATCCAGCTAATTGAACATTTGTATCATACGGATACCAGAGGCCTAAATTACCAGTAATTACGACATATCTAATAATGCGTTTAGATTGATATCTAGCACAGATACCCACACCGAAAGCAATATCTGGTCTACTAGCAGTTAAGTACAAGAGACTACCAATCATGCTACGATATAACCAAGCATCTATACTTTTACCAGTTTTATCTTTAGAGAGCTTGAGAGTCGTACTCATAGGAATATCGAATTTCTTACCATTTTCAAATCTAAATTTCTTAACCAGACTTAAAGTGTACTTGGTTTGAGAAATAAAGATACCATCATCTAGTTGTTTAACCTGTAAACCTAGGAAGTAGTTCAATTCTCCCACCATACTCATCTCGAACTTAGATTTCACAAGCTCTGCAAACTCAGTGGACAGGTTAGTGCATGTAGAACCATAGATAATATCATCAACATATATATGTACTATTAGTATGTGTTCATTATATTTTTTAACAAATAGGGCTTTATCAACACTACCCATAACAAAATTGTGACTGAGTAAGAACTTAGTCAGCTTCTCATACCATGCTCTAGAAGCTTGTTTCAACCCGTAAAGTGCCTTTTTAAGGCGATATACATGATTTGAGTGTTTAGGGTCTTCAAAGCCCTTAGGTTGTTCACCAGACACCTCTTCATGTAAATCCCCATTTAAGAAAGTACTTTTGACATTCATTTGATATATTTTGAATTTTTTAAAGCAAGCAATGGATATAAACAACCTAATAGATTCAAGACGAGCTACTGGAGCAAAGGTTTCATCATAATCAACTCCTTCAATTTAAGTATACCCTTGTACAACCAGTCTAGCTTTGTTTCTAATTATGTTTCCTAATTCATCAGATTTGTTCTTAAAAATCCATTTGGTTCCAATTATGTGTTTATCAGATGGTCTTGAAACCAAGTACCAAACATCATTCCTAACAAACTGATTTAATTCATCTTGCATAGCAACAATCCAATTTTCATCAGTAAGTGCTTCTTTTATGTTGGCTGGTTCAACTTGAGAAGTAAAGCAAATGTAATTGAAAATATTTTCTAATTATTTTCTAGTACGCACGCCAATGAGAGGGTTGCTTAGAATTAGATCAGTAGGATGGTCTTTGACTGATCTTAGTTCAGTATTGACTGGACTAGATGAGGAGTCAGGTTTTTCAATTATATTGACTTCATCATCTTCTAAACTAGAAGAGGGTGTGTTCAGGTGATCATCAATTACCACATTTATAAATTCTTGAATTACACTTGTTCACTTATTAAGAACATGATATGCGCTACTATTTAGAGCTTAGCCTAGGAATATCCCTTCATCACTTTTGACTTCAAACTTCCCTAAGTTTTCACGGTCACGTAAGATGAAGCACTTACTTCCTAAAATTTGAAAGTATTTGACGGTAGGTTTCTTATTAAACCATAATTCATAAGATGTTTTATCTTTAGTTTTTCTAATGTACACACGGTTTATAATATAGCATGTAATGTTTATAGCTTTGGCCCACAAATTCTTAGGTAATTTCATGCTATTTAGCATAACACTGGCCATCTCTTGTAGCACTCTATTTTTCCTTTCAACAACCCATTTCGTTGAGGTGTTTTAGGAGCTAAAAACCCATGCGATATGCCATGATCGTTACAAAACTTCTCAAAATTGTTATTTTCGAATTCTAACCCATGATCACTTCTGATCTTGATAACATTCATTTCTTTTTCTGTCTGAATTTGTTTCAGAATATTTTTAACTTCTTCTAAAGTCTTGAATTTTTCTCTCATGAATGCTACCCAAGTAAATCTGGTAAAGTCATCAACAATCACCAGAAAATACTTCTTACCACCTTTACTCTCCATTCTGGTTGGTCTAACAAGGTCCATATGGAGAAGTTCAAGAGGTTTGGATGTGGCAGAGGAGTTCACCTTTTTGTGACTACTCCTTGTTTGTTTGCCAATTTGGCATGCGCCACATATTTTATCCATTTTTTTAAATTTGGGTAGACCTCTAATCATATCAATTTTGCTCAGTCTATGTAGATTTCGGTAGTAAACATGTCTAAGGTGCTTGTGTCATAATTCAGTTTCATCAGTTTGGACTATGTAACATGAAAATGTAGATGAGCAAGACTCATTAATGATATAGCAATATTTAGACATTTTACGACCATTTAATATCATACAACCTTTCTCATTTAAGATCTCACATCGTTGATTAGTAAATTTAACACTATATTTGTTATCACAAATTTGAGATATACTTAAAACATTGTGCTTAAAACCTTCAACATATAAGACATTTTCAAAAGGAGGAAGGTTGGAGATTTATACCGTACCTTGGCCAATTATCTTGTAGTTACCTCCATCACCAAAAATGACTGAGTCATCAGTCATTTCCTTGTAGTTGGTGAACATATCTTTGTTACCTATCATGTGTCTAGAATAACCACTATCTAAGTACCACTTTGAATGGCTAGAGCCTTGATGGTGGTGTGAGTAACAAGACAAGTAACTTTAGGAACCCATTTCATTGTTATTTTGGGTTTTGGAGTACATTTGGTTTTCCTTGCCATAGAGGAATTGAATTTTCTCGGTTTATCAACTCTAATATTAGAGTTAGATTTGAGAAACTCTTCGAGTAAGTCCACAATCTTTCCAGCTATGGGGTTATAACTTTGTTTTCAAAAGTTGAAATTATTTGAATTGACTTTAGATGCTTGAAAAGGTTTTGTATTTTTAAAGTTGTTTTGATAATTATTTTTCAAGCTCTTTTCTTTTGAGTTTGAGAATTCTCCTCTAACAAATGTAGGAGATACATTCTTATTTTTCATAGGTGTGTCTTCGACATATCCCAGACCTGTTTTATGCCCACATTCTTTTGATGCGGTTAATAATCTTTCAAGTTTAGGGTCTCTATGGGCATACCTCCAGGTATCTTTAGAACTCAATAGAGAAGAGACTTCAAACTTTAGTTTCTCATTTTTTGTTCTGAGTTTTTCAAGTTCAAAAGTTTTGAAACTCAAATGACATTTAGCTTTTTCATAATAATTAGAAAGATGAGATTTTTCCAAAACAAAATTTTCAAGTTCTTGTTTTAATTTAAAGAATTTTTCTTTTTGAAGTTTTAACTTGACAGCAATCTTACAACTTTCCCTGTATAGGGCATTATAGGCATCCTGAAGATCACCTTCATTTTCTTTTTCAGGGTCCCTCCTGAGATTTTCATAGTCAGATGAATTGCAACTATCTGAGGAAGTGACTCTGGCTATAGTCATTGGAGCATTTACTTCATTTGAAGTTTTTGGTTCTAATTCATCCGACTCAGAAGAAACTTCAGAGCTGGATGATTCATCCCAAGTGGCTAGCATGCCTCTTCTTTTTAGCTTGTCCCTTTTTGGACACTTATTTGTCAAATGCCCATATTCATGGCAATTGAAACACTGACTATCTTTTAGAGATTTTCAATTTTTAGATTTTCCTTTTCTCTTCTCAGAGGGTTTCTGAAAATTTACTCTTTTCTTACTTTTAAAAATCCTGTAAAACTTTTTAGCAAGTAAAGCCATATCATCCTCTGAGTTTTCAAAATCAGAATTAACATCACTATCTTTTGAAATAGGTTTAGATGATTTAAGAGCCATGGACTTACCTTTGGGAGCTTTAAAATTTAACTCATAGGTTTGAAGTGAACCAACTCCTCAACCTTCATTTAATTTGTGTCTCTCAGTTCCTGAATGGTAGTAACTTTGGAATTAAACTTCTCAGGAAGTGATTGCAATATCTTAGCACAGACTTTACTTTCTGGGATCCCATCTCCTAGGCCCCACATAGAATTGACTATCATTTAGTTTTGTATAGAAGTCCATGAAAGACTCATTTTCTTCCCTACAAATTTCCTCAAACTTGGTAGTGAGGATCTGAACTTTAGACTTTTGACAATAGTCGTTCCTTCGTGTGTCATTTCAAGAATGTCCCAGGCTTGTTTTGTTGTATCATATCAAATGATTCTTTTAAATTCATCAGGTGATAGAGCACATGTAATTACATTTAAAGCCTTAGCATTTGCACTGCTTTCATTTTTCTGAGGTGTGGTCCATAAATAATAAGGTGATTCTTTAATGGACTTGGTTCCATCACTGCCTAGAACCTCAGACACTGGTGGTTTCCATTTGGTTACCGTGGCTTGCCACATGCTTTCATCAATGGATTTCAAGAAAATCCTCATTCTGACTTTCCAATAAGCATAGTTTAAGCCGTCAAATGGTGGAGGCCTAGTAATAGGCAGGCTATCGAAATTTGACATAATGAAAGTTCTAAATCGATAAGCTCAAGGAAATTAATCTAAGAAAATGAGTAACTTAGTTCAAATACCACTTGAAAAGGATGAGCTCTCAGTCCTAGAGGGGGGTGAATAGGATTATGCCAAAATTAAAAATTACATAACAGAAATAATAAATAACTGAATTAAACGCAGATCTCAATCATAATAGTATTGAGAAATTGATTCAAACCTTTGTTCAAAGGACAACCTTACACCAAAAACAAATGTTTATGGTAGGACAACCTGATTTCTTGAACTTAGTAAAGATCAAGATCACAAACTAAAACAAGAGGCAAATAATGAAAGCTATCTATTACAATCATTCACCACATGTACATGAAAGAAAGAATTCTAAACATTCAGCACACATCCATCACATACATCATCATCCACCTCAAACACTAAGATATATAGTGGTTCGATGTGTACACCAACTGTTCTCAAACAACCATACGTACTCCACTCCCAATAATCACAACCCACGTGATAGGCTTTCTCAGGTTCACCTTAAAACCTATACATGCTTCTTGCAAGCCGTACCAAGACGAGTATTCATCTTCTCTGCACACTTTAGGAACTTATGCTGGTTGCACAATTTTTGAACTGCAAGGAGCGACGTCTGATGTGTCTGGCCCAATGTAACTGTCTGTAAATGCAAACTTCTCTGATCAAGAAGCTTGGTTGTCTCATCTCTGAGGGGATCAGGGAGAGAGTTGAGATAGACCTGTTTGAGATTGATGTTGTGTTTTCAAATGGGTTTACACAATCAAAACCCCGTGTTGAGTTTTTCTGACTGATCTCAGTCAAAACTAATACAAAGATTTTTATGGCTAATCTCAAATAAAATAAAAAAACAAATAACAAATACTTATCTTCTTCTTGAAGATGCTGCTTGACGTAGCCGATGAACTGCTTCGATTGATGTAGATGTTCAATGTTCAACGCATATAATCAAGGGTTCTAGGTTCTAAATAGATTTTAAATTAACTCAAACCTTGGGCTACTTGTTTAAATTCCTTGGATCTCAAAGGGTATAATGAAAATTCCCTTTAAAAAAATAGATTTACAAAGCAGCGATCAAGGAATTACAAAGCAAATAAGCTATTAAAAATAATCTAAAATTACCGGACTATAGCTTAATAATGACGGGGACTTTTCTCTCAGAGTGGAAGCTTTCTGAGGCTTAATTGAATGATTTAGAATGAGAAAAGACATTTATTTATAGGCTGAAAAATTGTTCCTTCGACTAGTCATATGTCTCCTTCGACTGGTCTTAGTTTTAACAAATTTTCAAATTTCTGGCACGATCGGATAAAACCGACCTTTGACTGGTCAAGTGGCTTGCTCAACTGGTCGAGCACAGCCCTCGACTGATCGTGGGATGCAAAAATATGTTGCTAGAGTTCGAGTAGAGTTCCCCGTGACTGGTTGAGCAGATCTCCACGACTAGTCGAGCAGGGTGCTCTACTGGTCGAGGATCTATCAAAGAAACTCAAAATTTAAGTTTGAAACTTAGACTAGTCGAAGCAATTCCTGGACTAGTCAAACCAGAGCCTGGACTAGTCAAACATAGGTAAGGACTAGTCAAATTTAACCCTATTCCAAGTATAAAAACCCGAATGTAATATGCATAAGAAAGGACTTAAACCTAGGGTCATTCTAGGGTCACATATAAATAAATCACTAAACATTGAACTCAAATCTTCAGTAACTTTAGATCTTCTACTTGAAGTAGATTCATATTAGAATCTTGAACTTGAAGTAGAATTCATTAGTAGATTAAATTCAGTAGCTTGATCTTCGTGTCTTGTACTTCAAATCTTCAACTGGCTTGATCTTAAAGGTGAACTTTCCATCATCCTTCACTTGAAGGTGAACTTTCCATCACTCAAACAAGTCACACCCTAACTTGTTTTATCTTACCGAAATTTGACACTAAAAGGGTGCTTAATTACATCATAGCACTAACAATTTTTAATTGTAGATATGTATAAAATAAATGGTTTACCCTCCATGGGAGCTGCTAATACTGGAGGTTGTTTTAGCAATTCTTTTATTGAATCGAACGCATTCTGACGGGACTTGTCCCAAACAAATTCCATTCCTTTCTTCATTAGATGAGAAAATGGCTAACATCTTCTTGCCAAGTTCAAGATAAACCGGTGAATGTATGCCAATTTTCCTTCCACGCTTTTCAATTCTTTCAACATTTTCAGGGGCAGCATATCTTGGATGGCCTTGACTTTTCCTTGATCGATCTTGATCCCCCTGTGCCTAATAACGAAGTCGAGGAATTTTCCTGACGATACTCCAAAGGCACATTTAGCCGGATTCATCTTCAGCTGTTTCTTTCTGAGTCGTCGGAAGACTGGAGTCAGATGTTCGTGATGTTCTTCATGGTCATTTAATCTAACTACCAAATCATCCACGTAACATTCAACATGTTTATGCATCATGTCTTGAAAGATATTTTGCATTGCCCTTTGATATGTTGCTCCAGCATTCTTGAGACTGAATGGCATAACTTTATAGCAATAAATTCCTAACGAATTTTTAAACGCTGTTGCTTCTTCATCTTCAAGGCCATTCTTATTTGGTTATAACCGGCGTAACCAAACATGAAGGACATGACAGCATATTTCGTTGTGCTATCGATTAACAACTCGGTTATCGGCAACGAAAATCATTTTTCAAGTAGGCTTCATTTAGATCTCTGAAGTCAACACATACCCTGATCTGTCCACTTTTCTTCTTTACTGGGACCACATTCGATATCCATTTAGGATATTTAACTTCTCTGATGAACCCGACTTTTATTAGTTTATTTATTTCTTCTTCAATCAAGGGGATCAGGTCCGAGTAAAACCGCCTTTGTGCTTGCTTAATCAGCCTCTTGTCTATAAAATGTTCAACCGGTGCATTGTTACTGACGGTTCTAAGCCTGGCATTTCTGCATATGTCTAAACAAAGACATCCTTATCCTCTTTCAAGAGTTTGACATACTGATCAGCTTCTTGTTCGAGGAGACTAGCGCTTATGGATGTATTCTGTGGTTCTTCTTCCATGCCCAAATTTATTTCTTATAAATTGTCAATTGTCGGTTACCCCCCGTCTTCCATCTGCTTCGGAGCTGTCTCAGGATGTTTAATTATTTCAAAATCTGTTTCTTTTACCTAGTCAACCATAACCATATTCATTAAAGACTCTACCCCTAATCCTCAAAATTTCTCTCGCTTTTCTGATTGACATCGATCGGGATTTGAATTCCTTGCCCGTAATTTAGGTCAGTCACCTCTTCATAGTCAAAACCCATGTCTTTCATGATTTTCCTACTAGCTGGATTGTACTTCTTGAGATCTTCGAATGTCAATTTTCCATAAACTATGTTATTATTGGCCCTTTCTTCTGTTTTTACTTCCGAACGGGTGTAAAATTCATTCGATTTGGGAAAATACAAAGAATCTTAAAGACAAAAGGAGCACTCTTCCCTGTAAGAGTTGTGCCATGAAGATTGCAAGGAGAGAAGAATTGTGTAGCACACAATGAAGATTGTAAAGATAGAAGAGTTGTGCGACGCACAATGAAGATTGCAAGGAGAGAAGAGTTGCGCGGCGCACAAAGAAGATTGCAGGGAGAGAAGAGTTGTGCAATGCACAAAGAAGAGGACAGTGCAACAGGTGTGACCGCCCAAGGGGTCAGTGCACAACAAATTCGGTGGGATGTTCGCACGTGCGGGAGGCTATATATACCCCATTATCTCCCATGTATCATTCATTGGAGCAATATCAGGATAGCTAAGAGAGATCCAGACTTCAGAAAGACTCAGGCACTGGAGGAAGTCGTTGTGCGGCGCACAACTCCCATGGGTGCACAACCCAAATAGATGCACAACTCCCATGGGCACACAACCCTGTGGGTGCACAACTCCCATGGGCGCACAACGTTGTGGGTGCGCAACAATTCTGCATTAAGGAGCCATTAAAGGAACAACCAACATAGCCTGAGTGATATCAGAAACATGAGATTTGTTAAATCGAAGAGAATATTAGTCCAGCACAATCATAATTCCATATTAAAGATCATGATGTGATCTAAGTTACTGCAGAAATTAACATAGCATATTTGATATTTGTATTGAATTATGTAATTGCTTTACTTTAGAATCAAAGGAGACAAAGGATGTATATGAATTCAGATTAAATCAATATAGTGATTATTCTCTGTATTCCCCTTTTTTAATTATTAAGTAAACGAATTCCCCAAATCGAATGCATTTGTTTCTTGTCAAAATAAAATGGCGACTCTGCTAGGGACTTTTCCACCACTTGATATTATCTTAGGAACAATAATGAGAATTTTCACCACTGTTTGGTGTCAACAAGATGCCAAAATGGTGACTCTCAGCTGAACATCTTCCTTTTCATCTCCAAAGTAGAGTGGAATCTCATTCAAGTACTGATTCATGTTTTTTTACAACTGACTCAGATTCAGAAAAACTACAATTAATCAATGGCGATCATTTAGAACAAGACAGTCTTCTATTTCATAGCAATAGGGTTTGTGATAGAATACGCTGGCAAAGAAACTTTATATCACAATGAGGAGTCCATGCCAATCAAACATAGGGAATCGTAAATAGCTGCCGTAGTCGTAACCGCTTCACCAATAGCACAAGAAGATGGGAACGATTGGATTGTCATTTTACGTCGGGGGGCAAGAACCCGGAATGTCTCAGCTGCTAGAATAAGTCCATCATTACAAATAATTAGGGGATCGGTAACATGAAACGCAGCTAGAAAAAATCCTAAGCTTGCCCCTCCAGCAATATACCCAGGAAAACCATTTCTCCACTATCGACGCATGATTTTCCAGCAGTACCTGTGGGAGTAGCTCGATGGACAAAGGGACAGAAAGTTAAGTCGTTGCTGACAAGCTCGCCAGCCCCCGTATCACCTCAATCAACTGACTGCTATGGAAGTACAGGAAAACTAGATGAAACTCCTCTTTTAGCGAGCCCTGTTGCATTGATATATTCCTATTCTACCCCAACCACAGCTTTGTCAGGGAATGGAGAGGCTGCCGTATGTATGGCCGGAACAAATCAAGGCCCACCGCTGACTACAGAAGATCGTATGACTAAAATGGCACAAGAACAGAGAATGCTGATGGAGGAATGTAGAAATCTCTGGGAGACCCTAGCAACTCTTGCACACAATGTAGCTCAGATGATAACTCCTCCAATGACAGGTAACATGAATTGACGAGAACAGCAACCTGAAGGCTCCCAACCACCAAGAACAGGATCGCTCGAGTCCGCTCCTACGGCAAGGATGATAACATAAGAGGAAGTGAGACAGGTCATTGAGGAAGCCATCAGGATGGAAAGGGAACATGAAAATATCAGAAGATTCAGATATCGGACACCGTATCCAAGAGAGGTGGAAGAAATCCCTTTCCTAACCAATTTTAAGCACCCCGATTTTCAGAAATTCAACGGAGACGGCTCACCGGAAGAGCATCTAATGCACTTCATCACCAGTATGGGAAACTTCTCTATAATACCACGATATTGCCTTCGACTGTTCGGGTCTTCTCTGACAGGCAAGGTGTTTCGATGATACTCCAGTTTAGCGCTAGGATCGATGAGGACTTGGGAGCAGATGCAAGACGCATTCATGTCAAACTTCTTCTTGCTAGATGGAAGGGGAGCCTATAGAAAAATTCATAGATAGATGGAAGACGTTGGGAGCTTCTTGCAAACAGTTATTGGAGGAGAAAGAGCAATTGAAGATGTGCTTGAACTCTATGGAGACAGGAATCATGTTCAGTCTCACCAGCGCCGATATCAAAACCTTCTGTGGCCTAACCACGAAGGCGCACACTTTTGGAAAGATTACTAAGAAATGCCAGCATTTAACTATGAAACAGCTAGAAGAGGACCCCATAAGTTTATTACAAATGTAGTCAATTATGAAAAGAAAAACCATGATACAAGAGAGATAAGAGGCAAAAAGACAAAAAGGAAAGAAGAATCAAATCGTCCCAAAGGAAGGTTTGATGATAAAAGACCCAAGTCGTTAAATTCTCATGAGGGATTTGCGTTTGAGAAAGAAGACGTTGTCCCTATGATGAATCAGTTGTTGAAAGCTGGCACAATAGAATTGCCTCCATCCAAGGGCACTGATGAATCATTAAAAACAAGAAAAAGAGACTTCTGTCACTATCACCATCCGATAGGGCATTCGATAGAAAATTATTACACGTTGAAATGTATAATACAAAGAATGATAAATAAAGGTGTGATAATAATCAGAAAGGAAAAAAGAGAGAAATAGAAAAGCAACAGTGAATGTATTAATTGCCCGAGAAGATATTCATGAGAGAACAGGGAAAGAACATCATAAGATTACGGGCAAAGCCGTAGTAATCACATTACGATTAGGAAGAAGGGTGACGAGTCCCTCGAGACAGAAAGTTGAACCAACGAAAGCAGAGGTTACCAAGAATTATCCTGGCAATGATAAAAAAAGAAGAGAAGAATGAAATAGGGAAAGGGACTTATGATGTGATAAGTCATTTGAAATACCAGCTCGATTAAGCGTTTACGACGCATTAAAATTATCAGAAGATTTCCAGCAAAGCCTGATTCAGGCCTTATCTGACCATGATGTCAGAGAAACGTTGCTTATAGAAAAGGAAAATGTATAGTGCAACGAGCAGGAGGATTGTATTCTAGTAGTTTCCTTCTCCGATGATGATTTAACTTGCGATGCAGGGCACAATAGACCATTGATGATAGTAGGTCATATTCGCGGTAAACAGGTCAAGCGAATAATGTTGGATAATGGGTCTACGGTGAATCTATTACCATTAATAATGCTGAATGAATTGGGATATCGCTGCACAAATTTACGCCCTAGTGGAATGATGATACAGGGCTTTAATCGAGATGGGCAGTATGCGCTTGGTAAGATTATAGTAACACTGGAAATATGAGAGTTAACTACAAATGTTATGTGCCATGTTATTAATGCAGTAATGTAACACCCCAGATTTTGAAGGTCGAGCAACGCTCAACTCTCGAGATTTAACGCATCACTTATGCAACATAGATAATGGTGTTTAAATGTTGTCCATATTAGTGCATTAAACATGAGAGAGATTATACTAAATCAGCATATTATACTCTAGAGTTAATGTAATTAAGCAAGCGGAAGACTGAGAGAGATATATAAAGTATATTCGTGTTTCACAACCTCCAGAGTATGAGTGTATTACCGGGCTGAATATATACATGTTTTATTTTAAAATATATAAAATGTCAGAATGTAGATGTTCGACTAATCCATGTAACCCTGTAATACCGTCGATCAGTACATGGTCTACATAGACCCACCTGATAGCTGTACATAGGAGAACTCCTCCTCGTCTATGAAATCCAATTCAGCTGTATAGGCATCGTCGCTACCTGCATATACAACAAGGTCTGGTTGGTGTTTTAAAACACCATCCCAGAGTGGGAGAGAGTTATCAACTTAATGGTACTATAAGGCAAAGGTTAACATGTTATCAACTTAGTCAAGCAGTAATAATAAAGTAGTACAACAATCATATCCTAAGTCCTCTTATTAATGCAGGAATGGTATGCTGTAATGATGCATGCCCTCACACGAAGCTCCCTCACAAGCGACTTCATCAACCGTTAGTGCATGACAAACTCCCTAAACGTGCTCTTCCACACCAAAGCACATGTAATGCGGTACATGGTCGTGTTAGCCAAGTACTTAATTAAGCTTATTCATACAGCAAATTCGGAAAGCTAAGGTACCTCCCTTTATATCATTAACCCAACCGAAGGATCCATCTAAGGTCGACAATCCTAGTTAATCGCATACGATAGGCAAGTTGTAGGGCATCACCCCTAATGAAAGTAGTGGATAGGCAAATTCAAGTATTTATACTCGAGGTCACCACAGGGAGGCTTGTCACCTTAGCGTAGGCCGACAGTGCGAATACAGTGTCCCATACCACTATATTTAGTTCACAAGTTTGGGTTGCTCATTGGTCACTACGAGGAGGCTCGTCACCCCAGCGTAAGCCGACAGCTCGACCACGGTGTCCCATACTACCATGCCCGGCTCATGAGTCTTAGCGGATCATGGTACCATGGTTGAAACGGGTCTTCACATTAGTAAGTGGTACCTTAGATTCAAGCAGTGATGTCCATACATGGTAAACACACAATAGGCCAATCGGTTTGTTTGGAAAGTTCGATTGGTATGAGCACACGTTGACTTAATCGACATGGAGCACATAAGCACCCCTTGTGGCCTAACCACGGTCGACAGTCGTCTTGCAACCCAGATTCATCGAATTACCCAATGTGGTGAAGCTAGTTCGGCCACCTGTACATGAACCATTACCAATTGGCTGGGCCACACTGTAGCCCCAAGTGTTACTCAGATGTAATAGGTAGATACATGTGATAATCATATCAACATTTGACAAACAATCCAAATCAAATCCTCATTTGATCATTTTATCAAACACATTAAACTGTTACCAAACACTACATTTTATTCATAAATTTCATAGCTACAAATATGGTTACATGAAAGGAATAATAAATATGAGAAAGGTAAATAAGAATATTATCTTAATACTCTTAATAAATACAATTCATCAACATTTTCTCATTCAGACATTTAATCAAACACTTAGGCTATACATAAGCGAATACGTAGACTAGGTTAGTTACAACGAGTATTTTTGCGATTCCTTCTACAAGGATGTCATCATGCAAATAACAATCATGAATCCTAGCTTAGTAGTCATAACACTTACAAATCATGTTCACATGTTCATTCAAACATTTCCACAAACACATAGGATTTATAGTTATTCAACATAGTTCCTACGTGTGTAATACATCAAAATCGACATGTCTAAGACAATATGGTAGCAATCAAGTCAAACATAAATCATTAGCTGACATTGAAAGCCTTGAAAACCATAACCTAAAAGTTTATAGTCTGCACCTTCCATCGGAAATATCGTTTCGAACTCGGTTCGAATCCTACGTTCTCAAAAATGGAATAACGGGTACCTAAATCATGAAATTTGTTGGCTAGGTTGACAAACACCATTTTAGATATTAACTACAGCATTAGGCTTTGGATTTCTTACCCAAATCGTAGTTGGAATGGTTCATGTAGCGATGGTAGGGAGGCGATTCAGTGCGTGGAGTTGTGGGAAGGAATCCCTGCAACGATCTCCTGAACTCTCTCTTCTTTCCTCACTCTTTTCTCCTCTTTTCTCTCTTATCTCTCCTGGGGTTAGAGAAATTCGTATGGAATGGGAACAGGGTGGTTTAAGGGCTATTTATAAGCCCAGAACTGATGTCAATGGCCCCAGGGCCATGGTATACTTAGGTTATAGCCAAAGGGCATTTGTTTCACGCAGAACAGGGCTCATTTGGAGGTCCATTGCTCACCTACGTCATGGAACAAGTTCCCTGACCATGGATCTAAGTTAGGTTATGATTTCGGTATGATCCGATTAGAGGATCAACCGTAGAGGACCTGTATCAGATCAATGGTCGTTGTCACTCGATCAGGGCCACAAGTATATAGATATGTGTAGGAAAATTTTCCTGATCCATGAGTAAAATTCGGTCAGAAACTAACGTTCCGAAATCTTCAATTTCGTTCGCAAGCAAACAACCCAATTTACTTAAGTTTCATTATGTTTTCTAAAGGCATTTGTGTTTCTTACACACTTTGCTCAGGGCTTAAGTTGTGCGTTTCTGGATATTATTTGGGCTCGATTCCCACGATGGTTATCAAGCCCAATAAGACGGACATATCCCTATAGTTTCACGGTCATCGGACTTTCGACGTGCGGTCCAGGTTCGATATAGAGTTTTGATGTGCTCCCGATAGCAACCAGCTTTCGAGATTTCTCCTAGGTTTTTAAGTAGTGCTGAGTCAGGGATTTTGATGGTTTTGGGTCTTTTCATTTGTATATATAATGGTTCGAGCCAAATCTATCGATTATTTAGTTTAGTACTTAACTAAATTTTCGTCTAATTTTCTACAGAGTATGGTCCTTAGGGACTTCTGCCTGAGGTGGTATTCGGGTCTTTGTACGGATTTTTCCGAGACATTACAATCTACCCCCCTTAAAGAAAAATTTCCCAAAATTAGTACCTTTTCATACTCCTCGAGGATCTGAGGGTAGTTCTTACGGACTTCGGCTTCTATTTCCCAAGTAGTCTCTTCCTCAGTGTGGTGTGTCCATAATACTTTCACGAGCAGGATCACTTTGATGTGTAGCACTTGTTCTTTCCTATCGAGAATACGTGTTGAGCGCAATACATAGGTAGCATCTTCACTTAATTGTACTTGCTCCCATTTGATAATATGAGTAGGATCTAGAATGTATTTCTTCAGCATCGATACGTGAAATACGTTGTGCACAGCAGCGAGTGGTGTAGGCAAGGTGATACGATATGTTACTACACCCACTCGGTCGAGAATCTGGAATGGGCCAATAAATCTCGGCGTGAGTTTTCCCTTCTTGCCAAAATGAATGACTCCCTTCATTGGAGAAACTTTAAGGAATACATGGTCCCCAACCTCAAATTCCAGCTGTCTTCATCTCATATCAGCATAACTTTTCTGTCTACTCTAGGCTATAAGAAGTCGACGCCTGATAATGTGGATCTTCTCTGAGGTCGCCTGAACCAAATCTGGGCTAACTAAGCTCTTCTCGCTAACTTCTGCCCAATAATGTGGTGCTCGACATGGGTGCCCATATAAGGCTTCATAAGGAGTCATGCCAATGCTTGCTTGGAAGTTGTTGTTGTAAGCAAACTTAGCATAAGGGAGACAGTCATCTCAACTATCCTTAAAGTCAAGCACGCATACTCGCAACATATCTTCAAGTATCTGATTCACCTGTTCCGTCTGCCCATCGGTTTATGGGTGAAACGCAGTACTGAATTTTAGTTTCACTCTCATTGCTTCCTAGATTCGAGTCGAGAAAATGGACGTGAATCGCGTGTCTCAGTCTGACACAATCTCCATAAGAACTCCATGCAGACGTACTATCTCCTTGATGTATAACTTGGCTAAATCATCTGCTGAATTTGAAATTCTAATCGGGAGGAAATGGACCGATTTCGTCAATCGGTCCACAATCACCCAAATGGAGTCATGTCTCTTCCTCATCTTCGGTAACCTGGAAATGAAATCCATAGATATGAAATCTCATTTCCATTCAGTTATGGGCATGGGCTGAAGTAAACCAAGAGGTCGACAATGCTCGACCTTGACCTGCTGGCATGTGAGACAACGGGATATATAATCTGCTATCTAGGCCTTCATGTTGTCCCACCAGTATGAACACTTTAAATCACAATACATCTTTATACTACCGAGATGCATTACCAATTTTGAATTGTGTGCGGCTTCCAGAACCTCTCTCCTCAAGTCATAGAGGTTCGGGATGCATAGGCGGCCACGATACCTCAAACCTCCATCCAAGCCAACTCTCCACTTGGATTCTTCACTGTAGCTTGCACGCTCTCTCATCTTCACCAACAACTCATCTTCTTCCTGGGCCACAATGATTCTGTCATCAATACGTGGCAGCACACAGAGGTGTGTGATACACTCTAAAGGCTCCTCCACTGTCAACCTCTGTTCGAAATCTCGCACAAATTCCACTATATTCCACTCTTCTATCACCAGTGGCGCTGCAAATTCTATGGTTTTCTTGCAGCTCAAGGCATCGGCCATAAGGTTGAACTTGCTAGGATGGTAGGAGACCTCAAATTTGAAATCTTTCAAGGTCTCCATCCAACATCGTTGCCTCATATTCAAGTTCTTCTACGAAAAAATGTACTTGGGGCTTTTATGGTCGCAAAAGAGCTCGAACCCCTCTCCGTAGAAGTAATGTCTCCAAAGCTTTCATAAGAACATGACTATTGCTAATCCTAGGTCGTGCGTGGGGTAGTTTTCTTCATATTTCCTCAACTGTCACGAGGCATAGGCAACCACTCTATCCTTTTGCATAAGAAGACAACCCAAACCAACACGAGACGCGTCAGTGTATATAGTATATTCGACCCCTTGCTCTGGAAATACTAGCACGGGTGCGGACGTCAGCTTGTCCTTTAATTCCAAAAAAATTGCTACTGCTTTCTCATTCTAGGTGAACTTAAGATCTTTTTGAGTGAGTTAGGACAACGGCCTAGCTATCTTGGAAAAATCTTTAATAAATCGACGATAGTAGCCAGCAAGTACAAGGAAGCTCCTCACTTCTGTAACCGAACCGGGCTGCTCCCAGTCCTGAACAGTGGTAACCTTGGCAAGGTCCACGGCTATTCCTTCCTTGGAAACTACGTATCCCAGGAACTTGATTTCTTCTTTCCAGAAGTCGCATTTCTGGTATTATGCAAACAACTGATTCTACCTGAGGGTATCGAAGACTGCTCGCAGGTGCTCCTCATGATCTTTTCGACTCTTAGAGTATATCAAAATGTCATCTATAAACACGATGACGAATCGGTATAGATATGGCCAGAATACCCTGTTCATAAGGTCCATGAATACGATCGGTGCGTTCGTAAGTCTAAACGACATCACTAGGAATTCATAGTGCCCAAAACTGGTTCTGAATGCCATTTTTTGCACGTCTTCATCCCTGATGTGCAACTGATAATATCCAGACTACAAGTCAATTTTTGAGAAATATTGTGCCCCTTTCAACTGGTCAAACAAGTCATCTATCCTGGGAAGAAGATACTTGTTCTTGACCGTGACGTGATTCAATTTACGATAATCAATACACAACCGCAACGATCCGTCTTTCTTCTTTACAAACAATATAAGTGCTCTCCAAGGAGATACGCTAGGTTGCATAAAACCTAAATCCAACAGATCATCTATCTGTCTCCTCAATTCCTCCATTTCACACGGAGGCATGCGGTATGTGAAAGTGCCCTGGTTTGTCAATTAGCGTGAGTGTTGAGTCAGTCAAACTACAGAGCTCATAGGAAGATAAATTCAAAGCGTATGCCTCAACCAAATGTGTACGAGCTCACCACAGGTAAATTTAAGCCTCACATCCCATGTCCCAAACACCAGGTATATAAAACCCTTAAAACAAACTAGAACATCATAGGGTTTTTAAGTTAAGAAAACTTTTTTAAAATATGAAAATTCTCTAAGTTTTCTTGCTTTGTTGATTTTATCGATACGCATCTCGATATGATCGACCTACGCTGTCGATATCCTCGATACCTAAACAATATCATCGGAATGAGGATAAAAGTGTTCAGCAACCACATATAAATTTGGATGGATTTATCGATGTATCGAAACACCTATCGATGTCATCGATATTCAAATCTCAAGTTCATCGAAAGTGACTCGATAATATCAATAGGCAAATCTCCGGCACCCTTGTTTTTTCTTTAAAATATCATATATGTATGATATATCGAAGCCTCCTCGATACCATCGAATTTCAAATCTCAATGATATCAGAAGGCCCTCGATGATATCGGTCTTGGGTGCCAAGTTCTTCCAGCTAATTATTTCAAGATTGTTTATCTATGATCGGGGATCACTCAATAGAATCGATATTCAAATGTCAATAATATCGGTACGGTCTCGATTGCATCGAACAGGGACATAAGCTGTCCAGCAAGCTTAAAGTAAAATTTATTGGATTTATCAATGATCGACACGGGTATCGATATCATCGACATTCAAATTCTGATGATCTCGAAGGTCCCTCGATCATTTTTGTAAACCTGAAATATGATCAGTCAAGTCTCTCTCATTTTCAAATGTCGATGAATCGACACTAGTATCGATTGTATCGGAGTTCGAAATCCGATGTCATCAACACTTATTTCAATTCTATTGACTAACTGGCAAAAGGTTTCAAAAGCGTATGACATTGAGTTTGTGTCATCGAGCGGCCAGTCGATGCAATCGAGAGTATACGCTCGATGATATCGAACCCGCTCGATGATATCAAACTCTATCATAAATGTGACCGTTTTATATCTGTTGGAACCTTTTGCCTATATATAGAGGACTTGTCTATTGTTGTTAGGAGAGAAAGTAGAGAGTGATTTTGTGCATCTTAACTTAGATCATATACCTAAAGCCCTTTCTCTCAGGGAAGTTCATCCTCCAATCCACCCTCATCATTGACATTCAATAGAGTGGATTGGGGAATGAACTTCCGTATTCAAGGATCCTCCAGCTACTACCTTAATGGTAAATCATTAAGCTGGGATGCCTTAAATACATAATCAGAATCACTCTATCTTCCTTATAGGAAAATATTTTATAGAGTAAGATTCCGTCTTAATCTTGACCCAACCCAAAGCCTTGCATTGGTACATCATTTGCGTTGTGGATCAAGGAAGCCGAAGACTCTTCATCAACAAAGGAGGAGATCTTTGTCAACGTGTTGAATGGGGCTCATCTGCTTATCTGTAAGTTATTAGAGTCCAGAAAACACTTGTGATCATTCCTTTTTAGGATTGGGTCTTAGGTGTTTCTCACCCTTGCAAGCCCTCGTGGGAGGCCTCCGGCGGGAGTGTACATGGTGGGTGCGTTGTGTGGACCTTGCTCTGTGGAGAGCATAAATATCCGGTTGAAGGTGAACCTATCTAAAACCTTAGGTTCGAGGTGATCCGAGTGAAACCTCCGTTAGGGTCTTATGGAAGATCCTTGGCCGGTGTGCCTAAAAGTGGGTGCGTTGTGTTGACCCTTGCTCGTGAGAGCATAAACAGTCAGTCTCAGTGTAAGTTTTAAAGGTTGAAGGTGAACCTGATTTAAAACCTTAGGTTTGAGGTGAACCACTGTGAAACCTCCTTAGTGAAATTCAGTACACTAAAGGGTTGAGTGCGGTTACTGGGAGTGGAGTAGACAAGTAGTCTAACCACTATAAAAATGATTGTGTTTGAGATTGTTATTCTTTTGTTTGTGTGATTTACTTTAATATTTTCATATCTAAGTATCTAAGACCACACCTCACACACATATATAGTCATATCCATCATGAACTAGTTTGTATATTGTTCACTTCTTAAATAGTTTATGATTGGAACCTCTGCCGGACTTGGAAGCTAGTAGAGTTACTTTTGAGTAATCCTAATATGTGCATGTTGTTAGGATTAGTGTAATAGGATTTTAAATAAACCATAAAAACTTTAAAAAGTCCTATTCACCCCCCTCTAGGACATTTTGGCATATTCCTACTTCAATTAAAGCGGTCTTCACCACTATTTCAGTATGTTGGTAAGGAAATGGTCGTCGCACCAGGCACAAGGTCGATAGTAAAGTCAATCTCATGCTGAGGAGGTAGTCCAGGTATCATCCTAAACACGTCTGTGAAATCTTGGACTATAGGGGTGTCCCCAAGTATTGGACCATTAACATTTCCAACAAGGAAGTGTAACAACTAATGCGGTTGGGCCAACTGACCTGAACTAGAAAAGTGAAGGTCTTGCCCTCGGGCCCATGTGTTGTCACCACTCTGGTTTCGCAGTCAATCTCGACTTTCATTTCAGTGAGCTAGTCCATGCTGAGGATGACGTCGTAATGATACAGCAGGTTGACTATCAGGTCAATGCGCATCGTTCTGCTTCCTAAGTCTATCAGGCAATCTTTACAAAGCTTGGTAGTATCGGAGAAGATCCATGTCGCGGTAAGGACTCTTACCACACCCATAAGGGTAGTGTTCAACCCCAAACGCTTGACTGTAGAGCATGATACTATCAAAATACTGGACCCGGTGTCCACCAATAGGAATACAGGTGTACCTTGAATGTGGGCAGTGACTTCAAAGGCTAAGGGCAGTTGCTGTCTTAGATGCTCCAACTGTTAATGCATGTACACGTGCTTGTTGAGGACGATTTGGTTGCACTGCCATAAGTCGTTGAAGTGGCCTATTTCGAGGTACGGGAGGTCGGTAGAATGGTTATGTTGGTGGTGCAGACCGTAGAGGTGGAGCCACTATAACATGTGGTGGCTGACGGTCGATCTTTTGAGGTAGTGTGAAATCGTTGTCTTTCATCTTAGTAAAATAGAAGGGGTTAATGTGTCCCCCTTTCTTGCAATACATACACCAACGGTCTGTTCGCCTCTACTGGGTCGATGGGGTCATAAGCTTGGGAAGTGAGTCTACATGTGGCCTCTTAGCTAGGACTGGCCGGTGCTGTAATTCTGCCAGAGGGCTCAGGCTCATTGGTACACATGTCTGAGAAACTCTGTCTCCATCCTGTTTAGCTCGTAAAGACATGTTGACTAGCTTGGCGTAATTGGGAATGCTAGCGCAACACATCTTAATGCGGATATCAGGCCACAGCCCATCTAAAAAATGCCACATTTTCATCGACTCGTCTGTTAGGATCAAAGGAGCATATCTTACTAGCTCCATAAATTTGTTCTCATATTCTGACACGATCATTCCTCCCTGTCGGAGGTGAAGAAACTCACCCTCCTTTTCATTACGGTAAGTGAGGGGGAGGTACTTTCCATGGAATCGAGTTTCGAATGCATTCCACGTCCACACGTATCCTAAGGGAACAGTTCGTAGGATGTTTTCCCACCAAAGACTAGCCTCCTTCTCAAACATATATGTAACCAACTCAACCTGCTCTACCTCAGTGCAGTGCAGCGACTTCAACATCTTAGAAATGCGACCTAGCCAGTATTCGACTTCCTTGGGCCTGTGAGTGCCCGCAAAGGTGGAGGTCAAAAACACTGAAAGTGCTCGAAAAGGCCACTGGTGTTCATAGCCACAGCATGCTGCACTGGTGGCACAAGCGGAGCCACATTCATGTTCTGGGTAATCGCCCCTGCTATACTGGCCAAGACTTGTTATCGTTGCTGCATTAAAAACATCATCTGCTCCAACCTATCTGGAGGAAGAGCTGACTGAGGTATGTGTGGCTTCGATATAGACGCACGGTTCTGTCCCAGAACCGGTGGTGCATTTTGTGTTGGCCCATTTATAGGGTCCGTGGCCGGCTGTGAATCCGGCATTGTATCACTATCCGGGCCTAAACCGGGGTCTGTATGGCTATCGCTCAGGGGAGGTGCCCCGTCAATCAGTCTGCTAAGTGCGAGACGTGCAATATTCCGAGTGTTTTTAGGAGGCATTCCCTATATACAACATAGGGTGCAACATGTGTTAGATTTAGAATAATAACACATGTTTTTCCAAGCATTCTACACATTTCATAACAAAAGAAGTTTCATGCATTTTATTTAGCCAAAATTGTCACAATACATGAGATGTAGCATTACATGAATCATGACAGAGAATGCATGTGAGCTAACTTAGCAAAAGCCTTAACACTAAGCACACCAACATCCAACTAAGCCTACCAAGGCTATTACAAAGAAAAGCAAGAAATAAAGAAAACCAAAACACGACTAGGCCTGGTTTTCTTCTATCTTGGCCATACGGGCTTCTAAGGCAGCCCGATCATGGCGGTCCTCATGTGCAGCAGTAGGAGGGCCCCTATCAAAATCTTGGGCCTCCTTTTCCTCTTCTTGCTCTTCTTCCTCACTTCCCTCTTCATCACTGCCTTCTTCCTCACTTCCTTCTTCCTTACTACCTTCCTCTATTTCATTTCCTTCTTCTTCACTACTTTCTTCCTCCTCACTTTCCTCTTCTATCTCATCTCCATATTCATCGAGATGGGCTTGGCGTTGTCTAGGGCCAATCCCCATATTGTTGAGCGTAGTTTCACTAATAAAGTGGATGGGTGCAAGATTATCCATGTTAAGCCTGAAACCGAAGTTACTAGCAATCATGCAGATAAGTTGGCCAAATGGGAGTGAAGCGTCTACCCTAGTAGAGCGTGCGGTCCTGATTATCTGTGATAGGACAAAAGTAGGCAGACATAGCTTGTCTCCTTGTCCAGCTCTGTATAGGAAGTCCACCATCAAACGAGTGCATTCTGTATGGTTGCTCCACATAGGATACACGTTATACGTGCATATGTGGTGGAGCAGGTGAAAGTCCACCGTCATCTTAGTCGATGGGACGCTATTGCCTCACCTCCAATGAGTAAGTCGGCTACAAAGAAACCGCGTGCGGCGATCTATCTCTCGTACACTAGTGAGACAAGATGCACTAGCATGTACCACACCACGTTCAATTCCTATAATTTGAGCCATGACATCTACATTAACTATGGCTTCCTGCCTCCCCAAGGGAATTGTAAACTGAAGAGGCCCCAGTAGTGGGTTCTGTATGTGGCTGTAGAAGGCTCAGATAGTGCCTTCACTAGCATGAGACTTGCCTTCAAATATGGGACCCCACCTAGCCTCCGACAGGAGGTCCATCACTGAATACAGCCCAAATAATTTCTCATCAACATGTGCTTCAAATACAACTCTACGTTACGGAACCTACCTAGTTCGCTACCTACCGGTAGCGAACTCTCCAACGGAATTTGAGGATCGAGGTCCCATTTCATTCTTCGCTCTCGCTCGGCACTTGTACTAGCCACGTCACTCGCATGCTTCCTCGAGCGGGTTGGACAGCTCGGCCCGGCCTCATCCTGAAAAGGCCAAGCTATTAACTCCTAGAGAGGGTGAATAGGACTATGCCAAATTAAAAAAATAACAGCAAAATTTAAATAAATTAAATACTGATAGCAATAAACAATCTCACAATGCTGAAATTAAAGACAACCTCAAATGTACGAGTATTGAGAGGTTGATACAAATGTTATTCTAATACAACCTTACACCAAAAACTAAGGGTTTATGGCGGGACAACCTTACTTGAACGGTCTGTGTATTAAAAACTCAAACTAATACAGAGGAATAAAGAAATAAATAGCAAAGAAAGAAATCTAAGCTATTACAACATTCCCACACTTGCATAAAAGAAATTACAACATTCTCCACAAATGCAAAAAGGAAAATTTTAACATCCACAAAATAAAATAAACAATCAACCATAAGACCAGAAATTATAGTGGTTCGTTTGTGTGTACACCAACTGTTAAACAACACCCACACAACTACTCCACTCCTAATATCCTCACATAGTGGATATTAGCGTTCACTACGAAAATAGGTTTTTCAAGGTTCAACCAAAACCTTCACAATTGTGTCTTTCAAGTGGGCGTACACAATTCAAAAAACCCCACACTCCGAGTTTTCTGGATCACCTCAGATAAACCAAAACAGAGAGATTTTTCTGGCACAATCTCAATGAAACCAAAACAAAGAATTTACAATAATGTAAAATACCTGGATATTCTCCTTTTAATGCAGCCCGGAAGAACCAAATCAGAGTAGAAGTTCAATGTTCACACTCACTTGTGAAATGGTTCTAGGTTCTATATTGATTTTAAATTAAATCACCTTGGGCTAGCTTGATTTGATTTTGATTCCAAGAAATGGGAATACAACAATCCCTCTTTCAAATAAAATTGAAATGCAAAATTCAAAATCAAATACAAAGAAAGCTAATTAAAGAGAATATTAAATGAGCACAATATAGCTTAAAATAATGACTAACTTATGTCTCAGATTGGCATATTGATTTACCTTGAATTGAATATGAAACTCTAAAATTTGCGCTCTATTTATAAGTGCAGAAATCGCAGTCATGACTGGTCCTGAGGTTGCCACGACTAGTCATAGGACCAACAGATTTTTGAAATTTCGAGCGTGATAAGATAAAGTCGTTCCACGACTGGTCGAAGGACCTGCTCGACCAGTCGAGCGGCCTCCATGACCAGTCGAGTCTTGTCCACGACTGGTCGTGTGGGACTCAATTTAGTTGCTAGACTTTGAGTTGAGCCTGTAGGACTGGTCGAACACGAGTCGAGCACTGTTCACACGACCGGTCAAGCAGTCTCCAGACTGGTCGAGGCTTTACTAAAAATTCCCAAAAATCACTAACAAACTTAAAACTAGTCAAGGAATTTTTAGATTGGTCGAGCCAGTGCTAGGACTAGTCGAACATAGCCTAGGACTAGTTGAGAAACAGTTTATGCACTTATAAAATGAGTCATTTGAATTATGTATACAAAATGACCTACCCTAAGGTCAATCTAGAGTCATCCAAACCTTGTTAGTGATATATGAACATTGAGTCTTCTTTTCCTTCGGTTGATAATTGATCTTTGAAGTACACGAAGTTTGAGATCTTGTCATATATAAAGCTTGAACTCGAGACTTCTGAAGCTTGAGCTTGATCTTGAAGCTTGAGCTTGAAATAGTATTACTTTTTCTTGACTTGAAGCATTGAAAACTTGAACCATTGCAGTTTGAAAGATTAACATCACACTTTGATATTGTACTTGAACATGAACATGTAATCTTGCATTTGACGTTCTTGAAGTAAAGACCTTTGTTCTTGTACATGAGATGCACTTTCTTGAATATATAGATGCACTACACAAGTCATAGATTCCAAGAGGTTTTGGCACTACAAAATTTGACAATCATAGGAGCTAGAAACCATGGCACTTACAATCTCCCCCTTTGTCAAATTTGTGATAAAACACACTTCATAATAATATAAGCATTATACGCACAAAGAATCATGCACTAGATATCAATATAAACCATTTACAACCTAGTTAAAGAATCATGCACCAGTTATAAACATGTCAACACAAAGAAACATGCACCAGTTATAAACAGGTCAAAACAAATTGCATTACATTAATTCCTCCAACAATACTCCCCCTTACTTACTCCCCCTTTCACATAATGGATGATGGCTACTTATCCACAATCCATCCACACAATTATCCACAATTCACAATCCTCCACATGTCAATCCACAATCCACCACATGCAAATCCACACAATTAGCATGATAAAATTCTCCCCCTTTTAGTCACAAGAGGACAAAGGAAGGAACCAATAAAGGAACATGAAGTAGATAAAGAAAGGAAGAAAAAAAGAGTAATGAGGAATAAAGAGACAAGATGGTCAATATAAGCATTGTTCAAGCAAAATCTACCATGTTCAACCAAGTTAAACCAAGTTAACCAAGTTCAACCCCATAGAGCAAAAGAAAGCCAAGTATCATTAAAGTTATTACAAACCAAGATAAGTAAAAACTAATCAGAACCCGACGAAGGAGCAGGTATGGAAGGATCAATCTAATGAAGTCCCTTGTTAATGCGTCTCAGATATTTGCGCATATATTTGAATAGTAAATCATGTGACACATTCATGTTTTCTGCCTTCTCCTCTAGTGAGCGCAAATGAGCATCAAAATCAGACGGCTGATAATCAGGATCATCTGCCAAATCGGATTCGAGCTCATTAAAAATATCATCCATGTTAATGTCATTTGGTAGTAAATCACCTTCCTCTTCATTCATTGCATCAGCTCCACCAACACCCACATTGACTTGGCTTGTGGCCAACCTCAGATTCATTTTGTTTATATTGGAGTTGTTGAAGATAAGGTGTTAAATGGGAGCTTCCCCAACAGGCATAGCCACTAAAATATGGGTGGCTAACATAGTCATAAGATAGGCGAAAGGGATGTCACTGTGTCCATGATAAAGATGGAATTGAATGATACAATGACAGATTAAAGAAGGAAGCCATACACTAGTTCCAGAAAAAATGGAATGAAGAATCTGAACCATGAAAGTAGTGAGTTCAGTTTTGTTACCAGAATGGGGATAAACATTTGAAATAAAAATCCTGTGAAGGACTCTCTATCTGGGTAACAAATACTTTCAGGCAAGTGCATTTCCATTAGGATTCCAATCCGCATCTATATTGTACAAAGCTCTAGTAAGCATACGCTTTTCGAATTCAGACGGTTTATCCACTAGAGTGCTAATGGGAATACCTTCATCATTGACAGGTATGTCCATTAGACCAAAGATTAGATGTCAGCATACTTCAACTGGACCTTCTCTAATGTCAATAATAAATGTTAGATTTTTAATTGAAAAATCAAAAATACATGCATACATAGCTTGCGCAATGGACCGGTATGCCGGCCCACCCAATGTAAAATGTTATCATAACCTACAGATTGGAGGAGAGGAAGGATATTAAATGGAGCTAAATGTTCAACATGAACAGATCGTTCAACTATAACATTGCGCAACCTAATATCCCGCATATAAGAGGGATCATCTTCGGGTGACCGAAGGTGACGCCTTATGATAGGTGTCGATCTAGAAGATGAAGGACCACAGGAAGTTTTCTTTTTAGCTCTACTTTCCATTTGCAACTAAGAAATCAAGAAATCAAGTAGTTACAAAAGAAGTAGAGTGGGTTTTTACAAGATCAGATTTTAGAGAAGAAAACCTCAAAAACCACTATGAAACGAGAAATAAACTACACCAATGATGAAAAAGGAGTGATAAGAACTTGAATTTACAAGGAATATGTAAATAAAGCACTAACCTTGAAGAACTAGGAGATGGGTTTGACCAGTCGACCTAGGACCCGTTGGAGAAGAAACCCAAAATGAAGAAAAAGGGAATTTTCCCACACATAAAGCACCAACCCGCGCTACACGACTGGTCGAGTACATGCTCGACCGGTCGTGCCACAACTGGTCGAGTATGCACTCGACTGGTCGTGCACAGATCAAAATATGCATTTTTCATAAAATTTGAAATTCTAATCATTTAAAATAACAACTATATATAATATGATATTAAAATGTATAAATAATTAATTCAAATTGCACATACCAAGATCGAATTTCAATTTAGAAAACCTGCTTTTGTTGAGCAGTTTTGTGAATATGTCAGCAAGTTGAGTCTCGGTAGGAATATATTCTAAAGAAATTGTCTTTTCTTCCACTAATTTACGAATGTAATAATATCTAATGTCAATGTGCTTAGTTCGTGAATGCTGAATTGGATTTTTAGATATATTAATTGCACTGGAATTATCATAATATAAAACCATAGTATCTTGCGCAATTTCATAATCGCTTAACATTCTTTTCATTCACACAAGCTAAGTATATGGATTTCTACTGCAATGTATTCAGCCTCAACAGTTGAAATCGATACAAAACTCTGTTTCTTACTTTGCCAAGAAACTAAACAGTTCCCAACATAGAAACAACTACCACTGGTTGATTTCCTATCATCAATGTTACCAGTCCAATCAGCATCAATGTAACCAGTTAACTGCGCACTAATATCATGTGGATACCAAAGACCCAGATTTGCTGAACTTGTGACATATCGTAAAATGCGCTTAACCGTAGTTAAATGTGACTCTTTAGGGTCAGATTGATATCTAGCGCAAATACCTACACTAAATGCAATATCAAGTCTACTTACAGTTAAATAAAGTAAACTTCCAATCATACTGAGATATAGTTTAGGATCCACACTCTTACCTGCAGAGTCCTTTGAGAGTTTCAAAGTAGTACTCATAGGAGTATCAAAAATTTTCCCATTCTCAAAACCGAACTTTTTAACTAAGTTCAGAGCGTATTTAGTTTGAGAAATGAAGAACCCATCAGGTAGCTGTTTAACTTGCAACCCTAAAAAATAATTCAATTCTCCCACCATGCTCATTTCGAACTAGACTTCATAAGATCTGTAAACTCAGCAGCCATGATAGCACAGGTAGATCCATAAATAATATCATCAACATAAATTTACACTATTAAAATGTGATCATTATGTTTCTTAATAAACAAAGTCTTATCAACACTTCCCATTAGAAAATTATGACTTAGCAAAAACTTAGTCAACTTTTCGTACCATGCCCTTGGAGCTTGTTTCAAACCGTAGAGAGCCTTTTTTAAGTGATAGACGCTGGTTTTTCTACATACACTTCTTTATGCAAATCGTCATTCAAGAAGGCACTCTTTACATCCATTTGATATATTTAAAACTTTCTAAAAAATGCAATGGATATAAATAGTCTGAATGATTCAAGACGAGCTACTAGAGAAAAGGTCTCATCATAATCGATTCCTTCAATTTAAGTGTACCCTTGTACAACCAGTCTAGCCTTATTTCTAATTATATTACCAAGTTCATCAGATTTATTTTTGAAAATCCATTTAGTTGTGATTATGTGTTTATCTTTAGGTCTAAGAACTAAGTACCAAATATCATTTCTAACAAATTTATTGAGCTCTTCTTACATTGCGACTATCCAGTTTTCATCAGTAAGAGCTTCTTTTATGTTAGCTGGTTCTATCTGAGATGTAAAGCACACATAATTACACATATCTTCAAGTTGTCTACGAGTGCGCACACCAGTAAGAGGGTTTCCAAGAATCTGATTAGTTGGATGATCTTTAACAATCCTCAGTTCAGAGTTATTTTAACTTAATGAAGTATCAGGTTTATCAATTAAAAGGACTTCATCATTTTCTGAACTTGAGACAGGTGTATTCAGGTGATCGTCAATAACCACATTAATTGACTCTTGAATTATACCAGTCCTTTTATTAAGAACCCGATATGCTCTACTATTCAGAGCATACCCTAAAAATACTCCTTCATCACTTTTGGTGTCAAACTTACCCAGATTTTCTCAGTCACGTAAAATGTAGCACTTGCTGCTAAAAACCCGAAAGTATTTGACAGTAGGCTTCTTATCAAACCACATTTCATAAGCCATTTTACTATTTGATTTTCTAATATAAACGCGGTTAATATAACATGTAGTATTAACGGCTTCGGCCCAAAGATTTTTAGGGAGCTTCATACTATTTAACATTACATTTGCCATTTCTCGAAGTACTCTATTTTTTCTTTCTACTATACCATTTTATTATGGTGTTTTGGGTGTAGAGAATTCATGTGATATTCCTTGATCATTGCAAAACTTCTCAAAACTACTACTCTCAAATTCTGATCTATGATCACTACAGATCTTACAGACTTGAGAACCTTTTTTTCATTTGAATACGTTTAAGGATCCTTTTTAATTCATCGAGAGTTTCTAATTTGTCTCTTAAGAAGATTACCCAAGTATATCTGGTAAAGTCATCAACAATTACCAGTATGTACTTCTTGCCACCTCGACTCTCCATTCTAGTTGGTCCAACAAGATCCATATGGAGGAGTTCGATCAGTTTAGATGAGACATTGAAGTCCACTTTTTTGTAAGAACTCCTAATTTGTTTGCCAATCTAGCATTCACCACATATTTTGTCTATTTTCTATATTTTGGTTAAGCCTCTTAATAACTCTCTTTTGCTCAATCTATATAAGTTGCGGTAGTGTACATGTCTAAGGAGTTTATGTTATAACTCAGTCTCATCGGTATGGACCATATAGCACAATAGATTATATGAGCTAGAATCACTTACGATGTAGCAGTTTTCAGAAGTTCTATGACCAGTTAATATTATAGAACCATTTTTATTTAAGATTTCATATCCTTGGTTAGTAAATTTTACACTATGATTATTATCGCATATTTGAGAAATGCTTAATAAGTTATTTTTTAACCCTTCTACATATAAGATATTCTCAAATAAAGGGAGGTTAAAGAGTTGAACCGTACCTTGGCCAACAATCCTGCAATTGCTACCATCACCGAATGTGATTGATCCATTAGTCATATCTTTATGATTGGTGAACAAACCTTTATCACCAGTCATGTGTCTGGAGCATCCACTGTCTAGGTACCACTTTGAATGGCTTGTAGCTTTGAAAGCAGTGTGGGTAACCAAGCAAGTAACCTTAGGAACCCATTTCATTACAGTCTTGGGTTTAGGAGTATAGTTGGTCTTCTTATGATTGTAGTTGATATAAGACCGACCAATTGAGTTAGATTTTAAGAGCTCCTTAAGTAAATCAATAATTTTCTCAACTAAAGGATTACAATTCTGATTTTTATAGTTGATATGGTTGCTTTTAGGTTTTTAAGGATTGAAAAGTTTTAGCATTTTTAGAATAATTTTGATTTTTCCATTTTGAGTTTGAAAACTCTCCTTTCACAAACTTAGGAGGTGTATTCTTATGTTTGGGAGGAATACTTTTGTCGTAGCCCAATCCAGATCGGTCCCCACATTTTCTAGATCTGGATAAAAGTTTTTCTAACCTAGGATTACCTTCGGCATACCTCCAAGTGTCTTTTAAACTCAAAAGTGAAGAGACTTCAAGTTTTAGCTTTTCATTTTCAGATTTTAAGTTTTCAACTTAGGAGTTTTTGAAATCTAAGTCACACTTAGTTTTTTCAAAACAATCTGAAATGTGTGATTTTTCTAAAACAAGATTATCAAAATTTTCTTTAAGTTTTAAAAACTTTTTTTTTCTGAAGTTTTAATTTTACCACAATTTTACAACTTTTCTTGTATAGGGCATTATAAGCATCTTGAAGATCTTCTTCATTTTCATGATCACTATTCAGGTTTTCTTCACTAGTTGAATCATCATTATCTGAAAAAGTGAACTTAGCTAGAGTCATAAGGGCTTTAACTTCATTACTTAACTCGGCTTCAGAATCTTCTGACTCAGAAGAGGCTTCAGAGCAGGAAGATTCATCCAAGTAGCCAACATTCCTTTCCTTTTAGGTTTGTCCTTTTTAAGACAGTTGTTTCCTAAATGCCCATATTTATGGCAGTTGTAACATTGACTATCTTTTAAAGATTTCCAAGTTTTAGATTTAGATTTTTTCTTATCATTAGATTTTTGAAAATCAACCCTCTTTTTACTTTTGAAAATCTTATAAAAATTTTTAGCTAAAAGGGCCATATCATCTTCAGAATTTTTAAAATCAGAATTACTACAATTTTCTTGAGAAATACTTTTAGAAGATTTAAGGACGATAGATTTACCTTTAGGAGCTTTAAAGTTTAACTCATAGGTTTGTATTGAGCCAACTAATTCCTCTACCCTCATATTATCCATATCATGAAGTTCCTGGATCGCAGTCACCTTTGAATTGAACCGTTTAGGTAGTGAACGTAGTATCTTTGCACAGACTTTACTTTTTCAGATTTTATCACCAAGACCCCACATAGAGTTGACAATGTCATTTAATCTAGTAAAAAAGTCCATGAAAGTTTCACTTTCTTCCAAACGTATTTCCTGAAATTTAGTTGTGAGGATTTGAACTTTAGATTTTTTGGCAATTGTTGTTCCCTCGTGTGTCGTTTCTAAAATATCCCAAGCTTACTTTACAATATCACAGGATATAATTCTTTTGAATTCATCCGGTGATAGTGTGCAAGTGATTGCATTTAGTGCTTTTGCATTGGCACTACTCTCACTTTTCTGAAGAGTGGTCCAAGAGAAATAAGGTGTAATTCTCATAGTTTTAGATCCATCGATAGCAGTCACTTCAATGGTAGGAGGGGTCCAATCAGTCCCTGTGGCTTGCCACACGCTCTCACCCATGGATTTTAAAAAAAAAAAAAAAAATCTCATCCTGGCTTTCCAATGGCATAATTGGAGCCATCAAATGGTAGAGGCCTAGTGACTGAGAGGCTATCAAAATTTGACATCTTAAATAGCTCAGATCGATTAGCTTAGGAATTTAATCCAAAAGAAATAATAATTAAATGAGCTATTAGGCTCTAATACCACTTGAAAAGGCCGAGCTATTAAGTCCTAGAGAGGGGGTGAATAGGACTATGCCAAATTAAAAAAATAACAGCGGAATTTAAATAAATTAAATACTAATAGCAATAAACAATCCCACAATGCTGAAATTAAAGACAACCTCAAACGTACGAGTATTGAGAGGTTAATACAGATGTTGTTCTAAGGATAACCTTACACCAAAAACCAAGGGTTTATGGTAGGACGACCTTACTAGAACTGTCCTTTTATCAAAAACTCAAACTAATACAGAGGAATAAAGAAATAAATAGCAAGAAAAGAAATCTAAGTTATTACAACATTCCCACACTTGCATAAAAGAAATTATAACATTCTCCACAAATGTAAAAAGGGAAATTTTAACATGCACAAAATAAAATAAACAATCAACCACAAGACCAGTAATTATAGTGGTTCGTTTGTGTGTACACCAACTGTTAAACAACATTCACACAACTACTCCACTTCTAATATCCTCACACAGTGGATATTAGCGTTCACTATGAAAATAGGTTTTTCAAGGTTCAACCAAAACCTTCACAATTGTGTCTTTCAAGTGGGCTTACACAATTCAAAAAACTCCACACTCTGAGTTTTCTGGATCACCTCAGATAAACCAAAACAGAGAGATTTTTCTGGCACAATCTCAATGAAACCAAAAGAAAGAATTTACAATAATGTAAAATACCTGGATATTCTCCTTTTAATGCAGCCCGGAAGAACCAAATCGGAGTGAAGTTCAATGTTCACACTCACTTGTGAAATGGTTCTAGGTTCTATATTGATTTTAAATTAAATCACCTTAGGCTAGCTTGATTTGATTTTGATTCCAAGAAATGGGAATACAACAATCCCTCTTTCAAATAAAATTGAAATGCAGAATTCAAAATCAAATACAAAGAAAGCTAATTAAAGAGAATATTAAATGAGCACAATATAGCTTAAAATAATGACTAACTTATCTCTCAAAGTGGCGTATTGATTTACCTTAAATTGAATATGAAACTCTGAAATTCGTGCTCTATTCATAAGTGCAGAAATTAAAAATCACGACTGGTCCTGAGGTCACCACGACTGGTCATAGGACCAACAGATTTTTGAAATTTTGAGCACGATAAGATAAAGTCTCTTCACGACTGGTCGAAGGACCTACTCGACCGATCGAGCGGCCTCCACGACCAGTCGAGTCCTATCCACGACTGGTCGTGCGGGACTCAATTTAATTGCTGGACTTTGAGTTGAGCCTGTAGACTGGTCGAACACGAGTCAAGCACTGTTCACACGACTGGTCAAGCAGTCTCCAGGACTGGTCGAGGCTTTAACAAAAATTCCTGAAAATCAGTGACAAACTTAGGACTGGTCAAGGAATTTTTGGACTAGTCGAGCCAGTGCTAAGACTAATCGAACATGGCCTAGGACTAGTCAAGAAATAGTTTATGCACTTATAAAGTCATTTAAATTATGTATACAAAATGGCCTACCCTAAGGTCAATCTAGAGTCATCCAAACCTTGTTAGTGATATATGAACATTGAGTCTTCTTTTCCTTCAGTTGATAATTGATCTTTGAAGTACAGGAAGCTCGAGATCTTGTCATATGTAAAGCTTGAACTTGAGACTTCTGAAGCTTGAATTGGAGCTTGAGCTTAAGCTTGAAATAGTATTACTTTGTCTTGACTTGAAGCTTTAAAAACTTGAACCATTGAAGCTTGAAAGATTGACTTCACACTTTGATGTTGTACTTGAACATGAACATGTAATCATGCATTTGACGTTTTTGAAGTAAAGACCTTTGTTCTTGTACATGAGATGCACTTTCTTGAATATATAGATACACTACACAAGACACAGATTCTAAAAGGTTTTATCACTACAAAATTTGACAATTACAGGAGCTAGAAACGATAGCACTTACACATCCGGGGCCGCTCTTCTCTTTCCCATAAGGGAAAGGAGCATTGAGATGGAAAAAATGGTAGTGACAAGCTCAAAAAGAGCCATGGAATATGAAAAAGCTTGAAGGATGAGATGGGTTTGTGGGTCTTGAAGGTTATGAGACACAAAAGATAGGTTTTGTGCTCATATGGGTGTGAAATGGGAAGATGGAGAGTTATATGAGAGGGGTTTTAAAGAAATCAAGGTAGAGGAGTGGGAGATATGGAAGAAAATGAAAGTTTGGGTGTATGGAAAAGGGGAGTTGAAAGAGAAATGGGTTTTTGAGGGGTTTGGAGTTGTTTAGAGGGTTAGGAGAGGGGTGAAATGAACAAAGGGGAGCAAAGAGGGGTCAAATGAAGTGGTTGCACACGTGGACAGGGGCCACACGAGTGGGTGGAGGGCGGCTGGCCGCCGTAACCACGTGCCCGCTCTGGAGGCGGGCGGTGCACCACCACTCGGGTGGTTACGCTGCGCCTCCCTGTGCTACCGGCAGTGGCCACCCCTCCCGGGGTGTCGAAAATGTGCGGGGGATGCCCTGGGTCCCTAGGGATTTTGTGATTTAGGCCCCAACGTCCATAAGATGTGTTTTCCCAATCTGTCAAGCGCGTATTCACGCCTTTTGACTTGTTATAGATGTGGGATTCACCGATTTATCGTTTAAACCCGTCGATTGATGGCCCAAAAAGGGATTGAGATCATTTCTCATGATCTCAGCCGCATACAGCTACACTACAATGGTCAATTTCGCCCGTCAGCAAAACCTTGGGATCCTACGATCATTTTTACATTATATCACCCCCTCCTAAGTCAAAGCGCATCAGAGTGCGTAGTGTTACCATGACGCAAGTCCAGTTTAATCTAAATCATGCTCTGATTCCAACTCGTAACGCCCCGAATTTCGAGGGTCGACCAAAGCTCAACTCCCTAGATCCAACGCATCACTTATGCAACATAGATAATGATGTTTAAATGTTGCCCATATTAGTGCATTAAACATGAGAGGGATTATACTAAATCAGCATATCATACTCCAGAGTTAATGTAATTAAGCAAGCGGAAAACTGAGATAGATATATAAAGTATATGCGTGTTTCACAACTTCTAGAGTATGAGTGTATTACCGGGCTTAATATATACATGTTTTATTTCAAAATATACAAAATGTCAGAATGTAGATGTTCAACTAATCCATGTAACCCTGTAATCCAGTTGATCAGTGCATGGTCTACATAGACCCGCCTAATAACTGTAGATAGGAGAACTCCTCCTCGTCGTCTATGAAATCCAATTCAGCTGCATAGGCATCGTCGCTACATGCATCTACAATAAGGTCTGGTTGGTGTTTTAAAACATCGTCCTAGAGTGGGAGTGACTGATCAACTCAGTAGTACTATAAGGCAAAGGTTAACATGTTATCAATTTGATCAAGCAATAATGATAAAGCAGTACAACAATCATATCCTAAATACTCTTGTTAATGTAGGAATGGTATGCTATAATGATGCATGCCCTCATACAAATCTCCCTCACAAGCGACTTCGTCAACCGTTCGCGCATGAAAAACTCCCTAAATGTGCCCTTCCATGCTAAAGCACATGTAATGCGGTGCATAGTCGTGTTAGCCAAGTACTTAATTAGGCTTATTCATACAGCATATTCGGGAAACTAAGGTACCTCCCTTTATATCACTAACCCAACCAAAGGATCCATCTAGGGTCTTCAAACATAGTTAATCACATACGATAGGTAAGTTGTAGGGAATCACCCCTAATGAAAGCAGTAGATAAGCAAATTCAAGTATTTATACTCAAGGTCACCACAAGGAGGCTCGTCACCTCAGCGTAGGCCAACAGCGCGAAAACAGTATCCCATACCACTGTATTCGACTCATGAGTTTGAGTTGCTCATTGGTCACTACGGGGAGGCTCGTCACCCCAACGTAGGCCGACAGCTCGACCACGGTGTCCCATACCACCATGCCCAGCTCATGAGTCTTAGCGGATCGTGGTACCATGGTTAAAATGGGTCTTCATATTAGTAAGTGGTACCTTAGATTCAAGTAGTGATGTCCATACATGATAAACACACAATAGGCCAATCGGTTTGTTTGGAAAGTTTGATTGGTACGAGCACACATTGACTTAATCGACATGAAGCGCATAAGCACCCCTTGTGGCCTAACCACTGTTGACAGTCATCGTGCAACCCGAATTCGTCGAATTACCCAATGTGGTGAAGCTAGTTCGGCCACCTATACATGAACCGTTATCGATTGCCTGAGCCACACTGTAGCCCTAAGTCTTACTCAGATGCAATAGGTAGATACACATGATAATCATATCAACATTTGACAAATAATCCAAATCAAATCCTCATTTAAACATTTTATCAAACACATTGAACATGTTACCAAACACTATATTTTATTCATAAATTTCATAGCGACAAATATGGTTACATGAAAGGAACAATACATATGAGCAAGGTAAATAAGAATTCTATCTTAATACTCTTAATAAATACAATTCATCAACATTTTCTCATTCAGACATTTAATCAAACACATAGGCTACACATAAGCGAATACGTAGACTAGGTTAGTTACAACAAGTATTAGCAATTCCTTCTACAAGAATGTCATCACGTAAATAATAATCATGAATCCTAGCTTAGAAGTCGTAACAAGCACAAATCATGTTAACATGTTCATTCAAACATTTCCAAAAACACATAGGATGCATAGTTATTCAACATAGTTCATACATGTGTAATGCATCGAAATCGACATGTCAGACATAAATCATTAGCTGACATTGAAAGCCTTGAAAACCATAACCTAAACGTTTATAGTTCGTACCTTCCGTCAGAAATCTCGTTTTGAACTCGGTTCGAATCCTACGTTCCCGAAAATGGAATAATGGGTACCTAAATCATGAAATCTATTAGCTAGGTTGACAAACAACCATTCTAGGTCTTAACTATAGCATTAGGGTTTGGATTTCTTACCCAAATCGTATTTGGAACGGTTTGTGTAGCGATGGTGGGGAGGTGATTCAGTGCATAGAGTGTGGGAAGGAATCCTGGCAATGATCTCCCGAACTCTCTCTTCTCTCCTCACTCTTTTCTTCTCTTTTCTCTCCTCTCTCCTAGGGTTAGAGAAATTCGAATGGAATGGGAATGGGGTGGTCCAGGTATGATACGGAGTTTCAATGTGCTCCTGAGATCAACCGACTTTTGAGATTTCTCCTAGGTTTTTAAGTAGTGTTGAGTCAGCGATTTTGATGGTTTTAGGTCTGGCCATTTGTATAGATAATGGTTCGAGCCAAATCTATTGATTATTTAGTTTAGTACTTAACTAAATTTTCATCTAATTTTCAACAGAGTGCGGTCCTTAGGGACTTCTGCCTGATGTGGTACTCGGGTCTTTGTATGGATTTTTTCGAGACGTTACAAGTAACGACATATAACCTCCTTCTGGGAAGACTGTGGATGCATTAATATAGTATCATACCTTTCACCTTACACCAGTGTTTCAAATACTGTAAAGATGTGATGCAATACAAAGTAATAGCCGATGCAAGGCCGTATATAGAAGCCGGAGCCTTCTTTGCCGACACCAGTTATTCTGATGGGTTTGCCAGAAAGGAAGAAAAGGAGAATGATGAAAATAAAGCCCCAAGAAATGCTCACATGAAGGTGATAAGTGAAGAAACTGTAAAGACAGAATCATCCGGGACAGTGAAAGCAATAAAGAAATTTTACTTCGTGTCAAAGCATCTAAGACAACCGGGACGCCACCGTTAACACTATTATCACTTGAACAGCTGGAAATCTTGCAGTCAAACTACACAGTGCCGCTACCGCATGCTGAAAGGAACAAACCATTTTCGGCTATTCGGAAGAGATTTCATGTCAAGTCCAACACAAAGTACCTAGAGTCAATCGAATTTTACGCCCCTTAGGAAGTAAAAACAGAAGAAAGGACCGATAATAACATAGGTTATGGAAAATTGACATCCAAAGATCTCAATAAGTACAGTCTAGCTAGTAAGAAAATCATGAAGAACATGGGTTTTGACTATGAAGAGCCAACTGGCCTAAATTACGGGAAAGGAATTTAAATCCCGATCGGGGTCAATCAAAAAAGGTGATAGAAATTTCGAGGATTGGGGGTAGAGTCTTCAATGAATATGGTTACGGTTGACCAGGTAAAAGAAATAGATTCTAAAATAATTAAACATCCTGAGATAGCTCCGAAGCAGATGGAAGACGGGGGACAATCGAAAATTGACAATTTTCAAGAAATAAATTTAGGCACCGAAGAAGAACCACAGAATACATTCATAAGCGCTAGTCTCCTCGAACAAGAAGCCAATCAGTATATCAAACTCTTGAAAGAGAGTAAGGATGTCTTCTCTTGGACATATGCAGAAACGTCAGGCTTAGAACCGTCAGTAACAATGCACCGATTGAACATTTCTAAAGACAAGAGGCCAATTAAGTAAACACAAAGGCGATTTCACCTGGACCTGATCCCCTTGATAGAAGAAGAAATAAACAAGCTAATAAAAGTCAGGTTCATCAGAGAAGTTAAATATCCTAAATGGATATCGAATGTGGTCCCAGTAAAGAAGAAAAGCGGACAGATCAGGGTATATATTGACTTTACAGATCTAAATGAAGCTTGCCCAAAAGATGATTTTCCATTGCCGATAACCTAGTTGCTAATCGATAGTACAACAAAATATGTTGTCATGTCCTTCATGGATGGTTACACCGGTTATAACCAAATAAGAATGGCTCCTAAAGACAAAGAAGCAACAACGTTCAAAAATTCATTAGGAATTTCTTGCAATAAAGTTATGTTATTTGGTCTTAAGAATGCCAGAGCAACATATCAAAGGGCAATGTAGAATATCTTTCAAGACATGATGCATAAACATGTTGAATGTTACGTGGACGATTTGGTAGTTAGATCAAATGACCATGAAGAACATCGCGAACATCTGACTTCAGTCTTCCACCGACTCAGAAAGAAACAGCAAAAGATGAATCTGGCTAAATACGCCTTTGGAGTATCGTAGGAAAAATTCCTCGACTTCATTATTAGGCACATAGGGATCGAGATTGATCCGGGAAAAGTCAAGGCCATCCAAGATATGCCACCCCCAAAAATGTTGAAAGAATTGAAAAGCTTACAAGGAAAATTGGCATACATTCATCGTTTTATCTCGAACTTGAAAGGAAGATGTCAGGCATTTTCTCATCAAATGAAGAAAGGAACGGAATTTGTTTGGGACAAGTCCTATCAAAATGCGTTTGATTCAATAAAAGAATTGCTGAAACAGCCTCTGCTATTGGCAGCTCCTATAAAGGGTAAACCTCTTATTTTATACATATCTGCAGCTAAAAATTCATTAGGGGCTTTATTGGCACAGGTGAACGAGTACGGTAAAGAAATAACGCTTTATTATCTGACTCGAACTTTAATAGGCGCAAAATGCAATTATTCCTCGATTGAGAAAGTATGCTTGACATTAATATTCGCAGTACAGAAACTGAGACATTATTGTCTTTCCCAATATAATTTTTATCTCACGAGCGGATCCCATAAAATTCTTGATGACAAGGCCGATGTTATCACGAAGATTGGCCAAATGGATGTTGTTGCTTTCGGAATATACGATCACTTATGAGCCGGCGAAAGCAGTAAAGAGGCAATCAATGGTAGATTTCTTGGCAGCTCATTTTGTAGCAGACAATAAGACTGTCAGCAATGACTTTCTGGATGAACAAGTTATGATGATTGAACCGCCAAACCCATGGAAAATGTACTTCGATGGCGCTTCTCGAACGTCTGGAGCAAGTGTCGGAGTGATATATATTACTCCTCAGGGCAACTTATTGCCTTACTCTTTCACATTGGGTACTGCATGCACAAATAATGAAGCTGAATATAAGGCTCTTATCATCAAGATGGAGATAGCTCACGAAATGAAAATAAAAATGCTGCAAATTTTTGGGGATTCTAAGTTGATTATAAATCAACTAACGATCGAGTTTGAAATAAGAAAGTAAGAGGTCTTATCGTACTATCGGAGAGCACAGCAATTGCTAGAGCAATTCCATCATGTCGAACTCAAGCATGTACTGCAATGTGAGAATGCAAGGGCAGATGCTTTAGCTAGCCTGGCAGCAACTTTATCCTGTCTAGATCGGAGTCCTCTTCAGGTAATAATAGAAAAAAGAAGGTTCTTGCCATCATCAGAGATTATCAATGTAGTCGCTGAAGTACTTCCCATATCATGTATAGAGGTGACAACAGACTATTAGCACCAGCCGTTTGTAGATTACCTCAAATATGACATTCTGCCAGAAGATTCAGTACAAAGACAGCAAATCAAACAGAGATTGAAAAGATTCATCATGTGTAACGAAATATTATACATAAGGTCTTATAATTAATGTTGTTGCGATGTCTAGATAGACAAGAAGCAAGTCAAATGTTGCGAGAGGCTCATTCCGGAGAACGCAGAGCACATCAAGCTGGTCAAAATCTATTCCATCGGGTGCATCGAATGGGGTATTAATGGCCTAAATTGTTCAAGGATGCTATAGAATATGCGAAGCAATGTCAAGAATGTCAGATCCATGGAGATGTCATACATATACCCCCTGAAGATCTTCATCAGACAGTCATTTCTTGGCCTTTTGTTGCTTGGGGACTCGATGTCATTGGTCCTATAAATCCACCCTCGTCTAAAGGAAAGGAATATATATTGGCGGCAACATATTATTTCTCCAAATGGACAGAAGCGATTTTATTATGAAATTTTAAAGAAAAGGATGTCATCAATTTCATCCGACATGCGATAATAGAATCGCCATAGCATCCCAAAGAGAATCGTCACTGATAATGTTACTCCTTTCAAGAATCAGGTTATGAAAAAGCTGTGTAAAAAAATTAGTATTCGCCACTTGTTTTCGACACCTTACTATCCACCGGCCAATGGATTAACAATGAAATTCAACAAAATGATCGTGAAAATATTGAAGAGAACTGTGATTGAAAATAAGCGCCATTGGGACAAAAAGTTACAAGAAGCTCTGTTGGCTTACGGACCACTCACCGAACGGCAATGAAAGTTATGCCATATTCGTTGGTTTATGGTGTGGAAGCTGTTGAGGGTCAAATATTGCACATTGGACGTCATTTATTACTTGGTTTTATGAACATGATAATACTTAATGTTCTATTTTAATCATATTTGTATTGCAATGTCAATTTAGGAACTTAGATCGAAAAAAGTGCTAAAAATGCAGAATTAATGCTCAAAAATCACCAAGGCAAGGCATGGATCTTAGGAGGCCAAGATTGAAGAATTCACATGCCAAAGATCCATGGAAACCAAGTGATGAAGGAATAGAATTGAAGATTTGAAGTGAAGAAAATAAAAGCCTGAAAATTGTCCTAAAAATGGATTCCGGGGCTAGAAAAGTATAGTTTTGGAAAACTACCAGAATGACCTTCGATATATCAAACACCTGTAGATAATATTGAAGGACATATCGAAGACCCTTCGATATTATTGAGAAATTCATATTTTCAGGTCAAACTCACTGGACACTTCTGGACCGATCTTTGATATATCGAAGGCTGCTCAATAATATCGAAGGACATATCGAAGACACTTAGATAATATCAAAGTTGCGTAAATTTGAGGCGGTTTCTAAATTTTTCCAAGTCGGTGCGAAAGGAGGTGCTGCAACATTCCTAGGGATCATCTAAGGTTTGAGGAGTGGAGCAAAAGCGTGGAGAAGCCGTCGCCAAGAGTTTTTCTTCCCTTTTCCTTAGTTGTTTTTATGCTTTTATTAAGAGATTCTAGTTCAATCATGTTTATGGTTGGTTAAACCGCTTAGCTAGGGCTAAGAGGTGAAGCTTGTAGTGTGATGGGATGTTTCTATTGCCTTGATTCATATTTATATTGAACTCTCTTTGATTCTAGTTTGATTATAAGGAATACTTTCAGTTTTTAATGTTTTGTTGTGACTCAAATTACAATAAATCTGCAATAGCTTTAAGTATGTTCTTTTCATGTTTTGAAATTGTGAATTTAGGAAATCCTGTTGTTTACCATCGTCCCTTGGGCATGGTTGGATGATGGAATCCTCCCTAACTTTCACAATTCTCTATGATTGATTGTGGGATTGGTAAATCCTGTTGTGAGCCATTATCTCCTGGGCATGGTTTTATGATGGAATCACTACTAGTTCTCACACCGCTCCTCCATTGAGAACTAGGTCAAAGGAAGTTCAGATTTGGTTTTACTAAGTTATCTTCCAATTGGATAAGATGGGGTTCTGATTTCAGTTGTGTCCTTGAATCAAGCATAGATCTCCCTGATCTCTATAAGTGGATCTTTGGAAACCCTAGTTCCCACCTTTGAATTTCTTAAGTTTTTCTTTAAATTTCTCATAATTACTCTCTCAAATATTCCAGATTTAGGTTTTCATCTTCTTCTAGTTCTAGTTCTAGTTGCTTTCAGAAAATACACGAGATTAGTCCATGTGGATTCGACCTCGGTCTCACCGAGATTATTACTACATCGCGACCCTACACTTGAGGTTGTGAATAGAAGCCATCATCCCGATTGAAACACAAGTCTCGTCACTCAAAATACCAGTGCTTCGGTCAATTACAGATGATGAAAATGTAAAAATAAGGTTTGCAGAATTAGATGTGCTAGATGAAAAATGACTGGCAGCTCAACAACGATTGTAATTATATCAAGCAAGAATCTCCGCCGCCTTCGACAAGAAAGTTAAGCATCGCTCTTTCAAGAAGGGTGACATGGTGTTAATGTTAAAGAGACCAATAGTGGTCACCCGCCGAACAGGGGGCAAGTTTGACCCCAAATTGGATGGGTCATACATAATAATCGAAGTATACTCCAATGAGGCATATAGAATTGTGGATCAAGATGGACGGGGTATTAGCATACCAGTCAACGTTCGACTCATCAAAAAGTATCGTCCTTGAAGACGGGTGCAGTTTTTATCCAGAAGATTATCAGTTTAATCCTTTTAAATCAAAAGGGGGCAAGAATAATCAAAACGAGAAACAGCCTCAAAAGGCAATGTCATGTATTCTTCCATATACGAATGAATAAAAGGCAGGAAAATTCTCAAGCATTTTCAAGCATATCAGTCTTATCGCCGATCATTGACAAGCATCGATTATGATTATTGCCAAATGGAGATTATCACCATGGTTAATCGTCAAAATGATAATATCACTAAAATTGATGCTCTTCAAAACTGATGCTCTACTTTAAAGACACTATCACAAATACTATCATCGACATGGCGATATATATTATTTATTGATTCATCAAAATCACAAGTTTCGTGACAACGATGGCTGTCTATCATTTATGACAGTAATGGAACATGCCTAAAAGGCCAACCATGCACAAGATTCATTATTCTTGACAAAGTAATTAAAATTATGCGGGTAGCAATGAGAAGCCAGTAGCCCTAAAAAGCCCGAATAGGCCATTACATGCTTAGACCCATGCGGGTAGCGGATGAAGTCAATCACTACCAAAAGTTATAAATGACCAAGGGTAGAAGGGGGTTAATCATGCATGAGACCAATGCCATTTGTATAGCTTCCGACAGCGTCACGAGGAAAGGTAAGAGAAAATTCCCTCCCGTGAATGGGTCCGACCTTACAAACGAAGAAAATGCGAGCTGCAGTGTGCACTCTTTAGACATTGTCCATATATAGTCCAACCATGTATAAGACCTCCCATATTCCTAGCTTAATTTGAGTAGTAACTCATGAGGACAGAGTCTCTAAAATAAATTACCCCCCTCATTAATGGATTGGCAGACTTGAATTTGGTACCCTAAGGTTGCCTTACGCACCCCGTGAACTCTAAAGAGTTACTATGGCCAACCCTGTACGTAAATCCCACTGAGTTCACGACCCTGGTAGCTTCACTGGGCCCCTCTTATGGATCGCGGTTTGTGAACTCCCCGGCTATGATAAGTCCAGTAAACTCATAAGAGTTACAGTGACCATTCACGTGAGACCCGACTCCAACTACTTATGAGTCTAAAAAACTGTGGTTGCGCCACTACTCAAGAGCTTAAACTCTGTGCAAGACTAACCTCAAAACAAAAATTAGCCCCACCCATTAAAATAAATACCACATAGGGGATATGATGCACTGACAATTATGATTGATTGTCATTATATTACATGATAGATTAAAGCATGATTATGTGAATTAACAGAGGAAATGTTGTATCAATATGTGCTCAAAATTAATGGTAGCATTTTTAAAAACATATTTGTTTCAAGCAAAACATTAGAATTTATTTGCAAATATTACAAGGCAAAAGAAATTACATGCAAAAGCAAAACTTCTACAAATCCTCTGGCATGCCTAATGCTGTCATATATCTCTGTAAATCTTCTTTCAATTGAACTTGCACTGCAGTTTGAGTTTTTTCAGCTTCAAGAATAATTTTGGCCTGATCAGGAACATCGGCTAGTTCTCATTCCATAGAGGTAGCTATTTCTCTTGTTTCTTCGCTTTAAGCAAAGCGATCACTTTCCGCAGAAAAGCGATATGATTTTTAATGATCACCCTATTCTTGTCAGAGGCCTTTAACCTATCGTGAAGAGATTGATGCTCAATGTCATAACCAGATATTAAATCATCAATTCGGGAAATCTTCGCCTTAAGGGACGTTATCCAGAGCAATAATTATACTCGGTGCTAATTCCAAATTATTTATGGAGTTATAGAATTGCGACAAGGAGTCATGCAGAGGAAGAACGTTGATATGTGCCAGCCTCCTCGAATGTTTAAGAATAGCTAAGGCACTATCCAAAAAGGGCCATTGTGCAAGATCTTTAAAGGCACTTACGATGACAGAAATAGTGTTCATGAAGAATATAAGCATAAGAGGTGATACTTTCTCCGGAGAAATTCTATCAGAGATCGTGGCTACATTATTAGAACCTGCAGATCCACTTGAAGTCAGCATAATTGTAGTTAAAAAAGGAAAAGAATGACATAATTAGAAATGTTAGAGTTGAATATATAAGAACAGCAAGAATTTAAAAAAAAAGTGTACCCTCTCTCGGGGCAATCTGAGAAGTGGCTGGAATAGAAGATACTCCTGCCTCAAAAGATACAGGTATGTCTGCAGCTGCAACCTCAACATTAAGAGATAATTCGCAAACCCCAGTACTTGAATCCAAGGTTGTTGGAGTCAGAATATCAACAGGACCAGAAAACAATTCCAAACTCTGAGCTACCGGTTGGATGAGAAAAGGACGGGCAATGGAGGATTTCTCAACATGAAAAAGGATATCAACAATTGCAATAACAACTGGTGGAGCTTGTATAGTATCTTGGTTCACTTCTATGCTCTAAGGAAAAAATAAATTCTTCACTTCTACTCAAGTGTTAGATAAGGGAATTTTCGCTTCTCTAGATGTTAAAACCTCCACTATAGTCGGGAGAGCAGTATGGCTCTGAGCAATTACCTCAGCAGCTTCTACAATACAAGGGGAGTATGAAGCATCGAAAGAAATAAAAATGTTTGCACCCAGAGAACAGTTAGAACCTCCCTAATCAAGTTGTTCTTCTTCAAGAGAAGCCACTCTAACTGGAGAAGAAGTATCTGGATGATCTGACTAAATTTCAATGGCTGGGATATCAGCTCTGACCTCACCTTCCTCGCCAACATCCACTTCGGCATCCTCTTCTTAGTTATCATCTAAAACGTTCCCTTCATCAGTCAAGCTGGTAGAAGATGTTTCACTAATTGAAGTATCTGCAGAATCTGATGAACTATCTTCTTCAAAAACTATTTGTTTTCCCATATAAGCAGTCTTTACAGAAAGAAGACGAACACCTTGAGAAGGAGAAGGATGTTGTTGTGTTAAAACTTCTGGAGATAAAGATTTGGCTTATGAGCGAATCATGGGAGAATCTGTAGCAGTGGTCTGACTTGTAGTAGGAGAAATCACAGTCGTAGTTCGATCTGTGGTAGAAGGAGCCACAGCTATAGTTTAACCCTCTGCTTCTCGAGTGGGAGAAGAAAGAATGGCGCCAGGGGTCTCGAATTCATCAACGGGTGTGATTTGTCTTTCTGCTCGCTTGATGAGATCCAAAGGGGATCCAAAGGCAATCCACCCTTCCAATGTGTTAGGCGGCTTTATCTCCCTAATAGGTTCTTGTAAGACCCGTATCCTAGTCCGTACTGTTCCGTTAACTCTCGCGATCCTTCCCGATGAATTCCGACAACCTATGACGTATAATCGATGTTTACCCGTGACCCTAAGTATCTCGCAGATTTGAGTCAGCTTAATCCGAGACTTGTACCATTGTGACCGCATCATCACCGTGGTTCCAACACCGTGTCTTGCATACCGATCCGATACCCTGGCCGAGAGATGTGGGCCTGCGTTCAGTTCGAGAAAACACCACGCGTTTGTAATCCCAAGAGAATCACTACAACATGTCTCATCAATCAATCACTTAATCAATCAATCAATCACCTCATGTCAAGTACACAACCCATGCTTTCTTTCTCTATAAGTCAAGCAATCTACCCCAAAAGTCAACAAATATCTCACCTCACCCATCACTCACCTCACATCCATCACCCATCACTTCTCTTTCAACCACCCCTCTCTCTCTCATTTCTCAACACATTCTAATCAAGCAAAGTGGTGGACATCCATGGTTTACCAAGAGAGAAAGTGAGATGTGTGTGGCCCACTTCCCACCCCAAAATCCTTCATCCTAGCCAATTATCTTTCATCATCTTCCATCAAAGTGAAGCATAAGGAGATCGGTGTTCCATCGGACCAAGAAAATCAAACGGTGGGTGTTTCATAGGCCTAAATTTTCATGTTTTTATGATGGGCCAATTGAGTCCTATTGATTGATGGTATGGATCTTACTTTGGACCCTAGATGTGGCCGATGGCCCAATTTGATTCTCATGATCATTCCTTGATGGGGCCATTCTCCATGGACCCCATCATGATTTTTATTTTCCTTACATGGATAGGGTCATCTAGACCTTCCATTTCTGTGGAGAAAGGATCTCCACCGTTGATTTTGATCGGTAGGCCCATATGAAATGGGACCCACTTGATGTATGTTGTAAATCATGCAAGGGAGGGCCCATAGTGTCGGGGTCCCTCCATCATCATGTGTCTCACTCTCTCTCCTTAATTTATTTATTTTGTGGCCCACATGATGAGTGTATGTGTTGTCCAAACCGTCCATCAAGTGGACCCCATGGTCGTCCAAGCCATGCGGGCCCTACCCTTAGCGATGGGAAGACACAAATATCAAATTAATCAAGTGGGCCACGTCCATGTGGGACCCACCTTAATATTTACATCCACGACTAATCCACACCGTCCATTCCATTCCCCAACTCATTTTAGGCGTTGAGACGAAAAATGAAGTTAATCCGATGTTCTGGCGGGCCATAGGATATAAAATAGTGGTTTTATCGTTAAACCCACCCTGATGTTTCGATACGCTAAAATATGCCAAATATTGGGCTTATTTGGCTTGTCTTGGGCCATAGAGACCAATGGTTGGAGTGGATTCACCAGATGCGAGCCCCACTTACGAAAATCCTCGAGAAAACAAGAAAATAATATATATATATATATATATATAATAAAAGTAGGCAGCAGGCGCTGCTGCTGATGCCAGAGGATGAGCAGCAGCGTCCTACTGCTGTATGACGAGTGAGAGGTAGGGATCATTGGGTCCCAGCCATGGGCTCCACCGTGATGTGTGCCAAACATCCACGTCGTGTATTTGGTGGCCCCCCTTAGGGTAGTGGGCCCTCCAAAAATGAGCCGTATACAACACTCAGGTGGCCCACGTCACACGAAACAATGTGATTGAACATCTGCCATTGAAACCCTTTTTAAGTAATCAGAAGTTTTAGATCATTATGAAATTTATTTTTCCTCTGCATCCAGGTCTGCATGACCTTATGAACAGATTGGACGGTAGATAAACGTTATAGTAGCCTGTAACGCCCTGAAAATCGGGGGTCGAGTAGCAACTCAACACCCGAGTTCCAAAACATCACTTATGTAACATAAATGCTTATGATTGAATATTGTCTGTGTTAGTGCAATAATCGTGAGTGGGATTATACCAAAACGGTAATTCATACTCCAGATCAAGTTATAAAACGCAAGCGGAAGACTGAAAGATGTATATAAATGTATATAAAGCCAGAAACGGTCACAATCGGTCTCCAGAGTATGAACACCTTACTGAGTCACCATATACATGTATTAGTTTCAAAACCAAAATGCCAAAAAAAATGGTACAACTATAATGGTAAACCCTATAGGCCCATCATCTGAATGGCCTAAGCAAAGCCTCCAGAGAACTGCATGTAGGAGAACTCATCCTGATCATCGTAGTAATCAGGCTCAGCCTCCTGCGTCTTGTCGATACTTGCATCTAAGACAAAGTCTGGTGGGTGTCCAGAATACCTTCCCTAATGTGGGAGTGAGTAGTTAACTCAGTGGAATGATAAAGCGTAAGTTAACATGTTATCAATTCAGTCAAGCAGTAATGATAAAGCAGTACAATTAAACACTCTTAAATACTCCTATTAATGCAAGTATGGAATGCAGTCATGATGCATGCCCTCGCCAATGCTCCCTCGTGCGACACCATCTTACGTCCTCGGCATGCATTCATCCCTTAGTGCTCCACAACGCCAGGCACATGAAGTGCTATGTTATGAACATGATTACCGAGTTGTTATTAGTCCTTTTTATAAATCTCCAAGTCGATAGAATCTCCAAGTCTTTATCTACGGCGGTACAACAACCTATAACATAAATTAAGTCAGCTATCTCGCTACTTGTAACAGTTGAAACCCTAGAACAAGTTAGGGTTAGGGTTTTCTTACCTAAGAACGAAGACAGAATCGCCGGAATAATGATTAGACGGTGGTGGCTAAGCACGTATGGTAGCAAGTTAGATCAACGGGATCTTTCTCCCACTTCTCCCACACTTTCTCTCTCTTTACTCTCTCTCACCTAGGGTTTTCTCAAATTCGTATGTGTAACGCCCTGAAAATCAGGGGTTGAGCATAAACTCAACTCCCGAATTCCAGAACATCACTTATGCAACAAAATGAATGATGATTGAATGTTGACTGTATTTGTGCATTGAACATGAGTGAGATTAAGCCAAAACAGAATATCATACTCCAGAGACAGTAAATTAGCAAGCGGAAGACTGTGATAGATATATAAAATATATAAAATCTGTGGTGAGTCTCCAGAGCGTGATAACATTACCAGGTTATAAATTACAAGTACAATTTTAAATTATACCAAGTTGTGTAGTGTGATCTAGTCAACATCCCTGTAGCCCCGACAATCAACGCACGGCTCTCACGAAGCCGCCAGAAAACAGCATGTACGAGAAAGCATTCTCGTCGTCATAGAAGTCCGGCTCTGCCTCAGAAGTAGCGTCGCCATCTGCAATCAGACAAAGTCTGGTGGGTGTTCGGAACACCGTCCCGTATCGTGAGAGTGAGTGATCAACTCAGTGGAACAATAAAGCATAGGTTAACATGTTATCAATTCAGTCAAGCAGTAATGATAAAGCAGTACAAATCAAACAATTCTAACTACTTTTATTAAGTACGAGAATGAAATGACATGATGTTGTATGCCCTTGCCAAACCACCCTCATGCGACATCATCTTACGTTCGCGAATGCTTAACTCCCTCAGTGCGCCACATCTACTAAGCACATGCGGTGCGATGATGATCATGATTACCGAGTTATTATTAGTCCATTTCAAACAAGAAGATTGGGAAACTAAGGTACCTCCCTTGTATCATTCCCAAACATGATCCATTCTAGGGTCGTCAATCCTAGTTAATCTCATACGATATTATGGTTCGAGAAGCATAGCGAAGGCATCGCAAAGGGCTCGTCACCCGTCAGCGCGGATACAGATCTCACCGTATGCGGCTCAATTGCTGGCCGTCAGCTTGAGTACAGGTCTCACCGTACTCGGCTCAATCACTAGCCGTCGGCTCGAGTACAGGTCTCACCGTACTCGGCTCAACTCATACTCTAGTTCTTTGTAAAAAGACTCGTCGCCAATCACAGACCCTTGGAGTATACTCGAAGATACTACGGAGGACTCGTCGACCGTCAGCACGAGCACAGGTCTCACCGTACTCAGCTCTCGCCGTAAGTATCGACAGCTCGAATACAATGTCCCATACCACCGTATTCGGCTCACGAGTCTGGTTGCTCACTGGTCACAACGGGGAGGCACGTGGCCCCAGCGTAGGCCGACAGCTCCACCACGGTGTCCCATACCACCATGCCCGGCTCATGAGTCTTAGCGGATCGAGGTACCATGGTTAAAAGGGATTTCACTGGTAAGTTTAGTACCCTAGGTTCAAGCAGTAGCGTCCAAACATGGTGAACATATATTAGACAGATCGGGTTACTTGACGAGCTCGGCTAGCTCGAGCGCACAACAAGTTGAACGACATGAAATGCATAAGCACTTCACGTGGCCAACCACTATCGCCAACCGAAGTACGACTCGGGTTCGTCGAACACATCTCACGTGGCAAATGAATCACAGCCATGAATTCAATTCTGATACCGATTGTCTAGACTACAATTATAGCCCCAAACATGATAACTTGCAGATAGATAAAGCAGTAATGGATCAAGATTCAACTCATACTATCAAGGTATGGTATTATCCGTTTAGGTCGCGTGTGGTACATTGCACGCACTCGTTGCTCCGCTCCCCCATCACCCATGACGGATCATACAACGTAAATATAAATTTAAACATATGCATTACATAGTTATAATCATAAAGCAATTGAGCATGTTATGAATCACAACACAAGCATGAGTTTATACATGTTCAATTCCTAATCACACAACAATCCAAGGAGATCAAACACATAGTTAAAAGAGGTTGAGAATCATATCTCAACACCCTTATACATTATAATTTGCTAACTACTACTCATTTAGACATTTCAAGAAACACTTAAACAAACATACATCAACATACATGACATATGTCGATCACATAGGCATTAGGCCAAATCCTTTCACTAGGGAGTTACCCCAATCATAACACGCGTACACCCACGACGGATAGTCATGGCAAGCAGGAATCCAAGTTCCATATTCATTCAGTCATTTCCACAAACACTTGGGCCACACATTTTAGCATATATGGTGTCTATTGGCCGTGGCGTGATTTAGGGCAAATCCTTTCGTCAAAGGGGTATCGCCGATACAACAATCATGAATCCATGACAATTAGTCATGGCGAGTACGAATGAGAATTCGATACTCATTCAATCATTTTCACAAACACTTAGAATACACTATTACAACATACATGGTGTATGTTAGCAAAACATGTATTAGGGTTATCCTTTAGCCAAGTGAGTATTTTATCCATGTGTAATATATTACTACAGCAAATAATCATGATAAATACATCTCTCAATATTTATACGTATATAGTATTTTCTAGAATACGTATTTTCAACATACATAGTGTATACAAGCAAACATGTATTACGGCGATTCCTTTCGCCAAATAAGTAATTTATCCATATATTATATAATCATACGACAAATAATCATGGCAAACACATCGCTAAAATATACACGTATACGGTACTTCTTACAATACCGTATTTCTACATACATGGTGTATATTAGTAAACATGTATTTCAGCGAATCCTTTCGCCAAATAAGTCTTTTATCCATATATCGTATATCCATACGACAAATAAACATGTCAAACACATTTCTAAAAAAAATACGTATACGGTATTTTATACGAATACCTAGAGTATGTGAAATTCCAAATTCTACAATTCTAATCGAAACAGAAAACGGAAAGCACTTTGTACCATTATCTGACATTGAAAGCGTTGAAAACCGTAACCTATACACCTAAAGTCCTCACCTTTGCCCTTGGAATCACAACGGATCTGTAAGGTTTGGTGAGCTTCCGTATTCGGAAGTTTTCTTGCCTAAAGAGCGGAATCGGTTAGCCTTTTCACGACCTATAGCCTATCTACTTCAAATCAGACCTAGGGTTAGGGTTTCTCACCTTCAAACGGAGTGGATACCGCCGGGAAAGCGCCTGGAAAGAGGCGGTGCAGGCCGTGCGATAATCGAAAGCAGCAGGAGGAAGTTCTCCCACAAATCCCAAGCTCTTCTCTCTCTTTTCTCTCTCTCTAGGGTTTTATCCCAAATTCGTATGGCTGTGAGAGGGGCTGTTCTAAGCCTCTTTTATAGCCAAAAACCTCCCCAAAATAGACTCAGGTTCAAGGGTTACTGCTAATATAGGTATTTCGTTACTTTTTCAGCTCAAAAGAGAGGTTCTGGTAGCCCTCCTTGAGCCAAACGTCAGACTTAAGCTCACCACACATGGATCTATGTGGGATTACGTTTTCGACTCGATCGGATTCCCAGATCGCACGTGACAGACCACTTTCAGTTCAACGGTCAGTGGGCCACGATCCGAAATTCCAAGCACATGTAAATGTTCCTGAAATTTTTCTTAATCCGAGAGTGTAATTTAGTCGATTCGACGACGGTCAGTTGCTTTGCACCGATCTTGATGCGCAAGCGAATGGTGCCAGATCATTATTCCAGATATTTATTTTGTAAAGGGAATAGTGTTTTTCACACTCCCTCGCTCCGGATCCAAACGAATGGCCGTGGGACATCGGCTGGACCTAATTTTTTAGATGATAGTCAAGCCCAGTGAGGCGGTCCTAGTTCCTTAACTTCGTGTTAATCAGACTTCTGATGTGCGATCTAGACCTAATACGAAGTTTCGTATCATTCCCGAGAGCAGCCGGGAAATGAGTTTGGTTCTAAACTTTAGGGTAACCTAGAGTCACTGATTTCACAAGTTTTGGGTCTTGCAGATCGTATTTAAAGTGATTCAAACGGATTTCGTAGCTAATCTGGTTTCACACCTAGTTACTTTGTCTCATTTCTAAAGGATTTAGTCCTAAGTGATTTCTGGTCAAGGTGGTACTCAGGCCTTTGCAGTTTGTATATAAAGTGATCCAAGTTATACTACTTAGCTAGTTTAAGATAGTGTCTAGGGTGAAAGTTCTTAGAAAAATTGGAAGATCAAGGTGATGAAGGGTGAGATTTGTGAAGGAAATGAGTTCAAAGGCAGCTTTAGACTTTGGGATTCAGTTCTGACAAGTTAATGAGGTATTAGGATCGACCCATTGCCTAAGGACGTCTAATCCCAGGTTGGCAAAAATCCGGGGCGTTACAGTATGGGATGAGAGAGTGAGGGTTTAAGGTCCTTATATAGGTCCAGAACTCACGGAAACAGACTCAGGGCCATAGATACTTAGGTTATGTCCAAATACAGATTGTTCCGTCTCAACGGAGCACTTTTGGAGCCCCCCTTGAGCCAAAGGTCAGACTTAAGCTCACTGACCTTGGATCTAGGTCGAGTTAAGTTTTCGTTCCAGTCGGGTTCCCAGATCACACGTGGTGGACCAGTTTCAGTTCAACGGTCATTGAAACTCGATCAGGGTTATAAGTACACAGACATGTATGGGAAATGTTCCCTGATCCGAGGGTGTATTTGGGTCAGATTCTGATGATCTGATTGCTTATATTTGGCCCGCAAGCGACAAGTCTCAGATTACTTAAATTAGATTTAATTTTTAAAGAAAACCATGTTTTCTCACACTCCTCGCTCCGGGCTCAAGCGAATAGCCCTAGGACATTATCGGTTTTGACTTCCGAGATGGTTGTCAAGCTTAGCAAGGCGGTCCTAATTCTATAGCCTCGTATTATTCAGACTTTCGTTGTGCGGTCCATATCTGATACGGAGTTTCGTGATGCTCCTGAGAGCAGCCGGGTAATGAGATTGATCTTAGATTTTTGGGTAATGTAGCGTCAACGATTCCACAAGTTTTGGGTCTTACAGATTGTATTTAAAGTGATTAGTACGGATTTCGTATGTAATCTAGTTTAACACTAGTTAATCCTTGTCTAATTTCTAAAGGATTTGGTCCTGAGTGATTTCTGCCTGAGGTGGTACTCGGGCCTTTATACGGAATTTTCTGAGTCGTTACAATCTACCCCTCTTAAAGAAAAATTTCGTCCTCGAAATTAGTACCTTTTCGTACTCCTCGAGAAGCTAAGGGTAGTTCTTTCTGACTTCGGCTTCTGTCTCCCAGGTAGCTTCCTCCTCCATATGATGTGTCCACAGTACCTTCACGAGTGAAATCACCTTACTGCGCAACACCTGCTCCTTCCTATCTAGGATACGCGTCGAACGTAGTACATATGTAGCATCCTCGCTCAACTACACCTGCTCCCAATGGCTGATGTGTGAAGGATCAGGGATGTATTTCTTCAGCATAGATACATGAAATATGTTGTGCACGCCTGCGAGTGGTGTGGGTAAAGCGAGATGATATGCCACCTCTCCCACTCGATTAAGTATCTGAAATGGGCTAATAAACCGCAGCGTAAGCTTCTCCTTCTTCCCAAACCGAAGGACTCCCTTCATAGGGGAAATTCTGAGGAATACATGATCTTCAACCTCAAACTCAAGTGGTCGCCGCCTCGTATCGGCATAACTCTTCTGTCTGCTCTAGGCCGTCAGGAGTCGATGCCTGATAATGTAGATCTTCTCTGAGGTCACCTGTACTAATTCTGGGCCAACCAAACTGCGCTCGCCAACCTCTACCTAGCAATGAGGTGCTCCGCAAGGACGCCCATATAAGGCCTCGTAAGGATCCATGCCAATACTTGCCTGAAAACTGTTATTGTAGGCGAACTCTGCGTACGGGAGGCAGTCATCCCAACTGTCCTTAAAGTCCAAAACACAAGTCCACAGCATATCTTCTAAAATCTGATTCACCCGCTCTGTCTACCCGTCAGTCTGAGGGTGAAACGCAGTACTGAACTTCAACTTCACACCCATCGCTTCCTGGATACGAGTCCAGAAGATAGACGTGAATCGCGTGTCGCGGTCCGACACGATCTCCAAGGAAACTCCATGTACAACCTAACCAAGTCGTCTGCAGAGTTTGTCACTCTGATGAGGAGAAAATGAGCCGATTTGGTCAACCAGTCCACGATCACCTAAATAGAGTGCATGAATGTGTGCCTGCTGAGGTTTGCTGGGCTGAGGCACCATAGGTCGTTGTGGCGGCCTAAAACGATATGCAGGTGGTTTGAAAGATGGATGTGCAGGTGCTGTCCATAGTGGTGGAGCCGATAAAGCCTGAGGACGAGAATAATCAATACCTAAGAACGAAGACAGAATCGCCAGAATAACGATTAGACGGTAGTGACTAAGCACGTATGATAGCAAGTTAGAGCAACAGGATCTTTCTCCCACTTCTCCCACACTTTCTCTCTCTTTACTCTCTCTCTCACCTAGGGTTTTCTCAAATTTGTATGGGATGAGAGAGTGAGGGTTTAAGGTCCTTATATAGGCCCAGAACTCACGGAAACAGATTCAGGGCCATGGTATACTTAGGTTATGTTCAAATACAGATTGTTCCATCTCAACAGAGCACTTCTGGAGCCCTCCCCTTGAGCCAAAGGTCGGACTTAAGCTCACTGACCTTGGATCTAGGTCGAGTTAAGTTTTCGTTCCAGTCGGGTTCCCAAATCACACCAGGTGGACCAGTTTCAGTTCAACGGTCACTGAAACTCGATCAGGGTTACAAGTACACGGACATGTATGGAAAATCCTCCCTGATCCGAGGGTGTATTTGGGTCAGATTCCGACGGTCTGATTGCTTATATTTGGCCCACAAGCGACAAGTCTCAGATTACTTAAATTAGATTTAATTTCTAAAGAAAACCATATTTTCTCACACTCCTCGCTCCGTGCTCAAGCGAATAGCCTTGGGACACTATCTGGTTTTGACTTCCGAGATGGTTGTCAAGCCCAGCGTAGCGGTCCTAATTCTATAACTTCGTATTATTTGGACTTTCGATGTGCGGTCCATATCTAATACGGAGTTTTGTGATGCTCCCGAGAGCAGCCGGGTAATGAGATTGATCCTAGATTTTTGGGTAGCGTCAACGATTCCACAAGTTTTGGGTCTTGCAGATCATATTTAAAGTGATTAGTGCAGATTTCGTATGTAATCTAGTTTAACACTAGTTAATCCTCGCTAATTTCTAAAGGATTTGGTCCTGAGTGATTTCTGCCTGAGGTGGTACTCAGGCCTTTGTACGGGATTTTTCAAGTCGTTACATAGCCCCACGTGGGACCCACCAATGATGTATGTGTTTTATTCACACCTCCACAGTAATGGACGGTGGAACCCACCATAGTGTATGTGTTTTGTCCACACTATCCACAGCACTGGACGGTGGGACCCAACTAATGATGTATGTGTTTTATCCACACCACCGGACGGCGAGACCCCCCAGTGATGTATGTGATCTCTCCACACCGTCCATCCTTATGGGACCCACCATGATGCATGTGTTACATCCAAACCATCTAACCATTTTGAAAGACAATTTTAAGGCTTGAGATTAAAAATAAGACAGATCTATTTATCAAGTGGACCACACTTCATAGTGAGGGTTGAACGTCTACCATTAGAATCCCTTGGGAGTGCAGAAGTTTTAGATCAGTAGGAAATTTATTTTTCTCTTAATTCAAGTCTGTGTGACCTTATGATCAGATTGGATTGGAAATATATATTATGGTGGTCCTTGGGAATTTTAATGGTGGAAATCATCATCACCACTTATATTTGGGTGTGGCCCATTTGATATGCATATGGCCCATGTGATGTGGCCCACTTGCCACATGAGGGCCCATTATGATGTATTCAAGGCCCATGGGTTATGGCCCATTGCAATGTATATAAGGCCCATTGGTGCGGCCCATTGGTGCGGCCCACTTGATGAATATAAGGCTCATGTGATACAGCCCATTTGATGTATTTAAGGCCCAATGGGATGCATATAGGTCCATTGCAATGTATGATTTCACCATGGTGTATATAGTGATATTTATAACAGACCGTGCCTTGGTAGCAATGATGGTTTGACGTCCACATTATAAGATTAATATTGGTTAAATGTCCGCATTGTAATTCTCCTTAAGGCCCAATGATAGACCCATACTTGTTGTATGTAGGCCATCTAGGCTGTAACATCCCAGATTTTTGCCAACCTGGAATTAGACGTCCTTAGGTAATGGGTCGATCCTAACACCTTATTAACTTGTCAGAACTCAATCCCACAGTCCAAAATCACTTTTTAACGCTTTTCCTTCACAAATCTCACCTTTCACTACCTTATCCTTCAAAAGTAACTAAGTGTTAAACTAGATTAGCTACGAAATCCACTTAATCCACTTTACATACGATCTGCAAGACCAAAAACTTGTAGAATCATTGACGCTAGGTTACCCAAAAATTTAGGATCAATCTCATTACCCGGCTACTCTCGGGAGCATCACGAAACTCCGTATCAGATCTGGACCGCACGTCGAAAGTCTGAATAATACGAAGTTAAAGAATTAGGACCGCCTTGTTAGGCTTGACAACCATCTCAGAAATCAAATCCAGATAGTGTCCTGGGGCTATTCGCTTGAGCCCGAAGTGAAGTGTGTGAGAAACATGGATAGTTTAAAACTAAAAATCTCATTTAAGTAATCTGAGACTTGTCACTTGCGGCCAAATATAAGCAATCAGACCATCAGAATCTGACCCAAATACACCCTCGGATCAGGAGAAATTTCATACACATGGTAGTATACTTGTGGCCTTGATCGAGTTCCGGTGACCATTGAACTGAAACTGGTCCACCACGGGCGATCTGTAAATCCAATCGGACCGAAAACGTAACTCGACCTAGATCCAATGTCTGTGAGCTTAAGTCCGACCTTTGGCTCAAGGGGGGCTTCCAGAAGTACTCCGTTGAGACGAAACTGTCCGTGTTTAGACATAACCTAAGTATACATTGATCCTAAGTCTATTTCGGAGAGTTCTGGGCCTATATAAGGACTTTAACCCCTCACTCTCTCATGCCATACGAATTTGAGAAAACCAAGGAGAGAAGAGAGAAAAGAGAGAGAAAGTGTGAGAGATATATGTGGGAGATTCTTCCTGCCGTTCTACCCTGTCGATCTACAGGCTTAACCATCGCTTTCTAATCATTTTTTCGGTGATTCTGGCTTCATTTATAGGTAAGAAAACCCTAACTCTAACCTGTTTTAGGGTTTGAATTGATTCAAGTAGCGAAATAGCTAACGTATCCTGTGTTATAGGTCGATATACTGCCGTAGACGAAGACTTAAAGACTTTATCGACTCCGTTACGCTTCTACGGCGTAAGGTGCGGACTTTAGACGTATAGGCTATGATTTTCAACGCTTTCAATGTTAGATAATGATAGATTCATGATCTGGATGCAATTGCACATGTACAAAGTGCTGTCCGTTTTGTTTTTCGGTTATACGTTAATTATGTTGAATATACTGTATTCCTCGTATTTATAGAAAATACCATATACGTACAAATTTTGAAAGTATGTTAGCCATGATTAATTACTGTATGAACATGCTATATATATATAATACTTACTCGGCGAAAGGATTCGCCCTAATACATGTTTTTGCTAGTTTACGCTATGTATGTTAAAAGAGTGTATTCTAAGTGTTTGTGAAAATGACCGAATGAGTACAGAATTCGCATTCGTGCTCGCCATGACTAATTATCATGGATATATGATTGTTGTATTAGCGATACCCCTTTGACGAAAGGATTTGCCCTAAATCACACCACAGCCAATATACATTATATATGTTAAAATGTGTAGCCCAAGTGTGTGTGAAAATGACTGAATGAATATGGAACTTGGATTCCGGATTGTCATGACTATCCATCATGGGTGCACACGTATTATAAATGAAGCAGCTCCCTAGTGAAAGGATTTGGCCTAATACCTATGTGCTCAACATACGTCATGTATGTTGATGTATGTAGTCTAAAGTGTTTGTTGAAATGTCTGAATGAGTAGTAGTTAGTAAATTGTAATGTATAAGGGTGTTGAGATAGGATTCTCAACTACCTTAGTGATGTGTATGATTTCCTTCATGTAAGTTGTTTAGTTAATCACTTACTGGTTTATGAAACGTATGTGTTTGGATTTCCTATTTGCATTGTATTTTATAACATGCTTGTTAATATGTTATAATTACTTGTTTACTTAATCCTGCCACTGACTACTTCACATGTTTAAGTTGTATTCCATAAAATCTATGAAGGGTGATGGGGGAGTGGTGTAACGATTCCGTACAACAGCCCTGGCAGCCCTAAGCGGACAATATTGGATATTGGATTGTATGATTTGAAGTCTTATCCATTACTGCTTTAACTGTTCTATAATTGAATATGATTGGGGCTATTGTATAGTCCAGGCAATCGGTAACGGGATTGAATTCGTGGCTAAGATTCATTCGCCATATGAGATGTGTTTGACAAACCCGTGTCGTACTTCGGTTGGCGATAATGGTTGGCCACGCGAAGTACTTATGCACTACATGTCGTTCAACTTGTCGTGCGCTCGAGCTAACCGAGCTCATCAAGTAACTCGATCTGTCTTATGTATGTTCACCATGTTTGGACGCTACTGCTTGAACCTAAGGTACCGAACTTACCAGTGCAACCCCGTTAACCTTGGTACTTCGATCTGCTAAGACTCATGAGCCAGGCATGGTGGTATGGGACACCGTGGTCGAGCTGTCGGCCTACGCTGGGGCCACGAGCCTCCCCGTAGTGACCATTGAGCAACCAGACTCGGGATTACCGCTACTACCACAATTAAGACTAGGCTACTGATCACACTAAGGAATGTCAGAGACCGATAGACTTAGTTAGTCGGCTTAAGTAGGTTGGAGCGAGACCCCATTCCTTCGTTGAATCCTCTTAATACTCATAGGCTTCTTTAATAACTCCTAGGAAGGTTGTTTGATTAGTAACTAGTCATGCTCAAAGAAAACTCATATATCCCTCGATGTAATGTTAGGTCAAATCAATACACCTCTTTGATCTGGGTGGCGCAACGGAAACGTGGTGGACCCTTGCCCTACTGGCCCTGGATCGAATGGAATTGATCCAGACTATACGTAAAGATAAGTCACTAAATAGGATCTAAATCTTCCTTAAAATGTAAAACAATTAGGGTTCAAGTATTAAACAATTTTATATTACAGAATAGGCCCAACAATGGGTACGAACTGAATTACAATAGTCAAGGTCAATATATCCATAGATGTGCTCATTGAATACGAACATAATAGAAGCCCTAGCAAGTTCTACTATGAGAAACCGTTTTAAAATGATCTAGTAAAATTTGACTCACCGTTTCTTTGGACATAAATAATATCAAGGACTCTCCTAGACCAAGACCCAAAGGGCAACCTTAGAAATAGAAAATTTGAGCCTTTCAATGATGGACATTCCCTACGTTTTTAGAGTGATCGGACTATAGAGTTACTGAAATATACAACTGCGACGCATTCGCGGCTTGACCCAATTCTCAACCCTAGGCAACTGCCATGGACTCACTGCTTGGCCGAGCAGAAGACTAGGAGCCACCAGGACTAGGAAGGGATACAATGAGCTTTCTACCCTGGTCAGGTAGATGATCAATGTATCGGGATCAAGCCCACTATAACCGTCTCTCTGTGTTGGTCAAACATTGAAAACAGCTATCTTACTCTAAATAGGTGGGAATTGTCATCAAGACGTTAAATAAATGACAGAATGAATTGTATCAACCTACTAGGGGATAAGCAGGGGATAAAAGAAATAAATTTTTAAGGGGGGTAGTGCCTAAAATGTACTAGACTACCATGCACAATATACACCCTACCGCGCATAGAAACTTGAAATCAATAAGTCTTAGGCAAATGAAATAATAGAATTCTTACTTATTACCTTTAGCCAATTTCGGGGACGAAATTATTTTTAAGGGGGGTAGATTGTAACATCCCAGATTTTTGTCAACCTGAAATTAGATGTCCTTAGGCAATGGGTTGATCCTAACACCTTATTAACTTGTCAGAACTCAATCCCACAGTCTAAAATCACTTTTTAACCCTTTTCCTACACAAATCTCACCTTTCACTACCTTATCCTTCAAAAGTAACTAAGTGTTAAACTAGATTAGCTACGAAATCTGCTTAATCCACTTTAAATACGATCTGCAAGACCCAAAACTTGTAGAATCATTGACGCTAGGTAACCCAAAAATCTAGGATCAATCTCATTACCCGGCTACTCTCAGGAGCATTACGAAACTCCGTATCAGATCTGGACTGCACGTCGAAAGTCTGAATAATACGAAGTTATAGAATTAGGACCGCCTTGCTGGGCTTGACAACCAACTCAGAAATCAAATTCAGATAGTGTCCTGGGGCTATTCGCTTGAGCCTGGAGTGAAGTGTGTGAGAAACATGGATATTTTAAAACTAAAAATCTCATTTAAGTAATTTGAGACTTGTCACTTGTGGGCCAAATATAAGCAATCAGACCGTCAGAATCTGACCCAAATACACCCTCGGATCAGGAGAAATTTCATACACATGGCAGTGTACTTGTGGCCTTGATCGAATTCCGGTGACCGTTGAACTGAAACTGGTCCGCCATGGGCGATCTATAAATCCGATCGGACCGAAAACGTAACTCGACCTAGATCCAATGTATGTGAGCTTAAGTCTGACCTTTGGCTCAAGGGGGGCCTCCAGAAGTGCTCCGTTGAGACGAAACTGTCCGTGTTTGGACATAACCTAAGTATACAATGATCCTAAGTCTATTTCGAAGAGTTCTGGGCCTATATAAGGACCTTAAACCCTCGCTCTCTCATTCCATACGAAATTGAGAAAACCTAGGAGAGAGAAGAGAGAAAAGAGAGAGAAAGTATGAGAGATGTGGGAGATTCTTCCTGCCGTTCTACCCTATCGATCTACAGGCTTAACCATCTCTTTCTAATCGCTTTTCCGACAATTCCGGCTTCATTTCTAGGTAAGAAAATCCTAACTCTAACCTGTTTTAGGGTTTGAACTGATTCAAGCAGCGAAATAGCTAACGTATCCCGTGCTATATGTTGATATACTACCGTAGACGAAGACTTAGAGATTCTATCGACTCCGTTATGCTTCTACGGCGTAAGGTACGGACTTTAGACATATAGGTTATGGTTTTCAACACTTTCAATGTTAGATAATGATATATTCATGATCTGGATGCAATTGCACATGTACAAAGTGCTATCTTTTCGTTTTTCGGTTATACGTTAATTATGTTGAATATACTGTATTCCTCATATATATAGAAAATACCGTATACGTATAAATTTTGAAAGTATTTTAGCCATGATTAATTACTGTATAAACATGCTATATATATATGTATAATACTCACTCGGCGAAAGGATTCACCCTAATACATGTTTTTGCTAGTTTACGCTATGTATGTTAAAAGAATGTATTCTAAGTGTTTGTGAAAATGACCGAATGAGTATAGAATTCGCATTCATGCTCGCCATGACTAATTGTCATGGATATATGATTGTTGTATTGGCGATACCCCTTTGACGAAAGGATTTGCCCTAAATCATGCCACGGCCAATATACACTATATATGTTAAAATGTGTAGCCCATGTGTGGGTGGAAATGACTGAATGAATATGGAACTTGGATTCTGGCTTGTCATGACTATCCGTCGTGGGTGCACACGTGTTATAAATGGGGCAGCTCCCTAGTGAAAGTATTTGGCCTAATATCTATGTGATCAACATACGTCATGTATGTTGATGTATGTAGTCTAAAGTGTTTGTTGAAATGTTTGAATGAGTAATAGTTAGTAAATTGTAATGTATAACGGTGTTGAGATAGGATTCTCAACTACCTTAGTGATGTGTATGATTTCCTACATGTAAGTTGTTTAGTTTAATCACTTACTGGTTTATTAAGCGTATGTGTTTGAATTTTCTATTTGCATTGTGTTTTATAATATGCTTGTTAATATGTTTGAATTACTTGTTTACTTAATCCTGTCACTAACTACTTCACATGTTTAAGTTGTATTACATAAAATCCATGAATGGTGATGGGGGAGTGGTATAATGATTCCGTGCAACAGCCCTGACAGCCCTAAGTGGACAATATTAGATATTGGATTGTATGATTTGAACTCTTGATCCATTACTACTTTAATTGTTCCGTAATTGAATGTAATTGGGGCTATTATATAGTCCAGGTAATCGGTAACGGGATTGAATTCGTGGCTGAGATTCATTCACCACATGAGATGTGTTCGACGAACCTGTGTCGTACTTCGGTTGGCGATAGTGGTTGGCCACGCGAAGTGCTTATGTACTTCATGTCGTTTAACTTGTCGTGCGCTCGAGCAAGCCGAGCTCGTTAAGTAACCCGATCTGTCTTATGTATGTTCACCTTGCTTGGACGCTACTGCTTGAACCTAAGGTACCGAACCTACCAGTGCAACCCCGTTAACCTTAGTACCTTGATCCGCTAAGACTCATGAGTCGGACATGGTAGTATGGGACACCGTGGTCGAGCTGTCCGCCTACGCTGGGGCCACGAGCCTCCCCATAGTGACCATTGAGCAACCAGACTCGTGAGCCGATTATGGTGGTATGGGACACTATATTCAAGCTGTCGGCCTACACTGCTTTGATGGGTGATGGGGGAGTGGTGCAACGATTCCATGTAACAACCCTGGCAGCCCTGACCGTACCCAGTGTAGTGACCTCGAGCATACTCTAAATTTACGGTGAGGCGATGAGCCTTCCCGTAGTAACAGAGTATAAACTAGGCCTGTATTGATAAGGTGATGGGAGAGTGGTGTAACGATTCCATGTAACAGCCCTGGCAGCCCTTGCAGTGACCTAGAAACACACCATCGTATGAGATTGTCTAGGACTGATGACCCTAGAATGGATCATAGTTTGGGAATGATATAAGGAAGGTACCTTAGTTTCCCAATACTGCGGTTTGAAATGGACTAATAACAACTTGGTAATCATGCTCATCATCGCATCATATGTGCCTGGAAGATGTGGAGCACTGAGGGTGACAGCATGCCGCGGACGTAAGATGGTGCCGCACGAGGGAGTATGTTGGTGAGGGTATGCATCATAATCTCATCTCATCCATGCATTAATTACAGTACTTAGGAATATTGATTGTACTGCTTTATCATTACTGCTTGACTGAATTGATAACATGTTAACCTATGCTTTATTGTTCCACTGAGTTGATCACTCACTCCCATGTTACGGGATAGTATTGTATACACCAACTAGACCCTGTTGTAGTCACAAGTGATGGCGATGCTTATGAGGCGGAGCCAGACTTTTGCGACGACGAGGATGCCTTCTTGTATATGTTGTATTCTAGCGGCTTTATGCCAGTCGTGTCTTGATCGACGGGGTTACGGGGTTGCTGATTAGATGTCATTACATTTTTTGTATATTTTGGACTTGCACATGTAATTATTTAACCTGGCAATATTATCACACTCTGGAGACTCACCACAGTCTATATATTTTATATATCTATCACAGTCTTCCGCTTGCAATTTAACTGTCTCTGGAGTATGATATGCTGTTTTGGTATAATCCCATTCATGTTTCAATGCTCTCATCATAATCATTATTATCTATGTTGCATAAGTGATGCGTTGGAACTCGGGAGTTGAGCTTTGCTCGACCCCCAATTTTCAGGGCGTTACATAGGCCCATCCTCGTTGGAAGGATAGTTCATCGCCATATAACATGCTTAGTGTAACTCCATGATTCATGCCCATACGCATCATATATATGCTTGATATGAGGAATGTTTGATCATAGCATAAGTTGTTGGGCTGAGACATTTACAGGACTTCTTATGAGGGGAGTGCCCCACATGATCGCGTAATACACACAGGATTGCCACATGACTGTACGGTGTGACTCATGCATCTCACATATGTGTAACTTGATCATTATACGCCTTAGCGACATCAGGGTCGTGGCTCCACAGGCACATCATGGATGATCGTATTGGATACCGAAAATACTTGGTTCTAGCACTGTGGGCACTTAGGATGTCCTTGGGTGAGAGTGTCAAAACCTTTTTGGTACCAGGAGATCCTCCAACGTCTAAACCGAGTGGATACATGGGCCCCCGAGTGCCGAATACAAGTAGGCCGCATCTCCCACTATGTCGTGGTCGGTTAGAATGGCATGTGGCCTTATCCGCCCAAGTGAGGGGTTGTAAGCTAGGCTGAGTTTGACCAGCTCACAAATAAGTCTGCTATCAACGACCCGGGTAGGTATTGGCAGACTACTGGTCAGGCAGATAGTGATGTCTCTTTCACTCGCTAGGCTGTGCGGCTAGGGAGGCGGCAGTCAGTATGGAGTGTACTAGACCCCAGTGATATCCTAGAGAGGAACTGTACTAATATATGTACTTGATGAGGACTGGCATGCTTGCTTTGCATCTCGCATATAACATTTGGCTACATAGGCCTCGCATTGCATGGTCTTGGTATGGCCGATAGCATTCATGCCTTGCATCACATAGCTTTGGTATAGTTGATAACATTCATAGACTTACCCGCATATTTTCACATTATTCTGATATTGTATACTTGGCACTTGCCTTGCGCACACACTTATACCACCCTCTAAGCTTTTATAAGCTTATTCACGACCGTTGCATGTAGGTGGCATCGTACAGCAGCAGCGCTGAGGCAAGAGTGCGCATCTGATCATCTTGGAGCTTTTTGATCACCTTGTATTTCCCTTTTCACATTGTACTTAAAGTTTTTGATATAGTGGATATGTGGTGATGTTGTTTTGTGACTTGGTTATGCTTGTGGCTATGCTCTATTACAAAAAAAAAAAAAAATCATACTGAAAATCCTCCTTGTAGGATCCCAGGATCGGAATATGGCACATGAGTGTCGGGAGCCGAGAATGGGGCACTACGGAGGCTGTCGGCGCCGAATTTGGCCATCGGGATTCTGTGAGCCCGTTTTTCAAGTTTGGGGCATGACAGTTCTTCTGTAGAAATCTTTCGACAAAGCTGCCCTGGAGTTGTGGCATGATCTCTTTCAACAAAGTATCTTATCCCTTGTTCTGGTATGTAATTTCTCAGTCTGGGAGGAGGAATCCAGATGGGACGGTCAACAGGAAGACAATTACACACCAAGTAATACTGGTGTGACCACCAGTGCATCCAAGCATATGAAGCTTGCACTTGATGATTGAATCCGGGAAGGACGAAGCGAGAACCGAAGTTCCTGGCCAAGAGATGCTTCCATATGAGGGCTCAGTTGTATGAGTCGACTCCATAGCTTTACATTATACGGGTAACCTCTTCTCCCGCTTGAGGCACCGTTTGGTCCTAACCAAATTGCCTTGTAAACCTACTAGGGTAATAGGGCTCTCTCCAAAATTCCACTCCTTCTCAAAGAGGCAAACTGCAAGATCGAATGCAAATTAGAAATGTTCTTTTGATGGGTTCCAGATCATTATTGTCTTTAACTTCTCTGTCCTCAACTTGATGAGTCAAATAGAATGGATAAAAGTCGATGGATTCCATGTTCTCGATTTTATCAACGACCCATTCGTATGCCTTCTTCACCATTTTACGCTTGAGATAATAGCATAAGGGAGGACGATCAAGATTAACGTAATCCTTCTCGAGATCATTATATGTCCATGGAAAGTATATTCCTAACCAACCAGAAAAATAGTGTCATGGGTTGAATGAAGATATAGCTCCAACTTCCGGGCTTGAGCAATGCGCCGCAACGTTTCTAAAAGCCCTATACAAAGAGCATAAATCGGGGGGAGCTAGAGAATATTTCTTCTTGCCTTCCGCCATGGCTCCTGCAGCAACGAACAAAGTCGGATGGATGGAATCTGACCATTTCGAACTAGGCAGGATGACTAGACTCAGCCAACATGCAAGGAAAGCAGCTAGTTCAGTTTCGAGGCTAAAAGTGGTTAGGCCTCTTACTCTTCAGTGAGCAGATTCCAGCTCCGGGGAATGACTGCCAAAAAATCTGAGGAGAAGAGGAAAATATGAGAAGACATGTAAATATATTTTTTAAAATAAAGAGAGAGAGAGAGAGAGAGGGAAGAAAGGAAAGGAAAAGAAATATTAAAATTATATACTGCAGATATCTTGAGAAGGGTGCAAGCCACTGGAGTGGAGATATTTTGTGTACATCTAGAAAGTGTGACATCTCCCTGAAAACCTCAATAGTAGAGGCAAAAATGTGAGGTACTCTTCCGGGGGCGACATAAGCAAATTTTACATTGGTAGGAATATATTCATCAAGGAAAGAGCCTGTGATGGGAAGGTCGGCCATTCGATGAAGATCCCATAGGGTGATGCTCACTTCATCAATCGGTAGATGGAAAGAGTTTGTGGTGGAAGACCAGTGCTTCAAAAATCCTTTATAAATCAGGGTATCTTTATGGAAGAAATCAGAGGTGGCTTCTATAACTACATATATGTTCATCGCGATGAGGACTTCTTTGTATTTTTGAATGATGGCCCTGACCCATGAGCTGTAGAATTGACGTTGAGACAAGAGACCACGTGTCCTGAATTCATCTTTTCCCTATAGAGAGTCCTGATCGCGAAAGCATTGTTGGACAGTTACGAAGTAATGAGTGGGATACAGAGTATGGGGATTATAGCATGGAGTGAAGAAGCGCATGTATGATATTTGCCCAGTCTTCTGTACTAGACATTTCTTTGTGAGGTAACCTTCCAGAATCTTCGGTTCTTTTATAACCCAGTTTGCTACATATAATAGCCGGTTCTGTGTCATGTGATTGGAAGGCTCTCTCTGCATCATAGAAAGATGACGTTGAAGATTCAAAGGAATGATAACAATCTCGTCCTTATAAGGATTCTTAAATTTGATCATGCCTTCTTGAGATTTGATCATGTCCCAGACATTCTGATAATCTCTTGTTATGATCCTTTATCTTCTCCTGGAGAATTTCATCTTCGCTCATCTACTTCTTGCTCTTCAAAATGGAGGGAGGAGGGGAAGATTCAGCAGGGGCAGGGCGAGAGTCATCAATTCAAAAGTTGGTAGTAGATTTTATCCAGTTTTCCCAATCAGATTCGTGACCCTCTATTGGTGGTCCCTCCAGTTCTCTCATTAATACGGCATGACAAATGAGATCAGGAAAACGTTGGATTTGATCAACGAAATTGATAATGGGTGGAGCTAGTATTCTGAAAAAAGAAGAGTAATTTTCGGTCGATCAAGTCTTTTTCTAGGGATGGTCTTCTGATGGTTGAGGATTTGAGGATTCAACGGCATGTTTGTCAAGGGAGGAATGCAGTCTTTCAGAATGAGTCATTCAAGAAGTAAGGAAAGTTCAAAGAAAATTCGAAGCACTTAGGAAAATTTTTTGACAGAGATTCTGGTTGTGCGGAACGGATTGTGCACAAAATGCAGTTGTACGCTGGAGTAGGTTGTGCACAAAATGTTGTTGTGCGCAAAAATTCAGTTATGCACTGGAGTAGGTAGTGCGTAGAATGTTGTTGTGCGTAAAGTGTGTTGTGCGCTAAGAAGCATTGTGCGGAAGAGGTATCGCACAGAGAGGATCAGAGAGAATTTCAAATGAGCGGAATGGGACCAAGTCTAGCTTATATAGAGCTCCTATCCTGGGTTGTGCACAGATATATGTTGTGCGCTAAGATGGCTGTGCACAAGATGCATTGTGCGCAGACGTATGATTGTGCGCATGGAAGGAAAAGTACAATTTATTAAAGATTGATCCTAAATTTTTTACTTTGACGATAGAAAAAAGCAAAAATGCAGGATTAAGGGGGCATCTGTTGAGGCATAAAATTGATCAGAAGAAGAAAGAAGATTCTCGAAAAGAAGATAGATTTTCCACCATTAAGTTGTGCGGCGCACAACAGAAGGTGATTCAAGAGTAGTGTTATACGGTGCACAACAGGAGTTGCTAAGGGAGTGTCGTTGTGTGACACACAACTGTTAGGGCCGCACAATGGGTATTGGCGCACAATGGATATGACCGCACAAAGGGTCAGCGCACAACGGATTCAGTGAGGGGTTGGCACGTGCGGAAGTTAATAAATACTTTATTTCTCTCTGTAGTTGATTCATTGGAATAGTATCAGAGTAGCAGGAGAGAATCCAGACTTCAAGACAATCTAGTTACTAGAAGTACCTATTGTGCGGTGCATAACAGGTGGGGCGCACAATGGAGTGGGGCGCACAACAGGTGGCCCACACAACAGAGATGGGGCGCACAATCACTGATCCACACAAGTGGCTCAAACAATGGGCATGTGCGCACAATGGGTTTGTTATGTGGACAGTCAGCTTAAGAGAAGTGGTCGAAAGAGACACTAATTTGGGTTGAAAGATCAGAACATCTTCTCAGAAGCATAGAATCAATCAAGACGAACTACATAATTAGGACATTTGATATTGGCATTAGATTGCATAAATATTTTACTCTGGAATCAAAGGAGATAAATGATGTAAACGAATTCAAAATAAATAAATATTTTGATTGTTCTCTTCATTATTCCTTTGTTAATTATTGAGTAAAATAACTCTTCCAAACCAAATGCATTTGCCTCTTGTCGAAAAAGTGTCGACCAAGGGCTGTATTACGTCCACGATATTTATTTGATCGCTAGAAGTGGGATTTCCAATATAGTACTTGCACCAAAGAGAAAATAAATTGAATCATGGGAGCTTTGGGATTCCAAGACACCTGCCCAAGCCATAAAGGTAGATAGCACAAGACTAACATAATAAAGAAGGAGAGTAGTAGTGGCTAACTCAACAAAAAAGAGAGTAGCAATGGCTAACTCAACAAAGAGGAGAGTAGCAAGGGCTAACTCAACAAAATTGATAAAGGCAAGGGCAAGGCTTGTATCCATTACCCCACATAAAATAATAAAGAACACTCGTAATTAACATCATATCATAATTCCCAAAGGATAAATAATTGTTAGTGGTAAATTAAACAATTGCAGGGAGAGAATCATAATAATGTGAAGTAAGAGGTAGGATAAATTACATCAACTAAAATCAAGGTAAGCTTAAAGGAATCCCTCACCTTTGAAACTTGATTTCTTCTTAATGTTTCTAGATCTATGTTTTCGTGCCCCATTCCTAGCATAATTAACATGACTCTTCAGGTTAGGCTATCTTATTATACAAGTTATATGATTGGGATCAATCTTAGGCTAAGATTTAGGGCTAGTAATGAATTGATATTTCTGATTTAAATCAAATTAGGTGTAGATACCTTTTGGTCCGTAACTACTTCAGTCTAATCAAGCTTTGGTTTTAATGAGTCATCCTGCTGAGTTAAATCAGTTTAACTCAGTTTATCATCTTACAATTATAGGTTAAGATTAACGCTTGAATAGCTCTTTGTGAACAACTAAGGAGTGACGTTCTTACCCTTCTACTGCTACCACGACTCAAATAAGGACTCGATTCCTTCAATGTTTTTCTTCCTCAATCGGCAGCTCTCTCTCTCTCCTTCGTTCCTTCTTCTCTCATCTCTATCTTTCACTTTCTCTCTCTTCTTTGTTGCGTGTTCACAACCCCAAGTGTAGGGTCGCGATGTAGTAATAATCTCGGTGAGATCGAGGTCAAATCCACGGGGACTAAACTTGTACATTTTTTAAAATAACTAGAACTAAAAGAAGGTTTGAATTAGAAATCTAGAATAAAGGGAGTAATTGTGAATCTTGTAGATTTAAACTATAAATTCAAAGGTGGGAACTAGGTTGCCAAGGATCCACTTGTAGCTATTAGGATGCTATCTCACTTGATTCAGGAAACACAATTGGAATAGAGTTCCATCTTATCCAATTGGAAGAAGAAATAATCAAATCTTTGAACTTTTCATTGAACCAATCCTCAATGGAGGAGAATTGTGATGATTGGAAGGGATTTCATCACCCTAGCATGCCCAGGAGACAATGGTGAACAACAATATTTACTAATCTCATAATCACAAAACAGGAAAAGAAGATATCTAAAGCTATTGCAGCGTCTACTGTAAATTAAGTCACAATAAACCATTGAAAACTGAAAATATTCCTTAAAATAAATTATAAATCATTGAAGTTCAATATAAACAAGAATTAAAGCAAGACAAACATCATAATCACACTTCAAGGCTCACCTCTTAGCCCTGGCTAAGAGGTTTAGTTAACCATAGACATGATTAAACCAAAATCTCTTGAACAAAACATGAAAACAAACTAAGGAAGAAGAAGAAAGACACTTGGCAGCAGCTCTCCACCCTAGAAGATACCTAGGAACATCCTAGGGGCTCCTATTTATAGTTGTGAATCGCCATCTTACACACTGCCTTGGAATTTCCACAATCTGATCACAAAACCGCCTCACCTTACGCAGTTGCGTTATCCATCGATTGGATCGAAGTTACCTTCGGTCAGACCAAAGTCATGTTTAATTCGAGACAGGATTCTATTTCAGTAGTTGTCCGATTTCAATCAGATCGAACTTAAGTTATCAGTCAGACCGAATTAATCTTTAGTCGAACCGAATTTACTCCAAAATTCATCGTTCTTTGCTGGGGCTTTTTATGCACTTTTGGTCACACCGAATCCTCCCTTTGGTCGGACCAAACTGGGTTTTGGTCGGACCGAACTGGGTTTCGGTTGGACCAAATTAAACTACAGTCGAACCAAATTAGCTTCTGAATTTCAACTTTGGTCGCTAGACTGTTTTATGTGATTTTGGTCGGACTAAACTTGTCTATTTTCTGTTGTGGGTTCTGAAGTCTTTCAAGTCCTTTCTTCATCCTTTGTACTTGGTTTCCTTGAATCTTTGGCATGTGAACTCTTCATTCTTGGTCTCTTAAAATCCATCATTTGCCTTGGTGATTCTTGAGCATCAAATCCATGCTTTTAGCATTCTTTTCAATCCAAGCTCTCAGATTCACCTTGCAACACAAACATGTATAAAATATACTATTAAGTATTATCATATTCCTAAAACCAAGATATAAATGGGGGAAAATATGTAATATTTGACATTTAATACACTCCCCAACTAGCATTTTGCTAGTCCCGAGCAAAACATGCATGAAATAAACTTTCATTCTCAAAGTTCAAAAGTTCTTTCAAAAAATAGTCTTTTATGTAGATGATATGAATGAGTATGATCCAAAGAAGCGAGAGTGAAATTTTAAAAACCTAGAACCTAACCAAGTGAGCAATCAATCAATTAGGTTCTTCATTAATCATTCAAGAGCATAAGTTCACATATCAAGTTTTTCCAACATGCTCAATAAAGTTTAACTTACTTTCCATAAAGATTCTATCATTTCATAATGTTAGTCATGCTCATCACCTCAAGATTAATTGAATAATCAAGTGTTGATTCCGAACTTATCCCATTTTCCTACTTTTTTCAGTTTTTGATTTTATATTAACGATTTCTTTTTATTTATTCATTCTTTTCATCATTATTCTTTTCAAATTTTTCATTCTTTTCATCATACATGACCTTTTTGACGATCTCACTATTTTTTAACTGGTTCTTTTCATCTTTTAAGGTAGATGAAATTTTCCAGATTTAATCTTCACATCTATCAATGATTCACATGCTAACAATTAGTAATTCTAGCACAACTCTCAGAGAGCCAATTGAATGTGTCTTGTGATTTAGATCAACATCATATTCAAACTTTCTCTTAATCAATTAAGTATAAGAACTTTAAGTAATAGACTACTCAGTTGATTAAACTCCAACAATTCAAAATTCAATCTTCATCTTATCATACTCAAAATATTCTTAAAGAATGCACAAACTATCGCTTTTGAAACAGGTTTTTACGTTGAAATTTTGAAAATTTCCACAGTTTTTGCTCAAAAACTAATAAAAACTGATTAGTTAACCTAATCTACACACCCCCAACCTAAAATCTACATTGTCCTCAATGTAAAAGATATAAGCATGCAACACAAACGAGACAATGAAAATAATGGAGAAGTGATGGAAACATAGTACCTAAAGATGACGAATTGTAGCTCTTCTGAAAAGACGAGCTATAGATGTCCTAAAGGGGGGTGAGTAGGACAATGTCAAATAATTCGATACAATGTGGAATAATAAATCAATTAAATATAATATTGCAAACTATTGAATCCTTGATACCAAATAGTTCATAGGACAACCTTTCACCTAAAAGATTTAGATAAGACAACCTTATGTCACAATGTTTTTGAAATAAGAAACTCATACTAATGAAAAGAAAAAGAAAAGCACAATAGTAAAATTAATAATATCCAATCACCACAATGCACGAAAGAGTTATAGTGGTTTGATACCTCAATGCAACTTACTCTACTCCCAAAATTACTACCCTCGCAAATTTGACTTTCACTATTTCAATATTTTCTAGAGTCACCTTAACAATCTTATACAATTATTGCAATTTTTACAAGCTATCACAATCAAACCCACTTTGTGATTTTATGGGGTCACCACAAACAAACCCGATGAGATTTCCGGGCTATCTGAGAAAAACCCAAAACTGAAGTAATTAAAATAAATAGTACTTATCTTCGATTTGGTGAGTCGAAGTCATAGTTGTATCTTGAGTGCAGCGATCTTCTTCTTGGGATATTGATGAAGCCAATGTATGAGTTCAACCCAAAAAGATGCAAAGGGATTTAATAGGTTTTTAATGAAATGAATGAAACCCTAATGCTACAGATTCGATTCTCCTTCTTCTCAAAGTAGAGTATGGATTACTCTTATCAAAACAATTTAATCTAACTTTGAAATGGAGAATAGAATAAGCTAATGATAAAATATGAATTACAATACAAATAGCTTAAGGAGACTTGAAGGATCTTTCACTACAACACAATAAAAGAATATGAATTTTTGTGATTTAGAATCTAAGAGAAAGCCTCTATTTATAGCCAAGGATCTGTGTAGTTCGCCTGGCCAAACTTCAAAGATTATGTTCCAATTAGAATCTGAAAATTGCGGAATAACATCTTTCAAAACTTCAGCTAGCCTAAGCTCAGGTTCGGTTGGCCGAACACCCAATTCAACTAGTCTAAGGTCAAGTTTGGCTAGCCTAACTGGCTTAGATTCTGAAATTGTTCCATTGCTGGAAACTTGACCAAACCACCTTGGGCTGGATGAAGTTAGGTTCGGCTAGCCAAACCCCACCTTGGGATGGTCGAACCTACCGCAAAAAAAAGGATCTTATATGATCTAAATTTTGTCTGAATTTTACATGGTTAGTCCAAATAGTTAGGCTGGCCAAACCGGACGTCGCGCCATTACTGGAAACTTGACTGAACCACCTTGGGCTGGCTGAAGTTAGGTTCGGCTAGCCAAACCCCACCTTGGGATGGTCGAACCTACCGCAAAAAAAAAAGGATCTTATGTGATCTAAATTTTGTCTGAATTTTGCATGGTTGGTCCAAATAGTTAGGCTGGCCAAATCGGACGTCGCATTAGCCTAACTAGTGTGTATTTAATATAAACTGTAATTCAAGATATGCATAAGTGAAATATACTTAACCTATGGTCCAATTAGGTTTATACCACCTGTAGGTTGACTCATACAAAGTGTGCTGAACTTCGAATCATGAATGATCTTGCATTGAGATGTTGAATCTTCTTTCCAAATACTTGATCAAGTTGATAGCTTGTCTTCAATCGAGCCTGTGATCATAACTGGACTATGAAATTTAACAAACTAATATGTGCTTTAAGTATAAGCACTTACATCTTCCAAAGTTCTCAATGTGAAGATGGGTTAGCATAACGACTAAACAACTGAAAGCAAACTATCCTAGTCCTAAATCCTATGAAAGCAATAAACCTAACTACACCTCTATTAGACTAGGAGGTTAATCCTAGTACATAGGATCAGTCAGAGGTATGGACATGTCCTCTGAATTAAACTTTTCAACAAATGTCCATTTACTTTAAAAATATTGCCATTTGTTTGGTTCTTTATCTTGACGGCCCCATGAGGATAGACATTAGTAACAGTGAAAGGGCCGATCCAACGAGATCTAAGTTTACCCGGAAAAAGGTGTAACAGAGAATTGTACAGGAGGACTTTTTGACTATTTAAAAATGATTTTCGAAATGTTCCTGTCATGGAACACCTTCATTTTGTCCTTGTAAATTCTCAAATTCTCATATGCATTATTCTGAATTTTCTCAAGTTCATTCAACTGAAGTTTGCGCAGCGAGCCAGCGTTGTCCAAGTTAAAGTTCAGATTTTTTATAGCCCAATAGGCTCTATGTTCCAACTCTATAGGCAAGTGGCAAGCTTTCTCATAAACGAGTCTAAAGGGAGACATTCCAATGGGGGTCTTAAAAGCTATACAGTATGCCATAAAGCATCAATCAAACAGATTGACCAATCCTTACGATCAGGGTTAACCGTTTTCTTCAAAATTTATTTTATATCCCTTTTGGATATCTCAGCTTGCTTGCTTATTTGTGGGTGGTATGGAGAGCTCACCTTATAAGAGATGTCATACTTCGTCATTAAATTCTCAAATGGCCTATTACAAAAATGTGAAGCTCCATCACTAATGATGGCCCGAGGTGTTTCAAACCGGGAAATGATGTTTTCTTTTAAGAACCTAATGACCATTCGATGGTCATTATTCTAGCACGAGATCGCTTCAACCCATTTAGTGACATAGTCTACTACTAATAAAATGTAAATATTCTCAAAGGATTGAAGGAATGGTCCCATGAAATCGATGCCCCATCAATCAAATGCTTCAATGATCAGAATGGGATTCAGAGGCATCATATTTTGATGGGACAATGCTCCTAATTTTTGACAATGCTGACAAGCTTTACAGAACTCATGAGTATTTTTGAACATAATGGGCCAATTAAAGCCGCACTATAGAATTTTTTGTTATAGTCTTTTTAGCATAAAAGTGACCATCACGGGCCTGAGAGTGACAGAAAGAAATAACACTTTGATGCTCATTGTCTAGCACACATCTCTTTGGAATTTGGTCTGGGAAATATTTAAACAAAAAAGTATATCCCACAAAAACTTAAGTGCCTCGAAGAAGAATTTCCTCTTATCTTGCGCAGTCCAATGTGTCGTCATAAAACCTGTGGCAAGATAATTTGCAATATCAGCAAACTAAGGTGGTTGGAAGAGTTTGAAAATTTGTTCATCAGGGAACATGTCGTTTGTGGGTGTTGTCTCAAGGGGATCAGGGAGATCAAACCTTGAAAGATGGTCAGCCACTATGTTTTCTACTCCATTTTTTTCTCGTATTTCCAAATCAAATTCCTAGAGTAGAAGGATTCATCTTATCAAGAGAGCCTTAACGTCATTCTTAAAGAGAAGGTATTATAGCACTGCATGGTCAGTGTAGATGATGATCTTGGATCCGATCAAATAGGACCTAAATTTGTCCAAAGCGAACACTAGGCTAAGAGTTCCTTCTCTGCAGTAGAGTAGTTCACTTGGGCAGGATTTAGAGTTTTACTTGCATAATGAATAACATAGGGCTTCTTCTCTTTTCTCTGGCCTAACATTGACCCAATAGCATAGTCAGACGCGTAGCACATAATCTCAAAAGAGATGCTCCAATCAGGTGGCTGCATGATAGGTGTGGTAGTTAACATGCCCTTAAGCTTAGTAAAAGCTTCCTGACATTGCTCAGTTCACTTGTATGATACATTCTTTTGAAGTAAATTGCGTAAAGGATGAGAGATATGATTAAAGTCCTTTCCCTTGAGAACCTTGAAATGACACTTTTCCTAATTCAAAACCAAATTCTTCTCCTCACATCACTTCAGCACATTTTTTAGATTTTCAAACACTCGCTGAAGGATGGACCAAAGACAAAGAAGTCATCCATGAAGACCTTTAAATATTATCCCAACATGTCAGAAAAAATACTCAACATGCATCGCTGAAAAGTAGCAGGTGCATTACACAATTCGAATGGCATCCTTCAGTAAGCAAAGGTACCAAATGGACATGTGAATGTAGTCTTTTCTTGATCTTCAAGGGCTATCTCTATTTGATTGTAGCCTGAATATCCGTCAAGGAAGCAGTAGTAAGAATGACCAGCTAGCATTTTCAAAATTTGATCAATGAAGGGCAAAGGAAAGTGGTCCTTCCTTGTGACTGTCTTCAACTTTCTATAGTCAATACACATTCTCCAACGAGTAGTAACTCTAGTTGGTATAAGTTCATTGTCGGCATTGACTACGATGGTGATTCCGGACTTTTTAGGAGGCACTTGAGTTGGACTCACCCTTTAACTATCAGATATAAGGTATATGATACCAACATCCAACAACTTAAGTACCTCTCCTTTAACCACTTCTTCATATTTGGATTTAATCGACGTTGTGGTTGTCGGGAGGTTTTCACATTATCCTCAAGGTGAATGTGGTGGGTACAAATCAAAGGATCAATTCCTTCAAGGTTCGCAATCAATCATCTAAGAACTCCTTTTGCTCAATGAGAGTAAAAATAAGCATACTCTTCTGTTCTTTCTCAAGGTGGAAAGAAATCACCACCGGGTATGTCTCATCTTCACCTAAGTAGACATTTAAGATCAGTGGGTAATGGTTTTAGGTCAAGCTTTAGTGCTTTGAGGTTAGACGGTAGAGGTAATTCGTTGGTCTGAAGTAATTCTTCAAATTATGGCCTCCACTGGTTAACTTCAAGTACTAGCGCAGCATTAAGCATGGCATCCATCTCCCTAATAATGTCATTATCTAAATCAGGAGAGTGGGCCAAGCATTTCTCTAGAGTGTCAGAGTAAAGAGTCAAAAGAGCACTATCTTTCACGAAAGAGTCGATCATGTTAATGTCATGCTCATGTCATCATCCTTTGCCTGTTTTCTCATATTAAAAAACGTATTGAGCTCCAATGTCATATTTCCAAAAGATGGATTCATAATTCTAATCCTACAATTAATGATGGCATGTGATGTTACAAGGAATGGACGACCAAGAATGACAAGAATTTGAATGCTCATATCCATGATGGGTTAAATATTTAGAACGATAAAATCTATTGAATAGTAGAATTTGTCAACCTGAACCAACACATCCTCAATTATTCCTCTCGGTACACGAACTAAGCAATCAGTAAGTTATAATGTGGTCAGGGTGGGTTTTAATTCACCAAGACCCAGTTGTTCGTAGATCGAGTAGGGGATCAAGTTAACACTCGCCCCCCAAGTTAAGAAGTGCGTGTTTAATCTGGTAGTTCCTAATTACACAAGTAATGATTGGGCTACCGGGATCTTTGTATTTTTGTGGCACATTTTACTTGAGGATGGCACTTACTTTTTCTGTCAAAAAGATTTTCTTTTAAATGTTTTACCATCTTTTAGTAGTACATAGATCTTTTAGAAATTTGGCATATGAAGGGATTTGTTTAACAACATCCAATAGAGGGATGTTGACCTTCACTTGCTTAAGCACCTCTAGAATATCCTAAGAGTTAAAGAGAGGTTTGGTACAATCAACCGTTGAGGGAATAGCGCAATCGGCTTACTTTGAGGTTTTAGTTCTAACCCATGTAGGGCAATCCTTCTCATCTGTTTCCGGGTCCTTAGGATTTTCAGCCCTTACCGGAATAGTTTTGTCAATTTGTCTTTCCACTCCTAAGAGTAGTGATAGACTTAGTTTGCTCCGTTTGATTTGAAGAGCTTGGGTCACTAATTTCACATCACAGCTTTGGATTGGGGAGGGGTTGGGCTAGAAGCATCCCTTTTCTCCGCACTCGTTAAGTGTGACTTAATCATTGAATGGCCTTGGAAATGTCTTAGAAGGCTTGTAATGTGCCTTGATTGAAAAGCTCTTGATTTTGGATGTGTTTTAAAATGGGATCCTCCTGAGGTTTCTTTTGATTTAAAAGTTGAGACAGACCCCCTTGAGGGTTAGTCGTTTATCCATTCCTCCAACTGAAATTTGGATGGTTCCTCCAACTATAGTTATATGTATTTGAGGTGGGCCCACTGAAAGGTCATTGGTAGTTGTTTATGGCATTCGATTGCTCATTCAATACCTCTTGAAAAGCAAGTGTTATTGAACAATTTTCAGTTATATGTATATTGCAAGCACAAATATCGTAAACAACTTCCTTAGCCTTATCCTTCTTAAGTTTCATGGCCTCGATTTTCCTTGTTTGATTGGCTACTTTAGCATTTATATCATCTTCCTCTTCAAAATATATACTTTGCATCTCTTTTTTAATTGAGAATGTTTAAAACTGGTGTTAGGTCTTTTATGGCTAACACACTCCATAATCTAAAATAGCATTTGTGCACATCTAATTGATAAATTACCAGGTAGTTCGGACCTATACCCTAAGATCTTCATAATAACTGATTTACCCTAATATTCAGATGGCCCGTTTGGCGGATCTAAATGTGATGGATGGTCAGATGACATGTTAAAAATAAGGAAACCTAACAGTTAGTACTCTGACCATGTATGTAGGCAGGTGTACGGTCAGTTTCGTAAATGGAAGAACACAATGGGTTTCTAAAATTATCAAAAGTAGAACGTGGGTACCATTGGATTCGAGTGAGCTCTTCGCATATGTGAGTTACTCACATTGTACTTTTAATGGTGGGTTAGGCCTATTCATAGGTGGCGAACAAGATGAACGGATCAGAATCTCAATCTGATGTATGTACAACCGAATGTAGAGATCAAGTAGCTACTTTACTACGATCAGGTGGTCCAAAATCAAAGTAGACAGTCAGATGTTTCTATCTGCCAGTGAATATTGATTGAGCGGTTGGTTATGATGGACAGGTGAGGATACTTAGTTATATGATGATCCTATCTTAAGATCAACGGTTAAATTGCTTGATTTATGAATGGAGATATTGGAGAATAGATATAAGGTTAGGATAACTAAATTGGTATCGTACACATCTACATATTACGTTAAATTTTATGGTAACACTCGAGAACTTTTAATACTTGGGTATTAAAAAGTTCGAGGTGTTACAATCCCTTTCACCGTATCTTGAAATGGACTATTTTCCATATGTGGCTTCGATTGACTGGGTGCCCATGTGGCTTTGGTTGTATGTTTGCCCTTAGTGGCTTGATGGAATATTTTTCCTATGTGGTTTGATGGATTATTTTTGTATAATATCGCGATGGTAAGTTCCACTCGTCATACTGCGATTAGCCACCAGTAGAGGAGGTTACTATTAAACATCGTAATGTTGGAGTCTCATGACCCGGGAATGGTGGTATGAGACACTATGCCCAAGTTGTTGGTTTATGCTGAGTGATGAGCCCCCCATAGTGACCTTTGAACTTCCTTAAAATGGTTGTTTGAAATTAAAATAATAATGGTTGGGCTAATCATGCATTTTTACGGCATATGGACTTTATCAGATGATCAATGTAAGACATGGGAGTTGTCACACTCCAAACTCAGAAACCGGGCTCACAAAATTTCCAATTGCTGAATCCGGTGCCAACAGCCTCCATAGCATCCCATTCTCGGCTCCCAGTGTCCATACGCCAAATTCCGATCCTAGGATCCTATAAGGAGGATTTTCAACATGAATTTGTCTTGTAAGAAGCAAAACGACAAGTATACCGAAATCACAAGAACAACATCATCACCACATATCCACTAATATAATCATTTGAATACAATGCTGAAACGGAAATACATATATCGAAAATCAAAGCTCCAGAAGTCAGCTACATGCTCCAAGCTCCATGCTGCTGCAACCTAACACCATCTGTACGCATCTATCGCGCATAAGCTTATGGAAGCTTAGAAGGTAGTGAAAGTGTGTGCGCAAGATAAGTGTCAAGCACACAAATATAACGCTATAATCATACAATGTCGAAAATACTGGCAAGATCATGAATTATAAGATATCAAAGTAAGCGGAAACATACTAGTAAGTCCATGAATGCCATCAGTCATACCAAGGCTATGCGATGCAAGACATGAATGCTAATGGTCATATCAATGCAGAAACATGGCAACTCAGAGCGTTAAATGCTGCTGATGCAATGCAAAATACAATGCGAATGAAATGACCAAGCTGGAGTGAAGTCGAGATGATAGTACGTAGTATCGCAGGCTATGGGGTCCATCACAAGGGATTTCTATCCAAACCAGTCTCATACCTAAATTTAGATAGCCAAACTCAATATAGTAGACTCCTGATCTCAAGTTAGTCGCGCGCCCCAACCAAAATTCTTGTCATTACGAAGCTACATAACAATTAATTGCGTACCACTAGCCCGAGTGATGTGAATGAATGAATGAGTATGCAACTCCTACTCAATAAGTCCACATATCAGTACCGTACATATCTGGGATCATCGCCGGGGTTTAGTACACTCCAAGCTGGCTGCCGCCCCTGCTGGCTGTGCAGCCTAGTGAGTGTAAAAGACCTCGCTACCAGCCTGCCAGTAATATACTAATGTCTACCCGGCTCATAGATAGCGGACCCATTTGGGAGCTGGTCAAAATCTTACAGCCCCCTCACTCAGGCAGATAAGGCCACACCCTCTCAACTGACCACGACATAGTGGGAGACTCGACCTACTAGAGTTAGCACTGGGGCGCTCATGTATCCACTCGGTTTAGACATTAGGGCGTCTCCTGGCCTCAGAGGTTTAGGGACTTTCACTCACGGACATCCAAAGTGCCCAGATGCTTGAACCAAACATTTTCAGTGTCCCCTCTAATCATCCATGACATGCCTATAGAGGCTACGACCCTAATGTCTTAGGGCGTGCAGTAATCACAACACATAATGCAAGATGCATGAGTCATACAATCCAGTCATGCATCAATCATGCGCATACCATGCGCTCATGTGAGACAATCTCCACCTATCAGGGAGTCTCGTAACAACCTGTCCAATGACATATGCAATGGTTAACCACATCTCATAATAAACATGCAGATGATGCGTATGAGCATGTATCATGATGCTATGTTATCACATACTCATAATCGGCCTTGGCAATCGGAATCGGCCTTGGCAATCGGAATCGGCCTTAACAATCGGAATCAGCCTCGACAATTGGAATCGGCCTTCATAATCGGAATCGGCCTCGGCAATCGGAATCGGCCTCGATAATCGGAATCGGCCTCAATAATCGGAATACGTCTCGACAATCGAAATCAGCCTCGACAATGAAAATTGGCCTCGACAATCGACCTCAACAATTGGAATCGGCCTCGACAATCGAAATCGACCTTGACAATCAGAATCGGCCTCGACAATCGGCCTCAACAATTGGAATCGGCCTCGGCAACAGGAATTGGCCTTGATAATCGAAATCAACCTCGCCAATTGACCTCAACAATCGGCATCGGCCTCGACAATCAAAATCGACCTCAACCATTAGAATCGGCCTCAACAATCGGCCTCGATAATCGGAATCGGCCTCGACAACGGAATCGACCTCTACAATCGGAATCAGTCTCGATAAATGGAATCGGTCTTGACAATCAGAATCAGCCTCAATAAACGGAATTAGCCTCAACAATCGGAATCGGCCTCGACAATTAGAATTGACCTCGATAATTGGAATCGGCCCCGACAATCAAAATCGACCTCGACAATCGAAATCGGCCTTAACAATCGGCCCCGATAATCGGAATCGGCCCCGACAATCGGAATCGGCCTCGACAATCGGAATCGGCCTCGATAAACAGAATCGGCCTCGACAATCAGAATCGGCCTCGATAAATGGAATCGGCCTCGGCAATCGAAATCGGCCTTGACGACCAGAATTGGCCTAACAAAGGGCCTAAGAGAAAGTCATAATGTGGACATCTAACCATCATTGCCCATTAATGTGGACTTTTAGGCAACATCGCTCCCAAGCAGTGGTCCACATAAACATCAGTACATACATTATAGTGAAATCACACACTACATCGGTTTACACATTCATCGCATTGGGCCTTGCTCATGGACCTCATGTACATCACGATGGGCCACAATACATGGGTCCCAAATATGTCAAATGGGCAGCAATATATGGGCCAGAAAATACATCTCATTGGGCCTTACCAAATGGGCCGAAAATACCTCATAATGGGCCTCATCATATGGACCTTATACATCACATCGGGCCTTGCCCATGGGCCTCGAATACATCACAATGGGCCATAACCCATGGGCTTCAAATACATAATAGGTGGGCTCTACACATGGGCCTCAAATATATACAACAGGTGGGCCTCAAATATATTAAATCAAGCCCACTGTTCTAGGTGAGCTATCTACACCATACATCTTTATTTAAAGATCATTTTAGAACATTATCCAAACAATGAATCATATCAAAAGATCATCTGGACCATACCACAAATAACAGTGGTGATAGTGATCAAAAGGTCAGTTGGACCACATCACAAATAACAGTGGAGACAATGATTTCCACTATACAAAATTTCATAGGGGCCATCTAACATGTATTTTCCATCTAGTCTATTCATAAGTCACAAGGACTTGAACCAACATGAGAAATAAATGTCATGTTGGTCTAAAACTTCTGTGACCCAAAAGGGTTTCAATGGTAGACATCTAATCTCCACTGTTTTTGGCAATGTGGTCCACTTGATAACTAGATCTGTTTTATTTTTCATCCCAAGCCCTAGGACAAGCTGATCCAATGGATGGACGGTTTGGATGATTCACATACATCAGGGTGGGGTCCACGTACGTGGCCTACCTCAGATTGCTCGCCAAAGGGATGGACGGTTCATATGAGGGGTCCACCTAACAGGCTGACGTCTAATACGTCAACCCATCTTATCTCAAAATAGGTGGGTCCCCACGTGGGGCCACCATACTATATTTTATAATATATATTATACTATAATATAATATATATTATATTATATATATTATATATTATAATATATATATATATATATATCCTGGCCAGTCCAGCGTCCAGGCCCTGGACAGCCTAGATGCAGACTGAATTTTTGGTGGGGTCCCACGTCTAGCCAAATGGCTTACACACACTTCACTGTTAGCCACTTTCAGTAGGGATCAATACCAAGACCTCAGTGTTATAACAAGGTACCTTTCACCCAGTCTACCACTTTTAACTATGGATCAAGGTAATCCAGTGGGTGGGATTCCCACCGTCCCAACAATGGACGGTGTGGATCATCACCTACAATGTGGTGGGCCACACCTTCTGATGGACGAAGTAGATATATCACATATTGGTGGGGCTCACTCCAACATAATGGATAAAGAGAAAGAGAGAGGAGAGAGAGAGAGAGAGAGAGAGAGAGAGAGAGAGAGAGAGATACGTGAGAGATGGAGGGACCCCACCATTATGGGCCCTCCCTATACAATGCATACATCAAGATGGGTCCCACTATAAGTGGGCCCTTAAATCATAAAATCAAGTCATAAAATCACTCACCGATCGGCCTCCTTCTTGGCCCCTTAAATCACATTATCTACCTCAATAATCGGAATCGGCTTCCACAATCGGAATCGACCTCAATAATCGGAATCGGCCTCGACAATCAGAATCGGCCTTGACAATTGGAATCGGCCTCGACGATCGGAATCGGCCTCGATAATCGAAATCAGAATCGGAATCGGCCTCAACAATCGGCCTCGACAATCGGAATTAGCCTCAATAATCGGAATCGGCCTCGACAATCGGAATCGGAATCGGCCTCAATAATCGGAATTGGCCTCGACAATCAGAATCGACCTCAACAATCGGAATTGACCTCGATAATCGGCCTCGACAATCAGAATTGGCTTCGATAATCAGCCTCGACAATTGGAATTGCCTCGACGATCGAAATCCGCCTCGATAATCGGAATCGGCCTCAATAATTGGCCTCGACAATCGGAATCAGCCTCGATAATCGGCCTCGACAATCGGAATCGATCGATAATCAGCCTCGACAATCGAAATCAGCCTCGACAATCGGAATCGGTAATCGGCATCCATGAATGGATAGCCGATGATGGACCAAGCAATATCAATGGGGCCCAATCGTTTGGGGTAACCCACTAGAGAATGACAAAAATGAGCCTAACCATCATTACCCATCAATGTAGACCTTTAACTAACATTGCTCTCAAGGAGTGCCCCACATAGGGCCAAACGTACAGTGGGCCCACGACCTCACACAAGGGCCTAATATTCATCACCATGGGCCACACCCCATGGACCACACATACATCACATTGGGCCTCACACATGGCCGTGAATATATCACAATGGGCCTCGCTATCTACACCATATATACATCATTCTAGGCCTTACCCATGGGTCACACATCACATCGGGCCTTAGATGTGGGCCACAATTACATCACAATGGGCCTCCCCACACGGGCCTCAAAACACATCATAGTGGGCCTCCTCACGTGCCTAATATACATCACGATGGGCAGCATACACGGGCCTAATATACATCACCATGGGCCACGACCCATGTTCCTCAAATACATCACAATGGGCTACAACCCATGGGCCTCAGTATACATCATAATGGACCGCATCAATGGCCGCACTAATGGGCCTCATATACACAACATGTGGGCCTTGCTCATGGGCCTCAAAATGCATAAAATGTGGGCCCTACACCTGGGTCTCATATGCATCAAATGGGCCACATATCTGGGCCTCGAATACATCAAAAGGGCCACGCATCATGGGCCTCAGATTCAAACAGGTGGGCCCCATCATATGGGCCTTAAATACAAGGCAGGTGGGCCCTATCACATGGACCTTAAATATACATCATGATGGGCCGCATGGATGGGCCGCACTAATGGGCCTCAAGTGGGCTTGGACCAAACCAGAAATCATTTCAATAGTTGTAGGTGTAACATATGTATCACTGTACACTATCATTCCATGGGGCACATGGCCCACTAATGATGATCAGCACTGTCCAAACATTGTCCAGATAAATTAGCACCATCCAAACATTATTTATGTAAAACTACACCATCCAAACATGTCCAGCACCGTCCAGCACATCCAAACATTGGACAACACCAACCAAACATTGTCCAGCACCGTCCAGCATAATCTAGACGGTGTGGATGAAATAAATACATCATGGCGGTGTACCATCAAATGGATGGTTAGATAAAACACGTCCCAAGGTGGGTCCCACGTAGGGCCCACCATATAATATTATATGTTATAATACATATATTATTATCATTATTATTATTATTATATTTATTTTAAAAGATGCAGCGCCCAGGCCCGCCAAATCAGACCAAGGCCCACCACATAAATGATCTAGGAAAAATGGATGGATGGTGTTGATAAAACACTTGCATCATGGTGTAATCCCACCGTCCAGCAATTTGGACGGTGGAGATAAAACACATAAATCATGGTCCAAGTGTCTGGACGGTGTAGACTGGCATATGGACGGCGTGGCTAAAACATATATATATATATATATATATATTAAAGGTGGGTCCACACGTGTGGGACCCACTAGCTCTTGGAAGGAGCTGCCTTCACTCATCAATTCAAACGGTCCAGCAACAATTGCTGCTGGACGCTCAACGCTTGGACGGTCGGGATTACGGTCATCAAGGTGGGCCCGCGATCCGGCCAAAATGGACGGACGGTGATGGATCTAACACATACATCATGATGGGCCCATAGGACTTGCTGACGCTGATCCGACAACTGCATGCTGCTGGACATCTAGTAGATGAATGTCCCATATCTAAAACGCATGGATTAAGGTGGGTCAACATGTGTGGGACCCACCAGTTTGTGAGATCAAGCTGACATATATGTTTTCTCTTCATACAGGTGGCCTGCCCCAAACGGTCCAGGTAACATTGCTGCTGGACGTCTACAAGGTGGACCCCATAATGGGCAGCGTGGGTTTCATCCACGCATCAGGTGGGTCTCATTTAAATGGACGGACGGTGTGGATGAAATCCACACGCAGGTGGGTCCCATGTGGCTGGATGACGTGGATCATCATAGGTGGGCCATCATATAAAAAATATATAGAAAAGAGAGAGAGAGAGAGAGAGAGAGAGAGAGAGAGAGAGAGAGAGAGAAAGAGATGGAGAGACGTGAGTTGCGGAGGGACCCCGCCACTATGGGTCCCTCTTTAAACAATGCATACATCAAGATGGGTCCTACCATATGTGGGCCCTCTAATCATCAAAATCACATAAGTCAAACCTTAGAAGAACACCCACCTTTGATCTCTTCCTCCTTCATTCCCCAATGCATTCTAGAGTTCCAAGGAAAGAGTTTCAACGTTAGAGATGAAGCTTGGATGGTGGGATTGGGTGGTATGAAGGTGGGCCACTCTAGCTTCTCTCCCATTGAAGCCATGGATGGTTGCTTGGAGAATGAGGGAGAGAGAGATGAGAGAGAGGGATAGGTGAGTGATGGGGTGTGATGGGTGACGTGTACTTTGGCATATAAGGGATGGGTTGCTTTGACTTTAGGGTTATTTGGAGATAGGGTGTTGTACTTGTCATGTGAGGTGATTGATGGGATATTTCTCTTGGGTTTTTGCAAAGCGCGACATTTTCCTCAAACTGAACGTGGGCCCACATCTCTTGGCTTGGGCATCGCATCGGCGTGCAAGACATGGCGTCAGAACCGCGGCGACAGTGCTGTCGCACTGGTATAAGTCTCTGGTCAAGCCGACTCAGATGGACAGGATGTAACTTAGGGATGTGCACAACTGTTATCTACGCGTTAAGGGTCACCGGAATTCAACCGGGAGAATCGTGGAAGCCTACGGAACGTTACGGGCTAGGATACGGGTCTCACAAAAGTCCAATCACTTACGGAACTTGTAAATGATTTTATGTTTAGCACACATGGATTGTCATATTTTGTAAGACAAAAGTGCTTTAAGTCAGATCGCAAGTTTGGAATAACAACGACATCTTAACTACACTACATGCCTGAAGATCAGCTCAAGATTGTCTTATGATCAGCTTAAGATCAGCGTATCTTCTTAAGTAGTCATCACCCGATTTTATGACAAGATTAAGTCAAAGTTCAAGACAAGTTGTCCCATATATTTGCTAAAACAAGGGTGGTATCACCCTAGAAAGACCCTAAGTTCGGATATTTCAAAAAGTCATTAAACTTGGGTTTTAATTGTGTTTTTGGTCTAGAATTTGGCCAGCCTAACTTCTGGTTTAGCCAACTTAACATTTTTTTTCTAACCTAACTTCAAGCCCTGGCCAAATAACAAATTCTGTTGAAAAATCGGCGAACCTAAGTTTTGGTTTGGTTAGCCCAAGCTTGAAATTCGGCTAGCTCGAGTGAGTTTGGGTCAAATTCTAGCAATGCAAACTTTTAATTTTTGCAGGAATTCGGTCAGCCGAATTTTTGATAAATCTTATCCCGTGAGATCCGATAGCCATTGGAACGAATCTGGTGGAATCTGGTTAGCCGAAGCATTTCTTAGGCTAGCCGAATTTCTAATATCTTTGGCTTTAAATAGAGGCTTTTTCTCATTCTAAATTACAACGAAAAATCACTCTAAACTTTCTGCAAGAAAGAGAGAAACTCAAGTCCTCGGTAAGCTATCTGTGTTGTATCTATAACTTATTTTTTAACTTATTCAATTCCCTTTTTTTCAAGATCATTTCAATCTTAGTCTAAAGAGTATTATATACTATCTTTGAGATCTAATGAGAATTGAATCAAGTAGCATTTGTGTTTTTCATTTCTAAAATCTGTAGAACCCTACACTCTTTCTGTTTGTGCGAATATTACCTCCACTACATTTAATAAAGAAGTTCTTCTGTTACAAGCTTCTATTACATTTTCGAATCTACATTTGAAGATAAGTATTTTACTACTTTATTTCATTTTAGGTTTTTTTAAGATAGCCTATGAAAATATCAGTGAGTTGATTTGTGATAGCCCGTGAAAATCACAAAGGGGTTTTTTATTTAAAATAACTTGTCAAAATCACAAAAGGAGTTTTTATTGTAATAGCCCGTGAAAATCACAAGGAACTATATTAGGTTGTTAAGATGAACTTGTGAAAACCTTATTATAGTGAAAGCCAAAATTACGAGAGTAGTAATTTTGGGAGTAGAGTAAGTGTGGTTGTTTTAAGCATCTAACCAATATAACTCCTTGTGCCTTGTGGTGAATGCTTTATTATTTTGATGGTAGATGTTATTTATTATTTTATTCTTTGTGGTGAATAATGTAATTCTTTTATTTTTTCTTGATAGTTTGAAAGATTGATTTTAAAGACATTTGTGAAATAAGTTGTCCTGCCTATTATTTTATGTGAAGGTTGTCGTACGAATCATTTAGAATCAATGTTTCAATATTCAAGCGATTGAGATTTTTGTATTCTTTATATATTCTGCATTTATTTTGATTATTTGACATTGTCCTATTCACCCCCTCTAAAACATCGCTAGCTCTCCTTTTCAGAATTTAGTCATAAGTTTTTCCAAAGTATTGAAAAACTAGAAAAACTTCCAGGCTTAGGTAGAAACTTCAGGGATAGGAGAGGCTTGGGCTATGAAATAGGTAAATCTGGTTCTTCTCATGTACCTCCCATGACTAAGAAATCTGTCGCATTAGGAAGCAACACAAAAACTACTCATGTCTGCCATGTATGTGGAGATATGTAGCACTACAAGTTTAAATGTCTATCACCTGGACAACCCTACTCCACTTCCGGGTTGAGCAATATAGGTAAATTTATACCAACTGGAAAAATGATAAAGAAATTAAAGATTTCTCTAAAGAAATCAAATGAGAGGAAATATCCCACTCCTCCTAAGAGGACAAAGAATGGAGGAGTTGCTGAAGCAAGTAGATCAACTAAATCATAAGACCAAAAAATTGGTGAATCAAGAAAATCTGGATTAGTTGCTTAAAAACTCCAAACCACCCATGGATAACCACCCTAAAAGAGAAAATGAAACATCATCTCCAAAAAGGATGGTCACAAAATGGGTGATCATAAATAAGAAAAATTGCCATGCGATTAATATTGCACCTGAAGTAGGCACTAGTAGTGGTTGCTCCAAGTAGATAACTGGTAACCATGACCCACTTTTGTGATAACGCTAAATTTGATGATGGGTTAATTACATCTAAATGGAGCTCCTTGCATATTTTCAATAAAAACCGGCTTACTTGAAGTCACATAGGCATCCCTGATGGAGACGACCAGTAGCTAGACTTATCTCAAAATCATCGTGTAATAAAAACTTCCACAGAGTATCACTCCCCATAGTAGGGCGACTTTCAAAATTATAAAAAAAAAATAAATCAAAATAAAGCATTAGACACTTCTGAGGCACTAAGTGATCTTTCATATCTCTGGGTGGGAGTCAGCGTAAAATAAAATAAGATCCGATATCTCACGATTTCCTCATAGATTACCAAATCCAAATGCACATCAAAATACAATCAAACTATACTCTAGTGTTAGCTCCATTATATCAAATGCTAATGCTTTGAAAAGACGATAGGCGAAGACTAGTAAGAAGAAATAATCCAAACGGTGAAAAAGGCAAATTGTAACCTACGTTTCAAAACCAGAAGATTGCATGGAAACATGTCACCTGCATATACCTAGGCGTGGATGCTTACAGAATTTGATCGAGTCCAAGTCGGCATAGTGAGTTCCCCGTAAGGCTGTAGAAAGCGCTGGGCATCTTAACCACTTTAATGATCAAACAAAGCAAGTACTCCTAGTAGATCTGTAAAGCAATCAGCAATCCGGTACCGGGTCAATATCCTTGTAAGGCCGCGGAAAGCGCAGTGGCTTTCCCGTCCCTATCCAATGTTTATACTGATCAAGAGTGAAAGGGTTGTAATTAGCGGCCCACACAGGGACAATCGCTACATTTTCCTCAAACCCTTGGATACGTGCAAGTTATTTATTTACAAGCAACCAATTGACACGGACATAAAAACATGTAACAAATCCGTATCACAATTCATGATTAACTATAAAAAGGTGGGGTGTTCACTCGCTTTGGCATTCGGTTGCAGACAACCTCTGTAAAAGAGAGGCATCTATAGACACCTCACCCCATGTTGATAAGCTGATTGAGTTTGAACCGATAGATGGACAACCGAATCCCAATCCTAAACCCTAATCCTAGAAGCCTCAACCCTAGGAACCCCAGTCCTAAACCCTAAACTCAACCCATTCAACCTAGTTAGCCTAACTTTGAACCCTAAGAACCTAAAACCCTGGAGCCTTGAGTCAACTTGATGAGTCAACTCGCCCAATCGACTCACTAAGTTAACTCACTCGGTCAGCCTACCTAACCCTACAACCCAGTCAACTTACCTAGTTAAGCCCAAAATCAAGCCCGAACCCAAGCCCAAAAGTAAGCTCAATCGGAGAAATATGTAAAACCTCAAAGCAACAACTTTCACATGCTTAAAGGATGCTGCACACCAAAGTAGGGAGTCTAAGTGGTGTGGTGTGACATACTTGAGCTCGGGTTTGCTTCAATTTTGGAAGGATCCTAAAAATGAGCTGAGAAAACGGATGGTCAGCGGGGACAATGACACATGCATCGTGGTGGGCCCACGTAGTTTACACTATCCGTGTCCCACGGGAACTCACTGTAACATGTGTTACACGAAACTCGCGTCCCTCGAAGCCCAACCGCCAAAACAAATGTCTCTCTTCCGTAAACCCTAAACCCTAAGCCGTAACCATACAATTCTCTCTCGCTCCCTCTTCCCGCATTCTGTCGAGCATGAAGAAGGTCAGAAACCGCAAAAACCCTCTCCCCAAAGGCGCTCGCAGAAGCACTAAATCGTCCCGTTCGGAAGACCCTTTCTTCGTACCCGATCGGAAGCGACGCCGGAAGATCGACGATGACTTCATTGACAGCGACGAGGAAGAAGATGAGATTGGCGGCACATCTCATGCAGAAGGAGAAAGGGAAGGGGAGGAAGAAGAAGCGGCAGAGACTGCAGACGAGAAGCGGCTGAGAGTCGCGAATGCGTACCTGGAGAAGATCCGTGCGATCACGAGGCGGGCAGCGGAAGAGGAAGAAGAAGAAGAAGAGGAAGAAGATGAGGAGAGAGAAGGGAAGAGAGATTCGTTGGTGGCGAAGATTCTGCAGCAGGAGCAGTTGGAAGATAGCGGGCGAGTTCGGAGATTGCTTGCTTCCAGGTAATTTGGTAGTCCAGCGGACTATGCTAGCTTTTTCGTTTGATGGGAGAATGATGGAAGTGTCGACCTCTGTTGGCCACCGTGATGTGCGTTGGATGTCCACTTCGTACATCATGTGTGACGCCTCAACTTCAGTCTGGATCCAAAAAATTAGGCTGATATATTCAGGTTGGCTACACCTGAGGGAACAGCTTGGCATGGTCCACTGGAGTCTCGAGATGGTGTTTTGTGTGTCCCTTCATTCTGGTGGGCTCACTTCTGATGAATGATGGATGACATATACACATCACGGTGCACTTCACAAACAATCTGGAGGTTATAAGGTTGGGCGTCCCCTTCTAGCCATTCTCTGTCATATGGCCCACCTGAGTTTCCTATCGCATTATTTTGGCCCCATGCCCCGTCATTGAAGGGCACTCTTGATTGATGGATCAGATGTCATGCGCTAATCATGGCGGGGCCTGCAAAGGTCAACACTAGACACTAATGGATCATTCTCCTAGACACTACTGGATCATTCTCCTTTTTCATCTTCTTTTTAGCATTCAATTTGCCTATGTAGACTCAGTATCAATACTCAATAGTATGCGTCGCCTTGTGGCGTGAGTGCGTGTGTAAAAAAAAAAGTATGTGTCACCCCTCTGCATTCTGCATGAATGGATGATCTGACTGATGGAACTATCCTTGTTATGGGGGCTAGCATTGGCATGCCATAGCAAGAAACTTAAGCTGCTGGGATGATTCTCACAGGTGATGTATAACTGAATGTGGAGTACTGTAAAGAAGTATTTTAATGGCTGACATTCAACTCCATGAACCAACAGTCATAATCATCCTTTCAGCTCAATTATTGGACTGTAGGCCATTTGAAATAGTGCCACAAACAGTGACGGTTCTGATCATTGGACAATCTCTAAATTTGGGGCCAAATGGGTGGCATGTGCTGTTGATACTGACTTGTTGATAGTAAAATCAAACTTCTTTTCGCTGTTCTCCTATGGCGGATGCTGCTTCCATGCTGCAACTTGTCCAATCTTCTATGGCGGATGCATGGCATGCAGCTCTATGGGGCTGTTGATTCTGTGGGCACTGTAATGGATAGAGCTTGGTTTGAAGGTACTGGTTAGACAATCGTAACCGTCTCAATTCTCCGCAGCAGATGCATGATTTTGATCATCCCTTGAATTGAATGGTTCGATGCTAACATTTGCATTTTGAAACATTACAGGGTCCAAGAGCCAAAGTTGTTTGATGAATTTCAAGCCGTTGCAAAGCATAGACAGTCTGTTACAGCTGTAGCTTTGGCTGATGATGATTCTAAAGGGTTTTCAGCTTCCAAGGATGGAACTATTCTTCATTGGGATGTAGATAGCGGGAAAGGTGAAAAGTATTTGTGGCCAAACAAGGACATATTAAACTTGCATGGTGCAAAGGATCCAAAAAATCCATCTAAAAAGCTGAGCAAACATGTATTAGCACTGGCTGTTAGCTCAGATGGTCGGTATTTAGCAACGGGGGGCTTAGATCGTCATGTTCATTTATGGGATACTCGGACACATGAGCATATTCGGGTAACACTCGTTTATTACTTTATATTGCCTGTTAATATCTTGAAAGCTGTAGAGTGACGAACATCCAGTACAACGATTGATAGATATGACAATCAGCTACTTGTATGATGTGTTTGATGCCAAGTTGAATATAGCACAAATGCTGCGTAATTTCACTGTAATTCCATTATTGTATTGAGCATACATACTTGATATTATATAGATCAACACATTCTGTCATAAGTTCTTGGTTCTTATATAAGATATTTTCTGTGCCATCTTGTGATTTGGCAGGCATTTCCTGGTCACAGAGGACCTGTGTCTTGTCTGACATTTAGGCAGGGTAGTTCACTGCTTATATCTGGTTCTTTTGATCGAACAATCATGTTATGGGATGCGGAAGATAGAGCTTTCTTGCAGCCATTATTTGGTCACCAAAGTGAAGTTTTAACAATAGATTGTTTGAGGAAAGAGCGGCTATTGACTGTTGGCCGTGATCGGACTATGCGCTTGTGGAAGGTAACATCCTGCTTCTCTTACAATGGGTTACAATTACAAATTCAGCACTTAGTAATGTGACTTTTTGCTAGAGTCTTATTTTTGATGAATAAGGAGATATTTTGCTATGATTTTGTTATTGATCATTTAGGAAACATTATAAGTTTTAGATGTAACCAGTCTCCAGCCCGCGTGCGTGTTTCAAAGATCTAAAGTGGGCCCCAGGCAACCACTCATGTGAGAGAGAAAATGCGAAAGCCAATTGGTTGCTGAGTAAATACCCCTGCACAATAATGGAAATGATCAATTGGTCCCAATGCATGGGCTGGATGTAAAACAGTCTGTTCATATTTTTCTGGGAATTTCTTCTTCATTTTAGAGTCTATTTTTAGTTGTTGATTTTCCTCTCTGTATTTGAGACTAGGAGTCAATCTTTTATTGATTTACATAGTAAAGCCCAAATCCACTATAACTCTTATATACAAACGTCTATAAATGACACTGAGCCATGCATTTATTCCCTTTTCTTCGTTTTGCTTTACTGAATAAGAGAAAAGACAAATATGGAGTTTTGTTGTCTATGGAAGGTCAAGAGGGGGGTTGCTTGTGGAAGCTACCGGTTTTATTCAGGTGAGACAGCCTGTGTGGTGGTACCCGCTTTGTTGACCACAAAGAAAGAGGGCAGTTCGAGGATGTGCGTTGACAACCATGACATTAATGAGACCATTTTCAACATCGTGGTCATTCTCATGGTAACCCTGATCAAGTGGCTATTGGAGGAGTTTAAGGGACAAGATTAGTTGCATGAATTGGCTTGTTCCATCATGTGTTGGGTAAATGATCTGACCATAAATTATGCTTGTCATGTTTAAAGAGGGGTTGCATCTAGTCAATCCCTATCTATATGGCAAAATCGTCATAAAGAGAAGCTCTTGCATGGTTCATGCCTAGATGTTAGGATTATCCTTAGAGCCTTGTAGATTGTTTTCATGCAATTGGGAAATTAAGTCTCATTGTTTCTTGGGTGTGAGCCTCTCTTTAATTCGAAAGGCATTGATGATTTTGCTTTTTTTGACTTTGCTTGTGAGGGAGTGATCAAGGTAAAATGTATCGGTATCGGTTGGCGTAACGGTGTCCTCCAAAACCGATACGGATACGGGGGCGTAACGGCCCATAACGGCGCAATTTTTTTTTTTTTGCCAAAAAAATATGGATTAAATCCATAATATTTAAGCATTCCAAATATGTATTCATTTATAAATTGGAACATGTTTATGGTGGTGTAACGGTCCACTCTTTGGTGAGAAGTTGTATCAGACTGTCTGATTAATTTTTGAACCAGGCAACTTGAATTTGACTACAAAATTTATATATTTAATTTTCTAAATATCTAATTTATATACTTAACAATGTAATATCTTTCTCCCAATAGTTCTTTAAAAAAATGAAATTAAATTCAGGTAGATCGCGTTGCCAATTTAGGGCCGACTTGGAGGACCAATCCATGCCCCAAATCAGCCTCAAATTCATGCAATTTATTGGCATTATCCTACTTGTAAATTGGTGGACATTTATTGAATAGTGAATCATGAAAAAAAAATCAAAAGGCCTTGTTTTAAAAAATAAGCATCCACAAATTAACAATTAAAACTATTCAAACAATTTGATTTTGGCATTTTGAGTTAGCAATTACAGTCCATAATTTAATTGGTAAATTTTAAGTTAATACATGTCTAGTATACAATTTTTTAAGGGCCCGAATTAGGTAGGACTCGAATTGTGAAGTGTAGCACACGAGTGTCAAAGTTTTTTGGACCCTACTCGTGATGAATGTGTTATATCCACACCGTCCATCCATTTTGCCAAATAATTTTAGGGCATGAGCCTAAAAATGAGGTAGATCCAAAGCTCAGGTGGACCGTACCATAAGAAACAACAATAATTAAACAACTATCATTAAAAATTTATTGGGGCTACAAAAGTTTTAGATCAAGCTGACATGTGTGTTTTCCCTTCATCCACGTCAGTGTGACCCTATTAACAGGTTAGATGGAAAATAAACATTATAGTGGACCCTGAGAAATTTTTAATGGTGAGTATTCTATAACCACTGTTTCCTATGCTGTGGTCCACCTGAGATTTGGATCTTACTAATTTTTTTTTAAATCATAACCTAAAACAATGTGGCAAAATGGATGGACGGCATGGATAAAATATATACATCATGGTGGGGCCCATGTGGCATGTGTACAATTTAATAAAATGTGCAGCGTGCTGCGCAACTCGTACGCAGTCCATTCATTTCACGCAAGTAGGTCCTGTGGGTTTGATCATGAGGTATGTGTTACATCTAAACCGTCCATTCATTTGACAAGCTCGTCTTAAGGCTTGACATGAAAAATAATACAGATCTAATTATCAAGTGGACCACACTGCAAAAAGCAGTGGGGGATTGAACGTCTACCATTGAAACCCTTTTTGGGATCACAGAACTTTTGGATCAATATGAAATTTGTTTTTCCTCTTCATTCAGGTCTTTTTAACCTTATGAACAGATTGGATGGAAAATAAGTGTTATGGTGGTCCTACAAATTGTTTAATGGTGAAAATCATCATCTCCGCTGCTATTTTTGGTGTGGTCTAGACGATCTTTGGATACGCTTCATTTTTTGGGTACTGTTCTAAAATGATATTTAAAAATAGATGAACGGTGTAGATATAATAAATCCATCACTGTGGAGCCCATATAACTTTGATCTCCTTTGAACCGTTCGTACAACTCGGAGCTCGAGGAGTGTCAGTGCTCGTCTTAGCATGACATGTACCTACAGCAGCTAAGCTGGTGTGGTACACCTGAAAAAAAAAAAAGGGGAGAGGAAAAGCGAAAGAAAAAAGGGAGGAAGAAAAAAAGAGAGAGAGAGAGAGAGAGAGAGAGAGAGAGAGAGAGAGAGAGAGAGAGAGAGAGAGGTGGAAGGGTGAGGGAGTTCAAGGGATGAGGGTGGAGGGAAGATTGATGGTGAGAGGTGGAAGGTTCGGGAGAGGGGGAGGTCTAGGAGGAGCTAAGCAAAGGAGGGGAGAGGGAGCAGGGTGTGCCAAATCGGTTACGTATCGGCCGTAACGGCCGATACGTAACGGTAACGGTGGGACCCGTTACGCGATATGGGGTCAAAACGGCCGTTATAAATTTTTGTGACCGTAACGGCCGTTATAAATTTTTGTGACCGTAACGGCCGTTACGGGGCCGTTACAGGCCATAACGTTCGTTACGGACCCGTAATGGCTGTTACGGGCCCCGGAAAAAAAAAAAAAAAAAAAAAAAAAAAAAAAAAAAAAACATACCTTTTTTTCCTTTCTTTTCTTCTTCTTTTCTTTCTTCTTCTTCTTCTTCTCGGCATTTAACATTTATTAATTCTTTTTGCATACTACTACTGTTTGTGCGGTATTATTTACATTGCTGACTTCTTCTTCTTCTTCTTCTTCTTCCTCTCTCTCTCTCTCTCTCTCAATCTCTTCTTTCCCGCTTTCCCTCTTCTTTCTTTTCTCTTTCTTTCCCTCTTTTTTTTTCTTTTCGGTTTCTCTGCATTCTTCTTCTTTTTTTTTTCTTTTCTTTTTATTTGCAGCAGCTGCTGCTGTAGTACGTGTCACGCAAAGACGATCGCTGACACTCCTCGAGCTCCGAGTTGTACGAGCGGTTCAAAGGAGATCAAAGTTATATGGGCTCCACAGTGATGTATTTATTACATCTACACCGTTCATCAATTTTCAGAGATCATTTTAAAGCACCCCCAAAAAATGAATTATATCCAGAGATCATCTGGACCACACCAAAAATAGCAGCAGAAATAATGATTTTTACGGTTAAACAATTAGTAGGGTGCACCGTAACATTTATTTTCCATCCAATTTGACCCAGGTGAGCCCCACCATGATATATATATATTTTATCCATATTGTCCATCCATTTTGCCACATTATTTTAGGTCAAGATCCAAAAAATTAGTAATATCCAAATTTCAGGTGGACCACACCATAAGTTAATGTTGTAGGTTATAGGTTATGGTCCATCCATTTTTTTATTTTTATTTTATTTACACATTTATTTTAGTCCTTTTTTGAAATTTCGAAAAATCATTTTTTAATGATTATTTGCTGTTTTAATGATGCCATATGATGTCTTAATCATAGTAGAACATGTTAATGTGCATTTTAGATATTTGGGGTGCTATTTTATATTTTTTAAATATTTTTTTCTATTTACGCATTTATTTTAGCCCTTTTTTTGAAAATTTAAAAAATCATTTTTAATGATTATTTTGCTGTTTTAATGATGCCATATGATGTGTTAATCATAGTAGAACATGTTAATGTGCATTTTACATATTTGGGGTGCTATTTTATATTTTTTAAATATTTTTTTCTATTTACGCATTTATTTTAGCCCTTTTTTTGAAAATTTAAAAAATCATTTTTTAATAACTCTTTTGTTGTTTTAATGATGCCATATGATGTGATAATCATAATAGAACATGTTAATGTGCATTTTACATATTTGGGGTGCCATTTTATATTTTTTTAATATTTTTTTCTATTTACGCATTTATTTTAGCCCTTTTTTTGAAAATTCAAAAAATTATTTTTTAATGATTATTTTGCTATTTTAATGATGCCATATGATGTGATAATCATAGTAGAACATGTTAATGTGCATTTTACATATTTGGGATGTCATTTTATATTTTTTTAATATTTTTTTCTATTTACGCATTTATTTTAGCCCTTTTTTTAAAAATTCAAAAAATCATTTTTTAATAATTCTTTTCTTTGTTTTAATGATGCCATATGATGTGATAATCATAGTCGAACATGTTAATGTGCATTTTACATATTTGGGGTGCTATTTTATATTTTTTAAATATTTTTTTCTATTTACGCATTTATTTTGGCCTTTTTTTTGAAAATTCCAAAAAACATTTTTTAATAATTCTTTTGTTGTTTTAATGATGCCATATGATGTGATAATCATAGTTGAACATGTTAATGTACATTTTACATATTTGGGGTGCCATTTTATATATTTTTTTTCTATTTATGCATGAATTTTGACCTTTAAAAATAATTGCAAACACCTAAATGTAAGATATTTTCATATTACATTCATTCTAATATATCTATCATTGATAGTAGATAGTTAGAAAATTAAATATATGAATTTTGTAGTCAAATTCAGGTTATCTGGTTCATAAATTCATCAGACAGTCCGATACAACTTATCACCAAAGAGTGGACCGTTACACCACTATAAATATGTTCCAATTTATAAATGAATGCATATTTGAAATGCTTAGAATATTCTGGATTTAATTCATATTTTTTCATATTTTTTTGACAAAAAAAAAAAATTGTGCCGTTATGCCCCTGTATCGCCGTTACGCCCCCGTATCCGTATCGGTTTCGGAGGGCACCGTTACGCCAACCGATACCGATACGGGATACCTTGAGAGGGAGTGAGGATCATGATTGGAAGGGAAGTTAGAAGGGTAGTAAGGGTATCGGAAGAAATCGGAGAGGGAGGAGAAGCGTGATAGGGATTCCAGTAAAGGGTGGATTCTAGATGGGAAGAAAAGGAAAGGCCATCGGAGAGGTAAGACCCGTGCAATGGTTGAGCCTTTTGTCGGAGTTCCACACTCTGTTTGTGGAGAACTTCCTCGAGGATTGGTCGTCTCTCAACTTCTTCACTGTTCGGAAGTGTCGATGACGTGAAGGAGGTCGTCATCCTTAGGTTGCATAACTCCTCGGCCATCTGTTGCTTTGCCTTTGCTTAGATGAGTTCGATGGAGGAAGTTTCTCGGGTGGTGATCTCTGTTCATGGAAAAGGCTTTGGACGAAAGAAGATTTAAGTTACAAATGCCAAATATGAGTCAGTAATAGTTAGCGAAGCCATCGTCAAGAAGGACAGCCAGAAGGGCGGAGAAGAAATGATCAAATCCAAGGAAGTAATGATTATTGAAGCCATGGTCGTCTTTGGTAAGGTAGGGGTGGAGACGCGGTAGGAGGAGGCTTTTCGGCCAAATTGTTTAGGGAGTAGGGGTGTTGTCATGAGCAAAACCTCAAATCATACACTGCCCGAGGGAGCATAGTTGGGTTGCAAAGAGGCTTATACAGAGAAGTAGCTGGAAGAAGAGAAATGGGTGTTGAGGTTGGGCTTGGGATTGAAGGCGAATCCTTGAGTTACCAAGAATGCTTGGCCTGCCTTGTAGGCTTCTGTCATTGCTAGAACTTGGGCTCGAGCTTCGATGGAGGCGATTTGGAAGTGGTTGGAAGCTTGTTGCGAAGTGGATGTTGTAATCAAAGCCATTGGGGAAGACGAGGTCTGGATTTCTTTCATGACTAATATTCAACCTCGATATGGTGGTCATGGTGAGCGTTCTCTTCCATGAGAAACCTATGCTTTCAGTTAAAAAATGGTCGGAAAGTTTGGTTTTCAGCAAGGAGGTCTAGTTACCTATTCTGGGGAGCTCCTTTGGAATTGTGGTTGTGGATACCTTCACTATGCTCGGATATTGTTTGGGAGAAGTGGTAACAATCGATCCAACGACGAAGAAGGGGGAGGAGCTGAGCGGAGCGAGGAGATGAGGTGAAGTTTGGTAGTAGATTGGGATTATCCATTTTTTTTTTTCAGATTATTTTAGGTCATGATGTATGTGTTAGATCTACACCTCTTATCCATTTTTTTTTCAGATTATTTTAGGTCATGATCCAAAAAATTAGGTAGATCCAAAGCTTAAGTGGACCACACTATGGAAAATAGTGGGGATTGAATGCTTACAATTGAAAAGTTCTTGGGTTCACAAGTTTTGGATCAAGCTGATATTTGTTGTTTTTTTTTTTTATTTTTATTTTTTTTTTTTTATACCTTCATCCAGGTCTGTGTGACCTTATGCACAGATTGGATGACAAATAAAGATCGTGGTGGGCCCTAGGAAGGTTTCAATGGTGGATGTCATTGTCCCCACAACTTCTGTGGTTTGGTCCACTTGAGCTTTGGATTTGTCTCTTTTTTGGCTCATGCACTAAAATGATCTAGCAAAATGGATGGACAATGTGGATATAACACATACATTATGATGAGGCCCAAAGAACTTTGCCACGTAAACACATCTTCTAACCTACGCAATTAGCCCTCTGAAACCTCTAGAAATTACTTCAAAAATGGAACAGTTGTCATTTAGAAAAAGTTTTAACTCAAAATTACTTATTGCATTCTGTGTTAAGTGTTAAGTAGGAGGGAAGCTTAGGTGCTATTTGGTAAACTGAAAAAAAAAGGGTCTCAAAATTAATTTATATGCTGAAAAATTGAAATATTGAATTTTAATACTTGTAAGTACTGAAACTTCTGTTTGGTAATTTGTCTGAAAAAAGTCTTAATATTTGACATTAAGACATCTAACACAAAAAATTGTTTGGTAAATATAAACAATAAATGCCTGAACATTGGCAATTTGTCATATTTGCCCCTATTATCTTAATTTCTATCTTATGTAAAGTATGAGACAAAATGTGCCAGTGCCATGCCACCAAAATTGGTACACCTATGTGCAATTCACATGCATCTCTCAAGCATAAATTTTCAATTGATAGACCATGTACTATACGATTCTTGATAGAATAATCATAACCCTTTGATTGGTGTCCTTGAATTGGACAACTAATAAGAGACACAACAACATCTCATATATAACTGATAACGACTAATACAATGGTTAAGACAGCTAATATTTATTTATTTATTATTATTAATTTAGGGTCCATCCACAGTGAGCCCCGTGTTGACAGTATTATTGATCATAAAACCGATGGGCTCACCTGTACGAGTACAATCTGAAATATGACTCAGATGGAGCATCATATAACTTCCCTTGTCCAAATATGACCCATACTTTAGTGGAGCATCATATTTGTTAAGAATTAATTCTGCCAAAGGGGTCCAAGCCAAAAACATATATGCAAAAACCGTCTAAAAATAAGGTGGTCTACCTTGCATTATGTGTGAAATCCACCTCGTCTAAAAATATGGTGGCCCAAAAATGAGGTTGATCCAAATCTCATGTGGACCACACCACATAAAACCTTGGTAATTGAACGCCCGCCATTAAAAACTTCTAGGAGCCACTAAAGTTTTTGGATAAAGCTGATGTTTGTGTTTTCCCTTCATCCATGTCCTTGTAAGCTATTCAATAGGTTGGATGGAAAATAATCATTATAGTGGGCCTCGGGAAGTTTTTAATGGTGGGCATTTAATCATCACTTTTCCTGTATTGTGGTCCACCTGAGATTTGGATGAACCTCTTTTTTGGTCTCATGCCCTAAAATAAGCTAGCAAAATGAATGAACGGCGTGAATAAAATACTTACATAATAGCGGGGCCCACAATGCACCAACGTGTACATAGCCTATGCCATTCCAAGGATGCATTATACATAATCCCCAGATGCGATCCGCCTCAGGATTGCATGAGTCCGGAGTGTCCTAAAAAAATAAGATGGCCCTCCTTGATGTCTATGATAAATCCACGCCATCCCCACCATTTTGCCAGCTTATTTTAGGGCATCAGCCCAAAAATGAGGTAGATCCAAATCTCAACTGGACACCATTGGAAAATATGGTTATTGAATGCCCACTGTTAAAAACTTCTTGGGGTCACTAAAGTTTTGGATGAAGCTGATATTTGTGTTTTCCCTTCATCCAGGTCTGTGTGACGTAATCAACAGGTTGGATGAAAAATAAACATTACAGTGGGCCGTATAAAGTTTTTAATAATAGGCATTCAATCACCATTGTTTTCCTGCAGTTTGGTCCACACTTGAGATTTGGATCTACTTCATTTTTGGGACCATGCCCTAGAATGATTTGGAAAAACTGATGGACGGCTTGGATATACATCACATACACTGAGGTGGGCCCCACGGTCAGGACAACATTCACTACCATGTTGGTCAATAACACCTAAACACCCTAGCCTAGAAATGACACCTAGGTCAGTGTGTTAGACATGGGAAAGTCAGTGTGCTCCTCCACTCATTTTGTCAAATCATTATAGGGCATGAACCTAAAAAATGAGGTAGATCTAAGGCTCTAGTGGACCACACTACAAAAACAACCACCAAGAAGTTTTTAATGGTGAGTGTTTAATCACCACCGTCTCTTATGAGATGGTCCACTCGAGATTTGGATCTACTTCAGTTTTTGGACTAGGTCCTAGAATGATATGGAAAAACTGATGGACAACTTGGATATACAACACATATATCGAGGTGGACCCATGGTCAGTAAAGCACCCACTAACGTGTTACCTGTAACAGCTCATCTCTGCATGTTACTCGGACTACCTGCCATTGAACACGACATTTACGTAGGTGCCTACCATGTTGACATGGCAAAGTTCTATGGCCCCCCACCATGATGTATGTGTTATATCAACACCTTCCATCCATTTTTCAGGTCATTTTAGGGCGTGTAGCCAAAAATGAGGCAGATCCAAAGCTGAAGTGGACCACACCACAGAAAACAGTGGAGATTGAACTCCTACCATTGAAAACTTCTTGGGGGCAACAAGTTTTGGATCAAGCTGATATTTGTGTTTTCACTTCATCTAGGCCTGTTTGGCCTTATGAACAAATTTGTTGGCAAATCAACATCACAGTGGGCCCTAGAAAGATTTCAATGGTAGGTCGTCATTATCCCATAGGTTTCTATGGTGTGGTCCACTTGAGCCTTGTGTCTGCCTCATTTTTTTGGATCGTGCCCTAAAATGATATGGCAAAATGGATGTACGGTATGCATATAACACATACATCATGATGGGGCTAAAGAACTTTGCCGCGTTAATGGAGTTTCTACCCTACCATTAGCTCTTTGAAAGCTTTCTTTAGAAGTTAGATAAAGGGGAAAGTTGTCATTTACAAAATAAAATTAACTTATTTTTTCATTGAAAATTTGAATTAAGCGATTAAAATAGCCAATTTCAGTGATAAGTGGTGAAAATAAGCTTTCCCAAACAGGCCCTTAAAAAATCCATTTTTTAGTGAAAATCCAAATTAAGCACTTAATTTCTTGGATTTGTGATGCAGGACATGAAATTCAGATATGATGTGCAGGATTTCAGATTTAAGATCACATAGTTCATAAACAATTACACAAATTCCACATCTCACACAAAAGTCCAAATATTCAATTTAATGGGGAATCTATGTGGGTCCAGGCCTACACACGTTAGGGCTGGATCAATAAAAATAATGAACCAAACAATACTCAAAGAAAAATAGAAATCATCCACACATGCATGACAATCAATCCCTAATCCAAGGAATTCACCAATTTCGATTCGAGGAACCCTAGGGTGAGAGAAGGGGCAAATCAACTAGGGATAATGTAATTTAGGGTTAGGATTTATGAAATTAGGTATAAAAAAAAGGACAATAAGAAGAAACCCTGAACTTGAGGCGGCAACTGCGCGTGGACAGCGGGCCAGGTGTGTCCGCACGTGCGCTCGAGCTGGCCACACGTGTGGTGGGGGACCGAATCCAAAAAAGGATTCCTTGGCCTTGGTCAGCCACGCTTGGGCTGCAAAACTTACAAATCTCACGTCGATCCGATTTATGGTCTGGGCGTGGTGCTCCGTTGAAGTTTCAGCCCTCCTGCAGGGCCAGATTTTGAAAACTGGCTGTAGAGGGATGAATAGCTGCAAAACAAACGGATTTGACGTGAAGACAGTTGTGGGATGGATGAAATAAGATGGACGGGCGGATTGGGATAAACGTGGCTTCGCACCACGGTAGTTAACTCTTCGAAAAGGGAGGGCTTCGCACCCACTTTAATCTCAGCCCTTCGAAAAGGGAGGACTTCGCACCTACTTTAATTTTTCCACAACTCAGAAACTCAGAGAGCAAAAAAACTACGCAGGAATTTTTATTCAACTTCAATGAATCAAAAGAACTACAAGGGGTGCCTATTTACAGGGAAAACCCTATACCCTAAACTTGTGCCATGTGCGTAACATATTACTTGGTGATGAAGTAAAATAAAATAAAAACCAAACAAAGAAATCTAAAGCGTTCATGATGTTCTAAATAATAACAATAAGCAAAACCTAAAATATGAAATCAATCCGACTAGTGGGCCACGATCATGGGATCCCATGATGGGCTTTTCTTGACTATCGGGTCCACTCTTTTGAATCAAAACGTTGTCTTCTAGCTAGGAAGCCTTTCTTGGACGTCGTCATCAAGCCGGATCGACGGTGGGGCCCTCCTTTGTACGTACATGCATAGGGGGGTAGTGTGCGCGTGATGTCCCATCAATTTGCCAAACGATTTGAATCAGAGAAATCACTGAAAATAGAGTGAGAAGCACTGAAATTAAGCTTTACCAAACAGGCCCTAAATCATGGGACCTATCTAGAAACTCCAACTATAGCAACTTCTGGATAAGTAGTGAATTGAAGCCCTCTAGGCCTGTATAATCAGTCCAATAGGGCTTTTAGGGGGCCTGCATGATGCCATATTGACATCAAATCTCAAATCCCATCACTATTTTATACCCTGATTGGTTGTAAACCTTTTCTTTACTCTTTTTTTTTTTTCTTTTTTATTTTTAAATCAGATATATTGGTTGTAACTAATGTTATCAAAATCGCACGATTCACGATATGAATTGCAGGATTCATATCGTATCGTATGGGTGTACGATTTGAAATCATACACCCAAATCACAAATCCTAAATAATCGTATGATTATTGTACAAATTGTACAATCATTGTATCGAACCGTACAACTCATAAGATAATTGTGGGCTGCCTAAATGGGCCCAAAAAACCTTTAATAATCAAAATTTTATTTTCAATTTTTTCTTTTTCTTCATGCCATTTTGCTCATAAAATATGAAAAAGGCTCTCCCCTATTAAAAATATCCTCATTTTTTTTTTTTCTTTTGAGAGAGGAGATTTGAAGATTTTGATATTCAAAAACCCAAAAAATAGAAATCAGGATATCTTTTTATTCACAACGGAATCGAATGCCATTTTTCTAACATGATTTTACACAAGAAAGTTACAAAAGAATATTTTTAAAAAAGGAATCTTGTATGTCTTTTAAGGTAAATTTTTTAAAAGACAACAAAAGAAAACAAAGGAAAAAGACAAGAATCCTTTACTATCATGATATGTATACCATATACATTATCTCAATTGATAATATCATGATGTGTATTGTTTTTTTGGTACATGTTGATGGTAAATTGATGATTGATGAGTTTTTAATCTTTTCTGATATACTTATATCTTTTCAAGTGTTTCTAATATATACATCTTACGATTTATGATTCGATGTGATTCAACCCCTATTACGATTTACGATACGATAATGATTTTGACAACATTGGTTGTAACTTGCTCAGGTTTCGTCTAAATTTCACGAACTTGGACTGTTTTGACAGTTATCTGATGGCTGTCAAATGGGATCAATTCAAGTCATTTGGTACTTGAGAAATGGTCAAAACTTGGGATGGACGAGAATCAGATTAACCCGTTGTTCTTACACGTGTAGTCCTTTTGGGGTCACTTTTGGTCCATTGCCAATTGGCATTCCAAATATATTGGCGCACACCAATCTTCATGGATATGACTCTCTTTGACGCCCATGCCATAATATCATTGTAGTTGCGATGCAGAATTAGCAAAGGTGAATGATTTAAGAAAGATTTTGGGTTGTTATGAAATGGTGTCAGGCCTTAAGATTAATGTGTCGAAGAGTGAGATGTTGGGCATTGATCTTTCTAAGTTGGAAGTGTCCAGTTTCGCCAAGGAGTTTGGGTGTGATGTGGGATCATTTCTATCTGCTTATCTTGGCATTTCACTTTGTATAGGGAATCCACTGAAACATTTGTCGAGCAAGGTGATAGAATGTTTTGAAAGGAAGCTATTGAAATGGAAGAATCGACATGTATCGTTGGGAGGGAGAATCATTCTTATAAAAGCAGCTTTATCTAATCTTCCCCTTTATTATATGTCATTGTTCAAATGCCCAAAGTCTATTTTGGACAAATTGGAAAAGCTGAGGCACGATTTCTAGTGGAGAGGGGCCAAAGAAAAGCACAAGTTCCATTTGTTGAGCTGGGACAAGTTTTGCAAGCCTATAGCTGAAGGTGGTACAGGCATTAGGGTATTGGAATCTATGAACACTGCATTGCTAGGTAAGTGGCAGTGGTGGAGATTTGTATCCGAGGATGTTAGGTAATGGAGAAAGGTTATCGCTTCAAAATATGGTGTCCAATCGAGGGGATGGGAGGTTAAGGAATCTTCTTATTATAGAGCTTTGGGGATTTGGAAGGCCATTAATGCAGTTGCTCCTCTATTTAAAACTTGATTAGGATTCTCTCTTGGTGATGGATCCCGCATACGTTTTTGGGAGGATTCTTGGTGTGGGGATAAACCACTGGGGGTGGATTTTCCCTCTTTGGCTAACTTGGCTTGAAGAACTTGTCAGTGGCTAGTTGCTTTTCCACTGTGGGCAGGAGTTTGCAGAACTAACGAAGCGGTTCTATAACATTTATCCCTTCCTAGAACTCTAACGACTCCTTGGTGTGGAAAGCCTCTTCATATGGGGAATTCATGGTACGGTCTTTGTATAAGATGATTCGGTGTCCGTCAGTATCAGGCAGTCATGATTTCTTTCATGCTTTTTGGTTCTACGGTGCCTCTCCCAAGGTTGCCTCTTTTGCTTGGTTGGTGGATAGAAAGAAGATTTTGACTATAGACAATCTTCAAAAGAGAGCTATGGTCCTCCCTAATATATGCCTTCTGTGCATGAGCAATGCAGAATCCACAGACCATCTCTATACTCATTACTCTTTTGCTCAGCAGGTGTGGAGAGAGCTGTCTTCTCGTCCTTGGTGTGGATTGGGTAATGCCAAGGTCAGTGGATGATCTATTTTGGGTGTGGCTCGGCGCAATCTTCCCTAAGGATAAGCTTGTTGTTTGGCAGTCAAGCGGTTAGTTTTGTTAGCAGTCATATGGCATATATGGGGGGAGCAAAATAGGTACTATTTTCTCAACAAACAAGGTTCATGGGGAGATGTTTTCGGGAAATCTAAGTGTGATGTTCTAGATTAGGCAGTTGGGGTTAAAGATGTAGATATTCCATTTGCTTTGGCCTTGTTTGGGGGCTGTAGTTGGCTGTTGGGGTGTGTTCTTTGCTGCTTTGCAGCCTTTTATAAAATTTCATCATTTATCCTTCCAAAAAAGAAAAACAAGAAAAAAGAAAAAAAAAGTAAGGGTGTATTGACTGCAATGACTTGCAATCTTCAATATTTTTAACAGTACTCTTGCCTTGGCTTCATTTAGGTCTTTGAGCCCAATAGATTTGAGCATTGAGGTTATCTTTGTCCATTTTTATTTGTAAGGTTTCTTTCTGTTGCAACATTTGTTACCAGTCTAGAAAAAAAAAGCCCTTTATAAACGTGGATGTTGGTAATAGAGAAATCGAGTGGTGGTTTTTTTTTTTTTTTTTTTTTTTTGTTTGTTTGTTTAGGGAGAGATTCTTGGAACTTTGGTAAGTTACTATAATGATTCTTTTCAAATACCCTTGATCTGGTTCCAATAAAATTGGCTGATGTGATGCTCTGATTCTACCCTTATTCATGTGAGATCAAAATCCATGATTTTAGTTCTTCTTATTTAAATTGTTACATTTTATTCTGAATATGTGCTCGAGGAAGAATTTGGGCCGACGATAGTGTTCCAACTGTCCTAGCATGCAACATCAAAGGCCTGTTATTGACCGATGCCTATGTTCGAAGGATCGGATTTTCATCGGCAGACTTTTCATGGAAGGTTATCATTGGTATTATGGTTATCCATACCAAGTTTTGAACAATTTAAAGAAGCAATCATACAATCACCCAGTCGAAGTCCTTCACCCTCAAGTGTTGAATCTTCACAAATGGGGTCATGGATATGTGATCCAGATCAATCTGATCATCCACATCCTGGATGGGTCATTGCCTAAGGGTCTCTCCATTTCGCAAATCACAATCCTTCAAACGGTGGTCTGCAAATAGACATTTTTTTTAACACATGCACGCACACCACCACACACTCATGCTGTAGTGGGATTTCACCACCTATGGGTACTCGAACCCTTGAGTCCTTGACTAGGTGTTGAAGCTCCTTAGAGTCTACCACTGGACCAGGTCTGCAAATAGACATTAGGAAGTAATACAATGAAGGTCCACATTAAACAGAAAAGGCGAGAAAGATTGGAGGCTACGATCCCCCCAATCTCATGAATCTTTTGGAACCTTTCTTCCTTGGGACCATCAGTTCAATGGTGTATATTACCCAGCCACAGGCCCAATGTGTACAAAACTCACACCCAAGGTTACTGTGCCTATCCTTGGCTCAAGGGTCATATAGTTCATCTTAAAAGAATAGTTGTCTTTTTTTTTTTTTTTTTTTTTTTTTTTAAAGCAACGCAGGAATTCATTAAAAGGGAAAAAGATACAAAGATAAAAGAGGGCTGCTGAGATAGCAGACACCTCTAACAAGCAAAAAAGAAAAGATCATCCCTATTCAAGTTTTTAACATTAACAGCCCAATCAAGGACCAAAGCTTTAGCCCTATTGTGTTTGGAAAAGGGGAGGTTTTGATAACTTCCCCATGTAATTGACTTCTTCATAACAAATATGCAAACATCAGTGGTGATTAGTGCACGTGCACATGAAGTGTGGTGTTGTTGACGTGATGTTGAATTTATGTTGCACAAAGAAACCTTTTTGCCTTCTGTTGGTATTATGCTAATATCATCTTTAAGTTTGTTTATATTTGATCAGACATGTTGCAACATAAGTGTTCTATCACGTTATATTATTGTCTGCATCCCTCAATCTTTACAATTGAAAGTTCAAATTGTTATGGATCATGTTCTATTATGGTTAATGTGCCCCTGAAACTTTATTGTGCTTTTCAAAAATATTAGGTTCCTGAGGAAACACAGTTAGTTTTTAGGGCTCCCACAGCATCTTTGGAGTGTTGCTGTTTTATCAACAATGAAGAGTTCTTATCTGGATCAGACGATGGCAGTATTGAGCTTTGGAGCATGATGCGTAAGAAGCCTACATGCATTGTAAAAAATGCACATGCCGCATCAGCCCCTCAGAATCAGTCAGATGCAAAAGATAATGGAAGCATTTCTAATGGAGATGAGTTAGGTAACAATCGATACTCATTTTTGGCCATGAACTTAATTTTTTGACTTGAAACTGTGGCCTAGATTTATTGGATTTATCTAGTTGTCTTCCCTTCCAGCAATTCTGTTACTGAGATATATTGTGATGCATTTGAAGTTAAAACCATTGCTGCTTAGTTTTTCTTGGACGTGTACGTGGATGTATTAATAATTTGATCACTTGATACGTTTTTTTGCTGTTCTATGAAATGTTTTCTAATCTGTGTTCTAATGAGATGCTTTCAATATTGTTTTGCAGAAAATGGTCACGACATCTCTGAAAGCCATTGTTCATCAGCAAAGTCATGGGTTAGTTCAGTTACTGTGTGTAGAGGTACTGATCTTGCTGCTTCTGGAGCTGGTAATGGTGTGGTTCGGTTATGGGCTGTTGAAAATGATGCCAACAATATTCGGCGGTTGTATGATCTCCCACTGGTATGTTACGCTCAACCATTGGAAATAGTACTTCTCTGATCAATGTTTTGTTTAATATGAACCAATTATAATGGCCCGTAGAAGTAAAATGCTAGACATGAAACTTCTTTGTTAAAGTTGCCTGGCCAAAATTCTGAACCTTTGTCCTGAAAGTAGCACTGGAGGCATTGATATTGCCTTTCTTACACCTCCAAATACATTTCCTTTGTGTGTGTCTGTTCTGTGTCTGTGGGTGGCTGTGTAGCTCTCCATGGTAATAGTGGTGGTAGACGTGCGCTCACATCGTAATATTGGTGGTAGAGGTGCACTCACATGGTAATAGTGGTGATGTGAATCCATGGGTGCTGCAATGCAGGTGGGCAAAACCACTTGGAACATTTGGGTGGGCACATCTGACCAGTAAAACCCTTTCAGAATGTGTGGGGTTCACCATGTTGTGTTATGCCATCTGATCCATTCATGGGATGCACCCACTAGGATGAAGGGTCACCGATAAATTAGGCCATTCCAAAACTTATGTGGACTGATTTTTGGGTTCTACAATAAAAAAATGGGGCTAACATGATGGACGGAGTAGCTGTGATGCACACATCACATGTTCTCTGCAATAGCCCAGTACCACCACTTGTCATGGTAGGGATACCATGCGAGTGTACCTTATATATATTCCAACTAATTGGTTTCAGCTACAGGAATCCTGTACAACCATTCCACTCGATCAAGGATCATATCCTCAGTTAAAACTTTAGGTCATCAAGTCATTTTCGTACTACCTCCACTCATGTCCTTTTGGGCTTTTCTCGTCCTTTTAAAGCTTTTAACTTGAATCTACTCACTTCAAACTGGTGCAGTTCTTAGTCTGTTGCACATGGCCTAACCATCTAAGTCTACTTTCTCTCATCTTCTTACGTATTGGTGCCACTCCTAAGTTCCTTTGAATGCATTCATTTTTAGTTTTCAAAATAAAGGCAAAAGAAATCTAGTGGTGTTGTTCCTTTCTTGTTAGCTGTGGGGTTTGCTTTTGCTATATATATATATATATATATATATATATATATATATATATATATATATATATTTGGGCTTTGTATTCTTTTTTCATTGTGGTGAGTTTCTCAATAAAATTTGTTAGCTTAAAAAAATAATCTTAAAGCTGCATCATTTTATCGAATGACATGGTTGATAGCGGATAATTGGCCAACGCATTAAAAGCTCTATAGCTGTTGGGGGAACACAAATTTATTCCTATATTTTGGCTCTCCCAGGCAAACCCAGGTGAGTCCTCGTGGGCAACCCCCGCATCTCACGGGTCCCCGAATTGCACAGTTCCACAATGGGTCCCACCTCGTGGGCTACCCTACCCCTAGTGTGAAGATTCGGTGCATCATTGGAGTTGCACCAAGATGCCCTCGCATCATCCACCCACCCCGGTAAGGAGACTTGATTCTCGGGCTGTCATGTTGATACCACTTTGGTAGTGCACAACCGACCAACACACCAAAAACTTCAGAGCTGTTGGGGGAGTACCAATTTATTCCTATATTTTGGCTCTCCTATGCAAACCCCGACGAGTCCTTACCATGGGCAACCCCCACATTGCACGGGTCCCCGAATCGCACCATCCCACAATGGGTCCCACCTCGTGGCCATCCTGCATCTCACAGGCCCCACCTTGTGGGCCACCCCACCCTCAGTGAGGAGATACTATGCATCCTTAGAGTCACACCAAGATGCTCCTGCATCATCCACCCACACCAAGACTTGCTTGGGTTTGCCTGGGAGGGCCTGCATATAGGGATAATCGGTGCTTTCGCTCTGATACCACTTTGATAGGGGATAATCGGCCAACACACCAAAAGCTCCAAAGCTGTTGGGGGAGCATCGATTTATCCCCATATTCAGGCTCTCCCAAGTAAACCCAGGTGAGACCTCCCCGTGGGCAACCCTCGCATCTCATGGGTCCCCGAATCGCATGGTCCCACAATGGGTCCCACCTCGTGGGCCACCCCACCCCCAGTGTGGAGGGCTCCCAACCAGGTTTCAAATTTAAGTTCCGAATATGAATAATGGCCCATTGAGGCCTGTCATCAAGAATTAGAAGTTATGCAGGCTGGTGGATTTGATTAGTTTGGATGCTGGGAAGACAAATCCAGTGGTTTGATGCACTTTCGGAAGGAAAAATTATTACCTCAGATATTCATACAAGCAATGACAGGGACTAATTAGGGGATTGAGGGATCCTGTATGATGATGATGATGAGTGTAAATTTATTCCTCTTTCATTATCGTACAAAGTCTAAGGAGAGGGATGGATGGTGGACTCTCAGAATGAAAAGAATATCAGCTAGGATTTGATATTGTGTGAAAAAGAGAAAACATGTAAAGGTGGAGAAAGGGAGAGGTCTCTTCTCCTCCCTCTCAATTCTTTACTCCTATCCAGTGTTCAAAATATTGATATCGCATCCTTGGGATACAAATACATATTGGTTATTGCATGGGATATATCGTTCGTAATGGGTAATTTATCGCACTTTTTGGGAAACATAGGGAAAATAGTTGAATTTTTCAATGAAACTTCAATAATTGGTAAAAAAGACCTCAATGCACACTTTTAAATCATAATTTCTTAAAAAAAGAAGTGCACATAATAGGTTTCTTTTGTGTAGGGTCCTAAGCTATGCGCTGTCTGGTTGAGCTAATGCAACTATATTGAAATTGAATGCATAACATTTAGAGTGTATGTGATGATCATTTCATCAAATACTCCTAAATACTCTAAAATTAGTCTTAATTGACAGTCAGTTGAAAGGAAATTTTGAAAAATAAATAATATTAATTAAATTTTTATTAATTTTTAATTACAAAATGATTTTTATTTTCCTAAGATTGATAAGGACTTAATAAATAAGTAGATCAGTCCTCATACATGCTTGATTTCATGTTTGGAGTTTAGCATTGCAAACAATTTAGGAGAAATTTGGAAAATTTCAAAAATTTCCCAAATCGGACTATCTACACTTGGTGTTTCAAATATTGATACTATCGGCCGATATTATCGTTAGGCCACCATCAACACGAAACCCTTCAGAGTGATACCAAAAATTTCTAGAATTCTTTGTATCGTGTGATATAGCGCATGATATTTTGCGATATCGCCAATATTAACATCTTTCTCGTGTTTATTGGGGGATTGTATTATTTTTCAATGCGTAATTAGCCAAAAAAATTGAAAAAAAAAAAAAGAAAAAGGAGAAAAACTTTCAATCCACATAAGAGGGGATTTCGGTACCTGTAGAAGCAGATTGCGTGATCCGAAGTAGAATTTGGTGGGCCATGATCAACAACGGTGCGCCGTGAGAAAAAGTATCTAATTCCCCAATTTTTATTCGAATAAATGATATATTGAAATTCCACAGATGATTTTGACATCAAAATCTCCAAAAATTCTGGAGATTTGGAGTTTGGGTGAGAGATTTTAGGGTTTCGAAACCCTCATTGTTTAAAAAATGGCTTCGGAAGCCCTTATGAAGCAATTGGCTATTATCCCCACCACGTCTAGTTAGAGACGGACGGTCCTGTCGGGGGCTGTGGGGCTCACCTTGATGTATATGTTTTATTCAATCTGTCCATTCATTTTGGAAGATCATTTTAGGACATGATTCAAAAAATGAGACATCAAAGTCTAAAGTGGACCACACCATAAGAAGCAGTGGAGATTGAATGCTTACGGTTGAAAACTTCCTAGGGCCCACCTTGATGTTTATTTGCCATCAAACCTGTTCATAAGGTCAAATAGACCTAGATAAAGGTAAAAACTAAATATTAGTTTGATCAAAAACTTTTGTCGCTGCAATTGTTTTTTCAATGGTATGCGTTCAATCTCGACTGCTTCTTGTGGTGTGGTCCACTTAAGTCTTTAATCTGCCTTGTTTTTTAGATCATGCCCTAAAATGACTTGTGAAAATGGATAAATGGCCTGGATAAAACATTTACAATATGGTGGGCCCCATAGATCCCCTGGCAAGTTTGTCCGTCTCTTGCGCTACCCCCAATTACGAGAGTGGATTAGGTGTTACTCGGATAAAACGGGCTATTACCCTTACGGTGGGGTCCAAGTCCACCTTGATGATTTAGTTTATATCCAGATTGTGCATCCATTTTTTCAGTCCATTTTAGGATGGGGTCCCAAAAATTAAGTGGATCTAGATCTTAGGACCACACCACATGAAACTGTGGTGATTGTGTGTCTCACCATTATAAATTCCAAATGGCCCATCGTAGGGTTTTCATAATTTTTATTTGCAATCCAACCTGTTGATAATGTCAAGAAGATTGGGATGAAGGGAAAATACAAAGATCATCTTGATCCTAAACTTGTGGCCTAAATTTTTTTTTTTTTTTTAATGGTCATTCATCTCTATTGCTAGTGGTATGGTCCACTTGAGATTTGGATCTTCTTAAGGTTTGGGATCACGCCATAAAATGAGATGGAAAAACATATGAACGACATGGATATACAAACAATACATAGAGTGGGACCCACATGGTTAGAGTAATATCCACTAAGTGTTACCCGGGTAAGAGCTAATCCGCTTCCCCTTTATGTGTGACTTCCGTGTAATCACTCGCAATTTGTGAGTCGACATGTTCTGTGGGCCCTACTATGATGTCATGTGTTTTATCCGCACCGTTCATATATTTTGGATGATTAATCTAGGGCATGAGACGAAAATTGAGATAGATCCACATTTCAGGTGGACCACACTAAAAAAAAGTGGTGATTTAACGTCTAATATTAAAAACTTCTGTGGCCTACAATAACGTTTATTTGCCATCCAACCACTTATTAGGGCCCGTTGATTTATCACATAAGATCCTGGATGAAGAGAAAACTAATATTAGCTTGATTGAAACTTTTGTGCCCCCAAAATTTTTTTAATGGTGGCCATTGAACGACCAATGTTTCGTGTGGTGTGATCTGCCTCATATTTGAATCTGCCTCATTTTTTGGCCTATGCTCTAAAATGATTTGCCAAAATGAATTGACGGTTTAGATGCACCATATTACATCGAGGTGGCCCCACGGTCAGGGTCCCACCCAATGCGTTGGTTAGTCACTATTAGAGGAAGCGGATTGCGTAGTGGGCGTGGATTTGGGGAAGCCGACTAAACTCTTTAGGGCCCACTTTGATGTATGTATTGCATATCCATGTCGTCCATCTGTTTGGACTGCTTATTTTATGGCATGATCCCGAAAATGAAGCAGATACAAGTTTCAAGTGGACCATACTATAAGAAACAGTGGTCAATGATCTCCCACCATTAAAAACTTCCTAGGGTCCACTGTAATGGATGTTAACCATCCAACCTGTTGATAAGTTCATATAGATGTGGATGAAAGGGAAAAAGACAAATATCAGTTTGATCTAAAAAATTTGTGGCCCACAAAAGGTTTTTAATAGTCAATAACCACTATTTTGTGTGGAGTGGCCCACATCCACCTAAAATTTGTATCTACGTCTTTATTTATTATTATTATTATCTTTTTGCTTTTGAATAAATTAATTATGTTTTCACATGTCTTGATATATTTTTAAATGTTATTCATTCCTTATACAAACTAAACCTATTATATGCACTTATTTTTTTGAGATGTTATGATTTAAAATTGTATATGAACATATTTATTAACAATCCCTGAAGTTTCATTGAAAAATTCAACCATTTTCCCAATGTTTCCTCATGTTTCCCAAAAAGTGCGACAAATTATGCGATACAAACAATATATCCCGTGTGATAACCGATATGTATCTGTTTCCCAAGGGTGCGATACCGGTATTTCTAACATTGCCTACACTCAAATTTCGAAATTAGAGTCTATGTGATGATCATTTAATCAAATACTCCTAAATACTTCGAAATTAGTCTGAATTGACAACCGATTAAAGGAAAATTTTGAAAAAAAAAAAAAACATGGAGAACATGAAGAACCAATGGATATTGAAATCAAAGCTCTTAACTCCATGACTTTTCATACAAAACATGAAGAACTAATGGATTTATAACCATTTGACACTGATTGAACATAATTTCAACAAAAAAAGGGATCTGAAATTGAAAATGCTCACCGGATCAAACATATGGGATATATCGGCACTATATGTGCGTTTTGTATCGCACAGGTGGGATACAAGATATATCGTGGGATATGTCGGCCGATATCGTCGATATTTAAAACATTGCTCCACAGACAGCTATTTATATAATAGAACTTGATTACAATACGCAAGTCTCAAAATAAATGCCTATGGAATCTAGAAGGTAAACCATTATCTTCATGATGTGGTGCACCACATGCCTACCGCATGCGTCTACTCTCGCACTCAAATATCTTGCAATGCATTGCTACTGCATGCGTCTCCTCTCACACTCAAATATCTTGCGATGTGTGCTACCGTATGCGTCTACTCTCACACTCAAAATCTCTTGCAATGCGTGTACACTTAAGACTGTACTCTTTAACTGTTTCAAACCCCAGCTTTGTGTGTGCGCGCGCATGCAAAAGCATTAATATAATTTACCAGTGACATAAATTAAGTCACAAATGCCTTGATGTGATATCTGACACGCGGTCGGGGGGGGGGGGGGGGGGGGGGGGCTGATTGCCGTCCACACGTGTCCACAAACCCAAAAAAGGGCTCCCTTGGGTCTGGTTGGCCAGACCTAGGCTTCAAAACCCCTAAATCTCACGTCGATCCGACCAACGGCCTGGGCGTGGTGCTCCGCCGAAGTTCCAGCCCTCCTGCAGGGCCAAATTTTGGAAACTGGCTGTAGGGAGAAGATTTGCTGCAAAAACTGATGAATTTAAAGCAAGGATGGTTGTGAAGGTGAGAGATATGGATGGATGAAGGTAGGGACGGATGGGGATAGATGTGGCTTCTTACCACGGTAGTTAGCTCTTCTAAAAAGGAGGGCTTCGCACCCACTTGAATTTTTCCACAACTTAGAAACTCAGAGAGTAGAAAAAAACTTGCAGGAATTTTTATTAAATTTTAATGAATCAACAGAACTACAAAGGGTGCCTATTTATTGGGAAAACCCTATACTCCAAAACTCGCGGCATGTGCGCAACCTATTACTTGGCGATGAAGTAAATTAAAATAAAAACTAATCAAAGAAATATAAAGTGTTCATAAAGTTCTAAATAATATAAATAAGCAAAATCTAAAGTATGAACTCAATCTGACTAGTGGGCCACGATCATGAGATCCCATGATAGGTTTTTCTTGACTATTGGGCCCACTCTTTTGAATCAAACTTCGTCTTCTAACTAGGAGGCCCTCCCTCGATGTCGTCATCGAGCCAGATCGATGGTGGGGCCTTCTTTCGTACGTACGTACGTGCATAGGGGGTGGCGTGCGTGCACGTGTGGGCGGCGTGCGTCCGCGTGTGCGCACGATGTCCCATCAACTCTCCCTGGCTGTGAAGATTTTGCCACTGGCGAAAGAAAACTCCTGAACCGCTCTAGGATGTCAGGATCAAGTCTCTGAAGCTTCTTCTCAGTGAGCCACGTGCTGTCGGAAGCTGGGCGTGACTTCCATTTAATCAGGTACTTCTGAAACACACCGTCCGATGTTGAAACTATCTGATGGTCCAGGATATCCTCTATTTCCTCTCAAGGTCTGCGAAGGGTAGGTATGGGAGTTAAATTCGCGGGCTGTCCTCTGCTTGTTTAAAGGGCGAGATTTGGCCCGAATCACATACCTCCCTAGAAGCCTCAACTAGTTGCCCCCAAGGTATATCGACGTAAACCCATTCCTCCCCCTCTAGTCATCGTGGAGGCTCCATCCTTTAAGGAGGCCCTCCTTCATCAGAATCCTTCTCGGCCTAAACAACCTAGTCATTCCCAATCGTTCGACCTCTCTCCCATTCCTAACCATCAACCCACTAGCTCCGAACCTATTTCTACAAAGTTAGATGTTCCCATTTGTGTTAGTCTCGATAACTTCTACCGGGCCAGAGACGATCTCAAGGATACGATCGTTATCATGTGCAAAGAAGGCGCTTCTATTTCTCAGGTGAGAGACTGGATAGCAAAAACAACGGGCTTTCGTCCGGGCAACTACAACATCAATCCGCTGGGCTACAACGAACTTTGGGTTAAGGTATGCCCCGGTATCAATCCGGAAATGCTTCTCATGGCGGGTCACCTACATTCTGGAGGGCCGGTGGCCAAAGTAATGAAGTGGGACGGCATTCTCCATTTTTGGTATGGAAAATGTTTGGTTTCAAATTTGGGGAATTCCGTTGGAACTTTGGTATGATGAGTTCTTCATCTCGGTGGCCGCCTATCTTGGGTCATATCTCGAATTGGATTCCAAGATGAAGCTCGGGGAGGAGATTGGTGTTATCAGAGTCAAGGTTAGAAGGAAGAAGGGCTCTCCACTGCCTTCGTCTGTTAAGGTCCTCGTCGAGGATTGTTCCTTAAGTTCCCGATCATTAGAGAAGTCCAGGATGAACCGGTCCCTCGGTGTGGTGATCTGTGGCGAATCAGAGAAGGTCCCCCTCTGGCGCCGATGGAGATTCTTCCGTCGTCCTCAGAGGCACGTGTACCAGCCCCATGCTCCAGTGGAGTACCTCCGCGAAACTCCGACATTGCTACAGTTGCCATTGGATGGGATGATCGCACCCTAGCTGCTCGGGAGACATTGAGTGATTGAGCCGGTCCGGCTGTTGTCTCCAGCAGCTGCAGGTCCTTGAGCGCTGTGCTCTCTGACGAGCAGTATGGCTTCTTTGACACGTGGCTACCAGGCAACGGATTCGGGGTTGAAGGACAAGTAGGCGATGGAATACCCGGGGGATAACTCCACGCGCTCGACGGTCCATAGGCCATGTTGTCGCTCGTTGTCAGGGGCAATTAATTGCCCGTCTGCATCTCCCTCTCCCTCTCCCTCTCCTTCACGTAACGTGGGACGTGTGTTGCATATTGCTTCTCATCTGAGCCCAGCCTCTGGCCACGTGGCTGATCTCCAGTGTATCTCCTCCAAAGCCTCTCTTAACCCGAGTGGAGATACTTGCTCGGGTTTGGACCCGATTTCTGTAGATAGCCTCTTGGCCATTCCACAACCCTTTCACTCTTCATCCACTTCTCATCCGTTAGCCATTACCTCGTCCAACTACGTCCTTCCCCCCAGCAAACCTCATCCAGAATATCCTAATCGCTCCGACTCCCCTATTATCATCTGGAAAACCCCCAACCTTCTTCTTTCTCCCTTGCATACCTCCAATCCGAGTCCCTACTCCAACCTTGACGTCGATTCTTCTGGGAGAGATGTCTAACTGCAGGTTTTCAGATTACCAGTCTCGCCCCTCATCCCCCCTTTCCCCTTCTAATTCCTTCCAGCCCTCTGTTGATTCCTTGGAGTTGGGCTCGATCACACTATTCCAAGACAACCTTTCCAGTGATGTCCTAGTGGCGGAACCTCTTCAGATGATTGCTAATCCTTAGATCGAATCAATGCAGTCGGAAGGGAATAGGTCTGATCTCATTGCCAAGCTTCAGAATAAACGATGGATTAGAGAAGCCATCGGGAAGGTCGAGAGGTCTCTCGGTTTATCTTTTAGGGATTGTATGGAGGATTACATAGCATTATTTCAGTGCATAGAGAATAGAGGCAGACCTATTGAAGAGTCCAGATCTCCGGTAAAACATTTAGCCAAGATATCCAGCAGTCGCAAGCTTCAACGACCAGAAGCCAGTCCAGGGTTTATCTCAGCTTCGAAAGCCAAATCCAGGAGGTAGGGCAATCGGGAAAGTGTCTAGATCTCCAGTAATCAATGAAGATTATCTCATGAAATGTCAGGGGGGTGGGCTCCAAACATAAAAGGAGTCTGATTAAAGCCTCAATTAGTAGGAAAAATCCAGATGTTGTGTCTCCAGGAGACCAAGGTCTCTCTCTTCAAGGACAATCTGCTGGCTACCTTGTGGAGGGCGAATGATGCCAAGTGGTTCTCCTTGGATGCTGTTGGTAGCTCGGGTGGGATTCTTGTTGCGTGGAAATCTTCCAAGTGGGACCTCCTGTCCTCCTCAAGCGGCTCTTTTTCGGTGTCGGTCAAGCTTCAAGATAAGTATTTAAATTTCCAGTGTCTTATCTCTGTCGTTTATGGGCCTAATATTGATTCCGCCAGGTCTGAGTTCTGGGACGAATTAACCCATGCTAGACAATCCTTTTTAGGTCCGTCCTATGTGGTTGGCGACTTCAACGTCATCCGCTTTGCGGAAGAACACTCTAGAAGGAGAAGGTCTTCTTCAGCAATGCTTCATTTCTCAGAATGGATTCAACATCAACAACTTATTGACCTTCCGTTATTAGGAGCTAGGTACACCTGGACCAATGGCCGAAGGTCTCCTCTTCAATCGCCTCGACAACATCTCCTTCAGCAAATTGGAGCTAGCTGATGCTGAGTTTTTGGATTCCCAATTCTCTGAAGATGAGGTCAAGGCTGCAGTTGACGCTCTGGGAGGGGATAAGTCCCCAGGGCCAGATGGATTTCCGATCAGCTTTTATTAGACCTTTTGGGCGTCTGTTTGTTAAGACGTCCTTCTCTTCGTCCAGGAATTTCACAGTAGAGGTAGATTATCAAAAGGGCTCGAAGCTTCATTCATTTCCCTTATTCCAAAGGTGGCCGGGGCCAACTCTTTCTCTGAATTCAGACCTATAAGCCTGATAGGGAGCCCCTACAAAATCCTCGCTAAAATTTTATCCTCTCGGCTATCAAAAGTTATAGGGAATCTCATCTCGCCTAATCAGAATGCCTTCATCAAAGGAAGATAGATCATGGACGGACCTCTTATCGCAAATGAAGTCCTCAATTCTTGCCACAGGTTTAAGTCGAAAGGTATTTTTTGCAAGTTGGATGTGGCCAAGGCATATGATCACGTTGATTGAGATTTTCTTCTCTATATGCTTACTTGTATGGGTTTTGGGGCCAAGTGGAGAAGGTGGATTGCTGCTTGCATCGGTTCGGCTCACTTCTCTATTATTCTAAATGGATCCCCTAGAGGCTTTTTTAAAAGCTCGAGACGGCTACGACAGGGTGATCCCCCGTCCCCTCTTCTCTTTCTTATTGTCGGTGAGACGCTTTCTAAAATGCTGATCAAAGGGCAAGATCAAGGATCCCTCCGTGGTATTGCGATGCCTGGGTTGTCTGATCCCCTAACTCATATCCAGTTCACTGACGACACCCTTATCTTCTCTGACTCCTTAGCAGAATGCATTGAGAATCTCCACTGCCTTGCGCTGTTTTGAAGCGGTCTCTGGCCTCAGGATTAATATGAGTAAATTGAAGATGCTTGGAATTAATGTTCCTTCTCAGACTCTCCAATCTTTTGCAGCCACGCTTGGATGCCATATAGATACGTTCCTAAATTTTTTTGTCGGTCTCCCCCTCTCTGTGGGACCCCTGTCGAAATCTGTGGGATAAGGTCATCAGCAAGTTCTAAAAGTATCTGGCCACTTGGAAATGCCAATACGTATCTATGGGAGGTCGCCTTACTCTTATTAAAGCAGCCCTTTCTACCCTTCCCCTATACTTCATGTCGCTGTTTAGATGCCCAGGCCCAGTTCTAAAGTCCATCGACAAAATTAGAAGAGATTTCCTGTGGTTCAGTAAGGAAAACTAGAGGAAAATTCATCTGCTAGAATGGAAGGAAGTATGTAAATTGTTCAGGCAAGGTTGTGCCAATGTTTAAAATTTGGAAGTCATGAACATGACGCTGCTAGGTAAATGGTCTTGGAGACTAGGCTCTGAAAAGGAGGCCCTCTGGGCCTTGATTATCAAAGGCAAGTATGGCTCTTCCTAAGGTGGATGGTGGCCTAAAGATTCTTCGTACTATAAGGCCTCTCATATCTAGAAAGGTATTCTTACAGCTAAGAATCCAGTGATTGGGAATAGCAGCTATGTTTTGGGCAACGACTCTTCTATTATGTTCTGGGAAGACCTATGGGTAGGGGAAGAACCACTTAAATTTCAATTTCCTCAAATCTATTGGCTTTCTTCCGATAAAGATATCCTCATCAATAGATGCTTCTCTCTCACGCCTGCTCAAATTGTTTGGGATATCAGATGTTCCAGAAATCTCAATGACAACGAATTCAGGGAGTTCACGGCTCTTCAGGACTGCGTATCTAAGACAATGCCTCATAGCAGCCAGCCCGACAGCCTCATTTGGAAGTTAGAGAAATTAGGATCCTTTTCCATCAAATCTCTTTACTCTTATATCTATTCTGCGTCGTCTCCTTCACATGACGTTACCCTGTTCATCTGGAAGTACCCAGTTCCTCCTAAGTTCATTTGTTTCGGCTGGCTAGCGGGTCGCAATAGAATCCATACTATTGACAACCTGTCTAAGAGAGGCATGCAGATTGTTAACATCTGTCTCTGTTGCATGCGTGAGGCAGAGTCCGTGAATCACCTGTTGGTCCATTGTTCTTTCATTTCTCAAATCTGGGCAGATTTTTGTCGGAGTTTTTCGGTCAGTTGGTGCGTTCCAGATTTGGCCGCCAATCTCCTGGCTTCTTGGAATGGTCTCAAGCTTGGGAAAGACAAATCTATCATCTGGTGCATGGCTATTCTTGCTATCTGGTGGGTCATTTGGGAAGAAAGAAATGAAAGATGTTTCAATGATAATTCTTCTTCTGTTAAGGCAGTGGGATCCAGGGCTAAAAAGATGGTGATCGAATGGGCTACAAATGTCAAGGATTTGTATACTTTTAATCTTAGTTTTTTAGGCTGCTAGGGGCTTTCTGCCATCTCAGCAGATTTGCTTCTCCTCTTATGTTTCCTTTTTTTTTTTTTTTCCTTTTCTTTGTATCCTTTTTCCTTTTAGTTTAATGATTTTCAGTTTGTTGCCTTAAAAAAAAAGGGTAGGTATAGGAGGTAGAGGCTGGGAAGAAAGGTCGAGAAGAGGCCATGGTTCAAAGGATAAATCTAGGGAATCAGGATGGGTGGGTGAAGGGCCGAACAAAGTATCAGTGGTCCCCTAAAAAGTAACTAGATCCTCTATGTTGAATGTGGAACTAATTCCCATGGAAGGTGGAAGATCTACCTCATACGCATTGAAACTGTTTTGTTTTATAATTTTGAATGGTTCAGCGCTACGCGCGTGTAACTTACGAACGACCCTTGAAAGGTACCACTTGGGTTTGATGTGGACCATCACAGAGTCCCCAATATTGAATTCTTTGAAACGTCTATGTTGGTCTGTAGAAAATTTGTAATGTTCATTACTAGTAATCTTTCGCCTGATTTCTTGATGCAATGAATGTTTGTGATGCGCAAAAGATTCTGTAGACTTTGATGGCCTATGAGACAATGACATAGGGACAAGATCAATAGGCTTCATAGGCTTGTAACCAGTAACGACTTCAAAAGGACTTAGACTAATGGACTTATTGACAAAACTATTGAATGCAAACTTGGCTATGGGTAGTACGGTGTCCCGTGTCCTGATATGCTCCCCCATTAAACATCGAAGTAAACTCCCTAGGCTTCTATTAACCACCTCGGTCTGGCCATCGGTTTGAGGGTGGTAGGCAGAAGAAAATTGGAGCCTAGTATTCATCATGTGCCATAGTCTTCTAAAAGTAACTATGAAATTCAGGATATGAAATTCAGATATGATGTGCAAGATTTCAGGCTTAAGATTACGTTAGTTCAGAAATAATTACACAAATTCCATATCCCACTCATAAGTCCAAACATTCAATTAAGGGGAATCTATGTGGGTCTAGGCTTACACATGTTAGGGCTGGAGCAATAAAAATTATGAACCAAACAATACTCAAAGGGACATAGAAATCATCCACACATGCATGACAATCAATCCCTAATCCAAGGAATTCACCAATTTCAAATCAAGGAACCCTAGGGTGAGAGAAGGGGTAGAAATTGGGGATTTAGAACAATCTAGGGTTAGGGTTTGGGAAATCAGATTAGAGAGGAGAAAAGAACCTGAACCAACTTGCGTGTGTGGACAACAGGGGGGCTGACGCACGTGCGCTGATGGTTGGCTGCATGTGCGTGGGGCCCACGAACCAAAAAGGGTTCCCTTGGGTCTGGTCGGCCAGACCTGGGCTTCAAAACCTCAAAATCTCACGTCGATCCGACGAACGGCCTAGGCGTGGTGCTCCGCATAGGGAGAAGATCTGCTGCAAAAACTGATGAATTTGAAGCAATGATGGTTGTAGAAGGTGAGAGATATGGATGGATGAATATAGGGACGGATGGTGATAGATGTGGCTTTGCACTACGATAGTTAGCCCTTCTAAAAGGGAGGGTTTCACACCCACTTGAAGTTTTCCGCAACTCAGAAACTCAGAGAGTAGAAAAAAATTTGTAGTAATTTTTATTTCTCATCATACGCTCACAATATTACAGGAATCTTTGGGCGGAAGCGGAATCTTTGGACAAACGATGGAAGCAGAGGCGGAAGTTGAAGAAAATCATGGCTGGAATGTAGTTACAGGAAGAAGACAGAATAGCAGACCTTCGTTTTCCTCCGTCAATAAGAGGAAATTCTACCCCACCCTCTTCGTTAGAGGATATCCTGCGGGATGGCTACCAATCAATATCTCCAGGATTTTTGGGCGAGCTGGGGCAGTAATGGACGTTGTCATGCCGCGAGATCGCAATACCGGAGAATACCGTGGATTCTTTTTAGTCCGAATGAGCTCAGAACCTGAGTTAGCTAGAGCAGTGGAAATGCTGCATGGGGTGAAATACGCAGGTTGCCCGCTGCTGGTTCAGCGGGCCAGATTCGGTCCCTTTCATCGAAATCAACCATTGAAGGTGATTGCAGCAAATAATACCAAATCCCTCGCCTCCAAATCCCATACGTCTAAACCCACTAACCAACCTACTGTAACGGAGGGTCATTCCTTTAAGGATACCCTTCTCCTCAACGTCCCACTCCCATCTGATACCACCACACTTCCCATCCAAGTCCCCTCCCCTTTCCCCACGTCTTACCCACCTCTTCCTACTGTGTCGCCTATGGAAGCTACAACCCATCCCATCGTTCCGCTGATCGCATCGTTTCGGAATGTTCCCCCGAGGACATCATCTTGTCGGCTGATAATGCAAACTTCAAACAGGCTAAATTAGTCTTGGCAAAGATGGTCGTCATCAACACCAGGGAAGGTGCAACGATAACTCAAGTCAAGGAATGGATCAAAGAGTGTACGGGCTTCAATCCAGGAAACTATATCATTCATCCTTTGGGCTATAATGAGCTTTGGGTCAAAGTCTGCCCAGGGATCAACCACGAAATGTTGACAATGGCGGGGCATCTGCACCCCTCCGGGCCTGTTCTTGGAGTCATGCCCTGGGAAGAATACTCCATTTTCGGTTTCGAAAATGTCTGGATTCAGATCTGGGATGTCCCGTTGGAATGTTGGTATGACGATTTCCTAATTGTTGCTGCATCCCGATTGGGTTTTTTATTGGAAATGGATCCCAAAACGAAATTGGGAGTGGAAATGGGCATTATCCGTGCTCGCGTGCAGAGGACGAAGGGCTCTCCATGGCCCAATCATTTGCTTCTTAAGGTTGTTGATCAGATCATCAAACTTCCTGTCATAAAGGAACAGCCAGGGGCCGCCTATCCCAGATGGGGCAACTTTTGGAGAGCTAAGGAATCGGAACCGCAATCGCTGCAACGTAGATCGGAGACGATGAACAGTGAAGGTGCACAATACCCATTCTCTCGCAAACTACCACTTCGGCTCCCTGTCAGTCGCCCTGCAGCCGTCATCAATCACACAGCCTTTTCGAGGGATGAGGGGTTACGTGGCATGCTTGAAAGGGAGTCCGCGTCGCATCAAAAAGGCGTCGCTCCTTCCTTCGCTGATAAGTTTCCTCGACGGCCTGAGATTGAGCCATGTGTCCCTATCGCCTTAATGATGATTGACGCCTGCAGCCGTCGATGCGATGAATCTCGTCCTTCTCGCAAGAGGACGGCGTCGATCGAGCCACGTCCACCGCTTCTGCTCCCAACCCCCAGACGCTTTGACGTCCTTTCTTTGAACATTATGGGAACTCGACGCGTGTCCCCAATCTCTTCTGAAGTAAGGCCCCTGGCTCGACACGTGGAACCATTTCCCCCGAGATTAACTTCGCTTGCCGAGATTGGGTCTCTTTCGGGTCCGGTCCAGCCCCAATTCCACCAGATACATCCTACTTCTTCAATAGCTAATCTACCCGAACCCAATCCTCCTCACCTCCTACCCGCCCTCACCCAACCCCCTACTAGCCAATCCTCTGGCCTTCATATGCTCAAGCTTGATGATATCGACAGTAGATTTTCTGAATCCCAGGCTTATTCTTCGAACCCTTCATCTCCAGCTAGCTCTGTACCTCATTCTCGGGACTGGAGCAAACTGGGCCCCATTACCCTCTTCCAGGAAGTCCCTCCTGAGGATATGATTGATGCTGAGCCTTTGCAGATGCGATCAGATGAACACCAGCAAAATGCCATGGATATGGTATTGCCACAGGATAAATCTTGAGAAGAGTTATACGAATCTATCCACAACAAGAAATGGATCAGAGACGCAATGGGTTGCGTCGGCAGATCTCTCGGTCTGTCATTCGGGGAAAGAGACGAAGATTATATTGCCCTATTCAAATGCATCGAGAGCAGAGGACGCCCTCTCCCATCCCCTAAAACCCCTTCCAAACACGTCCCCAAACCTATTGTAACAGGGAACTCTTAAGCTTGCAATCGAGCCCAGGTCTCCTAGCCGCTTCCAACGCGAGACTAGGACGTAAAGGAAGTCGGGGAAGTGTTGTGTCCCTATGAGTATTTTTTCCTGGAATGTGCGGGGGGTGGGTTCAAAGCAGAAAAGATGCTTGATCAAAGAATCCATCCGAAGAAAAGATTCGGACATCATATGTCTTCAGGAGACCAAAATCCCCTCCTTCACTGATCGTCTTCTGGCTTCTATTTGGAATCCTCGGGATGCTAAGTGGATCTCTCTCGATGCTTCAGGTTCTTCCGGAGGTATTCTGATTGCCTGGAAGTCTTCTGCTTGGGAGGTCCTATCTTCCTCTCTTGGTGCTTTCTCGGTTTCTGTTACGATTAAAGATAAGTCCTCTAATTTCGTTGGGCTCATTTGTGCAGTATATGGCCCCAATGACGATCATCTTAGACCTGCTTTTTGGGATGAACTGTCTTCCATCAAACAATCTTTCACTGGTCCTTGTTGTTTTGTAGGTGATTTCAACGTTATTTGTTTTGCTGAGGAACATTCCCGCAAAAGACGAGCCTCTCCTTCCATGATGGCTTTCTCCGATTGGATTCAAGCGCACGAGTTTGTCGACCTTCCAATTTCAGGGGCAAACTTTACCTGGTCTAACTGCCGCAAATCTCAAATCCAATCGCGTCTGGGCAGACTCCTTCTATCCACAGACTGGTTGGAGGCTTTCCCTGCGGCTTCTCAGGTGGTTCTTCCTAGGTCCACTTCGGATCATTGCCCTATTCTACTCTCTATGGACAATCTGAACTGGGGTCCTAAACCCTTCAGATTCAATGCTGCCTGGCTGAAGATCAAAGGTTTTCATCAGCAAATCATTGAATGGTGGGCTAACAGTCAGGTGGACGGATTCGCGGGTCACAGGCTGCTGGGTAAACTCAGATTCATTAAAGATAAACTCAAATCATGGAAGAAAAATGAACTCATGAAGCGGGAAGCTGAGACCGAAGTGTTATTCTCGGACCTTCATCGCCTCGACGCTGAAACAGAAGGTGGCCCTATATCGTCAGATACTCTTGCCAGACGCATTCAAATCATTCAAGGTATTTCGGCCAGGCTTTGGAGGATGAGATTACCTGGAAGCTTAAATCGAGGGCTACATGGATTTCCGAGGGTGATAAGAACACTAGATTCTTCCACAATGTAGCTAACATGCATGCCCGATCCAAAGCTATTCATACTATTTCTGTTGATGGTATTCAGATTGAAGATAGGCAGCAGATTGCTGATCAGGCCATATCTCATTTTAAATCCCTACTTTTCACTGATATCTAGACCAGACCGAAGCTCGATGGGATCGTCTTCCAATCTTTGCAGGAAGCGGAGGTGAATGTGTTGGAAGATCGTTTCTCTGAAACTGAGGCCAAGACAGCTATTGACTCCATGAGGGGTGATAAGGCGCCCGGACTTGACGGGTTCCCTATGATATTCTTCCAAACCTTTTGGGAGACCATCCGGCAGGACGTGATGGACTTTCTTCATGAATTCCACCTCAGGGGAAAATTATCAAAGGGGATTGGTGCATCCTTCATCACTCTTATTCCGAAGGTTCTGGCGCCATTTCGTTTGCTGATTTTCGCCCTATCAGCCTCATAGGGGGTCCGTATAAAATTCTGGCAAAAATTTTATCGACCAGACTCACCCGTGTTATGGATAACCTGATCTCCAAGTACCAGAATGCCTTCATCAAAGGGAGACAAATTGTGGATTGTGCCTTGATTGCCAACGAATGCCTCCATTCCTGCGTAAAGTCCGGTCTGGAAAGTGTTTTTTGTAAATTGGATATTGAGAAGGCCTATGATCATGTGGAATGGGACTTTCTTGATTACTTATTACGCCGCATGGGATTTGATAACCGATGGAGGAGATGGATCAAAGCTTGCGTCGATTCGGCCTATTTTTCTATCCTGCTCAACCGTACTCCCCACGGGTTTTTTAAAAGTTCACGGGGTATTCGGCAAGGGGATCCCCTATCCCCGCTTCTGTTTCTTCTGGTTGGTGAAGCCCTATCGCAGATGTTGCTCAAGGGTCAGGAAGCTGGAATTCTCAAAGGGATCTCTATGCCGGGTGTTCCTACTGCGATCTCCCATATCCAATTCGCCGATGACACGCTCATTCTCTCCGAAGCTAATTTTACAAATATCGACAATCTTCGCACCACCCTATGTTGCTTTGAAGCTGTCTCAGGCCTGCGAGTTAATATGGCCAAATCCAAAATCTTCAGGATTAACATTACCGATGACGTTCTCTCCTCATTCGATGCTCACCTCGACTGTCCTGCTGCTTACTTCCCCTCTACTTTTGTGGGTCTCCCTCTCTCCATTGGCACCCCTCCAAAATCCATGTGGGATAAGATTGTCAACAAATTTCAGAAGCATCTCGCCAGGTGGAAATGCCAATACCTTTCCATGGGGGGTCGTATGACCCTCATCAAATCTGCTCTCTCTAACCTCCCGATTTATTTTATGTCGCTCGTTCGATGCCCTTCATCGATTTTGGATTGCATAGACAAGTTGCGCAGGGATTTCCTATGGTGTGGGAAGGAAAATCAGAAAAAATTCCACCTTCTTGACTGGCGTGAAGTCTGCAATCACTTCCAAGAGGGGGGCGCCAGCATCAGGAACTTGAAAATCATGAACCAGGCCCTTTTAGGGAAATGGACATGGAGATTGGGGACGGAAAACGATGCTCTTTGGACTTCCGTTATCAAAGGAAAGTATGGTCTTTCAGAGGGGGGGTGGTGGACCAAAGATTCCTCTTCTTATAGGGCATCTCACATCTGGAAGGGGATTTTGCGTTTCAAGAAACCGATGACAGATAATATCAGAATCCAGCTGGGTAATGGAGCTAACATCAGATTTTGGAACGACAAGTGGGTTGGTGATGAGCCTCTACGCCGTTTGTTTCCTAACATCTTCCGTTTGGCCCCAATCAAGAGCATCACGGTGGATAGATGTTACGTTACTTTTGCCGGCAGCGTCACATGGGATATCCAGTGTATTCGCAACCTTCATGATAGGGAGATCGATGAGTATGTTCGTCTTCTTGATTGTCTGTCCAAGTTGGCTCCTGATCAGGCCTGTAGGGATTACCTGACTTGGCCTCTAGATAAAACGAGCTCCTTTTCGGTGAAATCCTTTTACACGTTCCTTTCCTCTCCTCCCACCACGTCTACCTTGGCTGCTCCCTTTATCTGGAAATACCCTGTCCCCCTAAAATTCATCTGCTTCGGCTGGTTGGTGGGCAAGCAAAGGATTTTAACTGTTGATAATCTCAGGAAGAGAGGCATGCAGTTGGTTAATGTTTGCCTTTGCTGCATGCAGAATGACGAATCCGTGGACCACCTCTTGCTTCATTGCTTGTTTATTTCCCAAATTTGGTGGGAATTCTTCAGTAAATTCAACATCCGTGGGTGACTCCCGAAATCCACTTCTGATATGCTTTCTTCATGGCATGGTTCGAAGCTAGGCAAGAACCGATCTCGTATTTGGCGTATGGCGCTGTTAGCAATTTGGTGGTCTGTGTGGGAGGAAAGGAATGACAGATGTTTTAATGACAATCATTCTTCGGTTCATTCGGTGTGGGTTAAGGCCAAATCTCTGGTCATAGATTGGGTGGGTTCTATCAATGGTCTTGGTGACGTTGATCTCTTGTTTCTTGGCTTATAACTCTTTCTCTTTTTTCTTTCTTTTTCTTTTTTCCTGCTATCTCAGCAGTCCCCTTGTAGTTCCTTCCCCTTCTTTAATTTATTCTCGTTACTTAAAAAAAAAAAATGAATCAAAAGAACTACAAGGGGTGCCTATTTATAGGGAAAACCCTTTACCCTAAAACTTGCGCCATGTGCGCAACCTATTACTTGGCGATGAAGTAAATTAAAATAAAAGCCAATCAAAGAAATCTAAAGCGTTCATGAAGTTCTAAATAATATAAATATGCAAAACCTAAAGTATGAACTCAATCCGACTAGTGGGCCACGATCATGAGATCCCATGATGGGTTTTTCTTGACTATCAGGCCCACTATTTTGCATCAAACTTCGTCTTCTAACTAAGAGGCCCTCCCTGAACGTCGTCATCGAGCCAGATAAACGGTGGGGCCCTCCGTATGTACGTACGTACGTGCGTAGGGGGGGTGGCGTGCGCGTGTGGGCGGCGTACGTGCGCATGATGTCCCCATCACCAACCCTATGAAAATCTCTCAACATAAAGGGTTGGGTAGTCCAATAGAGGCAACCTTCTTCCCCCCCAAGCGCTTCATTCTTCCGTATCCACTCCATTATTTCCGCGTCTTAAACTGCAAGAATCATGCTATTTCAGAACTCAGGCGGGCCACAATGTACCCACATGATGGACGATCCATGACAAAGGTGGGACTCACATGATGGATGATGAACATCAAAGATGGGTCCCACATGATGGAGGGCCCACATCAAAATGTGGCCCCGCGTGGACTATCTACATCAAGTGGGCCCCACATGATGGGCGAACCATAGAAAAGTGGGGACCACATGATGCATGGTGGACACTAAAGGTTGGTCCACATGATGAACGACTCATATTGAAGGTGCCCCTCACATGATGAATGGTCCCCGTCAAGGTGGGCCCACATAATGCATGGTTCACATCAAAGGTGGGCTCCACATGATGGATGACCCACATCAAAGTGTGGCCCAACATGATGGACCATTCACGTTAAATGGGCCCCACTTGATGGACGGTCCACATCAAAAGTGGGATCCACATAATGGATGATGAACATCAAAGTTGGGTCCACATGATGGATGGTTGACATCAAAGGTGGCCCACACGATGAACAATCTGTATTGAAGGTGGGGCTCCACATAATGAATGGTCCACATCAAGGTGGCCGACATAATGGACGGAGTGGACCTCACATGATGGATGACCCACATCAAAGTGTGGCCCCTTGTGATGGACAATCGACATTAAGTGGGCCCCACCTAATGGACGGTCCACATCCAAGGTCTTGCATGATGGACAACCCATATCCAAAGTGGCCTAACATGATGGGTGATCCACATAATGGGTGCGCTCCACACGATGGATGGTGGACATAAAAAAATGGGCCCCACATGATGGACAACCCACTTCGAAGGTAGGGCCACACGATGGACACATCAAATGTCGATTCCACGTGATAGGTATTGGACATTGAGGGGCCCTACATAAAGGACAATTAGCATTGATGGTGGGTCTCACATGATGGATGACTTAAATCAAGGTAGGCCCCACATAATGGATGGTCCACATCAAAAGTGAACCCCTAATGATGAATGGTCCACATCCAAGACAAGCCTTGCATGATCTGCGGCCCACTCTGAAGGTTTGGTTCACACAATGGACGATGCACATCAAAGGTGGGTTCCACATGATGGAGGATCCACATCCAATGTCCGACATAATGGACAAGCCCAAATGTCTTAAAACATGAAGGTTGTAGCCATCCATTCTTTTGCTATTTGGGGCATAATCAATCTATGATGAGATCCACCAATACAACCATTTGGATTGTTCTTATAATGGAGTTGTAATGTTTAAAAGTGACATTAACTACCCCTAGAAGGAGCTCATATTTGAAGGTCTTACCAAACATGCTTAATTCATATAAGAGCTTTTTAATGTTTTGAAAACCTGATTTTACCAAACGAGCTTATTTAAAACAAGAGTTAGAATAAAAAGAGCTTGTTAGAGTAGCTCTTATTTGAAAAGCTCTTATTAGATTCGAGTAGAGATGCCAAATGAGCCCTTACTCTATGCATAGAAAAGTGTCCTGATAAAAAGAAGTAGAGGAAGGCTAAGTGTACTCTGGCTAGTGCCACTACTTTTGGCACTTGCTTTACACATGGCAATGAAGCTCACCTGTTGGAGATTGGAGCTGCTCATCAAGAATCCAAACTGTGTAAGTTGCCTTGCTTTTAAAAAGAAGAAGCTGATTTAGTCATCAAGTGGGCAACACATGCGCAAAAAAAAATAGGAATAGTTAGGAAAAATTGACCAACTGTCCACATTCTCTGATGCAGGACATGAAAATTAAATATGAGATGTAAGAATTCAGGCTTAAGATCACGTTAGTTCAGAAACAATTACACAAATTCCATATCCTACATGAAAGTCCAAACATTCAATTAAGGGGAATCTATGCGGGTCCAGGCCTACACATGATAGGGCTGGATCCATAAAAATTATGAACCATACGATAATCAAAGATAAGAAATAATCATCCACACATGCATAGTAATCAGTCCCTAATCTAAGGGATTCACTAATTTCAAATTAAGGAACCTTAGGGTAAGAAAAGGGGCATAAAATTGGAGATTTCAGTAATTTAGGGTTAGGTTTAGGGATTTTGGGTGAAAGTGGAGTGAAAGAGAGGAGAGAGACGAACCAGAGAAGTACCGCACGCATGGACAACAACAATGGCCGAGACGCACATACGTGTGATCTCGGCCGCACGTGTGTGGGGCCAACTATTCAGAAAATGTCCACCTTGGCCCTAGTCGGCCAGGGATACTACTCTAAAACCCCTAAATCTCAGTTCAATCCGATGTACGGTTTGTGCGTAGTGTTCCGCCAAAGTTTCAGCCCTCCTGTAGGGCCAGATTCTGAAATTCTGTTGTGGGGAGGAGAATTGGTGTAATAGATGATTAATTCAAAGTGTAGATGATGGGGTGAGATGAGAAGAAGGGATGGTAGAAGATGGGTAATAGATATGGCGATGGATGGGGGTGAATCGAGATAGATGTGGCTTCGCACCATGGTAGTTTAACCCTTCGATGAAGAGAGGGCTTCGCACCCAATTACGCTTCACAACTCAGAGAGTAGGAAAACGCAGAATTTTTATTAATCTTCAATGAATGAAAAAAAGCTACAAGGGGTGCCTATTTATAAAAAAGCCCTATACCCTAAAACTCGCGCCATGTGCACAACCTATTACTTGGCGATGGAGTAAACCAAAATAAAAACTAATTAAAGAAATCTGAAACATTCATGATGTTCTAAATAACATTAATAAGCAAAACTTAAAATATGAAATCAATCTGACTAGTGAGCCACGATCATAAGATCCCATGATGGGCTTTTCTTGACTAACGGGCCTATTCTTTTGAATCAAAACTTCGCCTTCTAGCTTGGAGGCCCTCCCTGAACGTCGTCATCGATCCAGATCGACAGTGGGGCCCTCCTGGCGTACGTGCGTAGGGGGGTGGCGTGAGTGCGTGTGCGTGTGATGTCCCCATCAATTCTCTCCGCTGGGAAGATTTCGCTACTGGCGAAATAAAACTCCTGAACCGCCTCCAGGATGTCAGGATCAAGTCTCTGAAGCTCCTTCTCAGTGAGCCACATGCTATCTGAAGCTGGGCGTGACTTCCATTTAACCAGGTATTTCTGAAACCCGCCGTCCGACGTTGAAACTATCTGATGGTCCAGGATATCCTCTATTTCCTTTTTGGGTGTGTAAAGGTTAGGTTTGAGAGGTAGAAGCCTGGAAAATGGGTCGGGAAGGATAGATATGGGAGGTAGAGGTTGGGAAGATGGGTCGGGATAGGTATGAGAGGTAAAGGCTGGGAAAATGGGTTGGGAAGAGTAGGTATGTGATGTAGAGGCTGGGAAAATGGGTCGGGATGGATAGGTATGGGAGGTAGAGGCTAGGAAAATGGGTCGAGACGGGTAGGTATGAGACGTAGAGGGTGGGAAGAAAGGTCAGGAAGAGTGGGTATGGGAGGTAGAGGCTGAGAAAATGGGTTGGGAAGGGGCCATGGTTCAAGGGATAAATATGGGGAATGAGGACGGGTAGGCGAAGGGCTGGACCAAGTATCAGTAGTCCCCTGAAAAGTAACTAGATCCTCCACATTGAATGTGGAACTAATTCCCATAGAAGGTGGAAGATCTACTTCATACGTATTGAGACCGTTTCGTTTTATAATTTTGAAGGGTCCAGTGCTACGCGCGTGTAACTTACAAACGGCCCCCGGAGAGTACCGCTCGTGCCAGATGCGGACTATTACAAAGTCCCTAATATTGAATTTTTTGAAACGTTTTTGTTGGTTTGCAGAAAATTTGTAATGTTCATTACTAGTAGTGATATTCTGCCTGATTTCGTGATGCCATGAACGAATGTGATGCACAAAAGACTCTACAGGCTTTGACACCCCATGGGACGGTGACATAGGGATAAGATCAATAGGTTTCTTAGGTTTATAAACAGTAATGACTTCATATGGACTGAGACCTGTGGACCTATCGACAAAACTATTAAACGCAAACTCGGCTGTAGGTATTACGGTGTCCCATGTTCTGGTGTGCTCTATATCCCTCTTAGGGGGAGACTTATTCGGTAGATCATCAGGAATGGCCTTAGTGGGTAACTGTACGCTAGCCTCTGGTGCACTCTCTCCAGCCACAAGGTCGCACATGTCGTACCCCTCAAAATAGTGGTCTTGATGTCTCTCATGGGGTGGGTGCATGGGTGCACACCCATAATTGATTCCTTCACCAACTCCATTCATTGGTTTATCCTCCAGGCCACTTGTTTGAGATTGGACATCTACCCCAATGGTGGGGTTTGTCCTGGCAATGGTCTTTAGTTGGGTAATGCGTACATCAAGCTGTTCAAAGTATTGGTCCATTTCCAAGCGCTTAATCAAAAACTCTAACTTTTGGGACAGCTTGTTTAGTGACTCTTGCAATTGTTCCATGTTTAGTGTAGGGTGTCAACCAAAATTCAGCAATATAGTTGTCAAAATATAAGATTTTTTTTAAAAATAAAATTATAAGACAACCTAGTTTCTAAAAATGAAAAAGGAATTAAAATAAAAATAATAATAAAAAAAAGCAACCTAGTTTCTAAAAACAAAAAAGGAAAGTTTCTAAGAAAAACAAATTAGGAAAGTTTTTAAAAAATACAAATTAGGAAAGTTTCTAAAGAAAAGCAACCTAGTTTCTAAAAATGAAAAAGGAAACTTTCTAAAAATAGAAAGCTAAGTTAATTTCTAAAATAATTCAAATAAGGGGATGACAAAAATTTCAGCAGCTTATGTCAGGGTTTATGGACTTCTAAACAACCATATATGATGAGAATTGATGCGTAATGGACATATACAACCAAACCCTAAACATGTAATGAATTCCCCTACAAGAACTTGGCTTTGATACCAAATTTGATGCAGGACATGAAAATTAAATATGAGATGCAAGAATTCAGGCTTAAGATCACATTAGTTCAGAAACAATTATACAAATTCCATATCCTACATGAATGTCCAAACATTCAATTAAGGGGAATCTATGTGGGTCCAGTTCTACACATGATAGGGCTGGATCAATAAAAATTATGAACCATACGATACTCAAAGATAAAAAATAATCATCCACACATGCATAGTAATCAGTCCCTAATCCAAGGGATTCACTGATTTCAAATCAAGGAACCGTAGGGTAAGAAAAGGGGCATAAAATTGGAGATTTGAGTAATTTAGGGTTAGATTTAGGGATTTTGGGTAAAAGCGGAGTGAAAGAGAGGAGAAAGATGAACCAGAGAAGTACCGCATGCGTGGACAACAACAATGGCCGAGACGCACATGCGTGTGATCTCGGCCGCACGTGTGTGGGGCCAACTATTCAGAAAAAGGCCACCTTGCCCTGATCGGCCAGGGATGGACTCCAAAACCCCCAAATCTCAGCTTGATCCGATGTACGGTTTGTGCGTGGTGCTCTGCCGAAGTTTCAGCCCTCCTGTAGGGCCAGATTCTGAAATTCTGCTGTGGGGAGGAGAATTGGTGTATAGATGATTAATTCGAAATGTAGATGATGGGGTGAGATGAGAAGAAGGGATGGTAGAAGATGGGTAGTAGAGATGACGATAGATGGGGGCGAATCGAGATAGATGTGGCTTCGCACTATGGTAGTTAACCTTTCGATGAAGGGAGGGCTTCACACCCAATTAGGATTCACAACTCAGAGAGTAGGAAAACGTAGAATTTTTATTAATCTTCAATGAATGAAAAAAAGCTACAAGGGGTGTCTATTTATAAAAAAGCCCTATATCCTAAAATTTGCGCCATGTGCGCAACCGATTACTTGGCGATGAAGTAAACCAAAATAAAAACTAATTAAAGAAATCTAAAGTGTCCATGATGTTCTAAATAACATTAATAAGCAAAACCTAAAATATGAAATCAATCTGACTAGTGGGCCACGATCATGAGATCTCATGATGGGTTTTTCTTGACTAACGGGCCCACTCTTTTGAATCAAAACTTCGTCTTCTAGCTAGGATGCCTTCTCTGGACGTCGTCATTGATACAGATCGACGGTGGGGCTCTCCTGGCGTACGTGCGTAAGGGGGGCGGCATGAGTGCGTGTGTGCGTGATATCCCCATCATTCTATGTACTCGTGTGGGTCACCTGATGACCAGATCAAACTATTTTTGAGACAAGGTGGAGAGTGGGGATATCTTGATGAGCAGGTCTGTTCTTGCACCTGTGCCTCGTTACCACGTGTGTGAGCCAAGTTCTGAGAGAAAAGTGTACATGCTCGAAACGCACGTAGCATTGCACAAAGAAGTCAGACTGACAGCAGAAAGAGAGAATTCCATCATAAAAGCTGTTTCATCATGTCTTCCACATGTATAGTCCAAAGGAGAAAAACCATGTCTTCTACATCGAGTCTTACACATTTATCTGGCACATGTTGTCACTTTGTTATTTTTTGTTACACAACACTATTTAGAATGGTTAACCTTAATGAGTGTTTTCTTGTACTCATTTTGGAATTGAAGAGCTTTGTGCCTGTGTCAGTTATTTGTTCGTGCTTTTGAGTTTTGAGTGTTATTCTTAGAGCCTGTGACCCAGTTTGATCTATTATTGTTGTTTTTTGCTAACGCCATCTGGTCCTGTTTTTGTATATTTGTTATCCCCTTGGTTTTTTAGGAATAACTTACTATGTAGCTTGAAAGTTTTTTGCATTGTTTACTTGTAAAAGTGCAATTACTTCACACTATTATGAAGCAGATACAATGATCTTCTAATAGTTTTGATGAAATGCAGGCTGGGTTTGTAAATTCCCTTGTGTTTGCGAGATCCGGGCGCTTCATTGTAGCTGGAGTTGGACAGGTGAGTTTACTCAATTATAATTCTTGTATCTTGTATGTAGGTTTTCTCCACATTTGGTTCATTGTTTTCATTCAATCATGTTATATATATATATATATATATATATATATATATATATATATATATATATATATATATATATATATATATATCCATATACGTCCATATCGTACGTGCCCTAGGATGTGTGGGGGATGCTATACTACCCCCGTTACCACATATATGCGCTCACCACCATTACCGATATGGGGGTGTTGAATTTTTTTTGCCAGAAAATTTCTGAAAAAATATTTAGAAAATCCAGTATAATGTAAATTTCCAAATGTGTATTTACTTTTTGTTTTGAACATGTTTATAGTAGCGTAACGGTCCATGCTTTGGTGAGAGTGTTGTATGTAGTTGTTTGGTAAATTTATAAACATGGTTTATGTGTCTCTAATATTTACACATCACAATTAAGCATTAGATTAGAAATTGAAAAAAGGCATAAATACTATTATTATTATTATTATTATTATTACTGTTACAGGGGTAACAGTTGTTATACTCCGTAATGGCTGATACAATCCCCAAAAAACCAATTTCCCTGTTTCATTCCCGTATCGCATTACGGTCATGGCCATCACCTATACGTATCGGCCTTTATGGCCGTGTCGTAACGGATACAGAACAACTTGCCTATGTAAGGCTTGTTAGATTCGTAGCGATGCAGTATCCCATACAGCCATTTTTTCATAATGGATTGATTCAGCCTCTGTAATTTGTAATGGGGTTGACCATTTCCTTTATGTAATGGCTGATATGATTGTAACATAGCCGTTTTCGAATATCATGACAGTGATGTGTGTGGCATATGAACCATTCAACAAAAAAAAGAAGAAAGATGTGTATGTGGCATATGACCCATTCATATGATGCGTTCCCTCGAGGACCCCCAAAAGTGAGCCAGATACACCATCTGGAATAGTGAAAAATTGCACCTAAAACCTATAAAATCTCTTGGTCGAGGCCCACTTGAGTTTTGGAATGGCCCAAAAATTTGTCAGCCCCTTCTTCCAGGTGGGGTGCTTGCTATGAATTGGTTGGATACTGGGATGACATGAACATCTTGGTCTGCCCCATAGGAACCAATGGTGGATGTTCAACCTCCATTGTTCTTTTGCTTGGCTCACCTTGGTCATGGATTGGGATGGTTTTTGGGCTCTGGTTCTTAAAGGGGTTAATGCACCTGATGGATGTGGTGGATGCCTGGCACATCAAGGTGGGCCCCATGGGACACTTGTCATGCCCGTGATGGGTGAACATACACAACTGCATTTCAGATGTCTCGCCCAAGCCGGCTGGAAGCTCGATTAATAAATTGGCCAAGCCGTTGCATAGGTTCTACAAAATTTTCTATTGAGGCTCAACATGAGCCTGATAATGCTTATAATGTTAACGAATTGTCTAGAACGAGGCAAAGCAGGAGGAGAATTAGCAAGTATTTACTTTATCTAGAGAAAGGAGGAAGAAATGTCTGAAATGCCTTGCCCGTCTTGACTATTGTCTAGGAGGAGGCAAAGCAGGAGGAGAATTAGCCAATATGTGCTTTATTTGTAGAAGGCAGGAAGAAACGAGTGAACTGCCTTGTCCCTCTATAACCATTATTTGGTTCCCTCATGGAACTTCTCATGTCCCCTCTATGACCATTGTTTGGTTCCCTCATGGAACTATGGTTCATTCAGCAATTTGGATCCCTCCGTCATTTCTGCTTTTCACCAGAAACACGGGAGTTGGCTTGTCACTTGAAACACAATGCATTCCATTTGCAAGTGCTTCGTAGGGCTGATTGGCACCAGGGATTCAGTGTTGTGGATCCTTTAGTGCTTAAAGAAGGTTTGAGAATCTTTTCATCGCTCCTTTGCTTTCATTAGGTGGGCCTCTACTCTGGATTCTGAGTCATGGACACTTGCATTCATATTTGATGAAATTCATGACTTCTGTATGTGGTCCGATGTTTCTTTTAACCACGTCCATAGGAAAAGGTCAATGAGAACAGGCAATGTCTTTTGGAAGGGCTCGTGAATACAGGGGTGCCGTTGCTAAAAGAGTAGGGGTTCCACATGCCTATGGTTATGTCGGGAACTTGTGGCCCTGGATTGATGCAAATTTAGAAGGGGTTAGGAACTTAGATAGTTAAAATCAAGGGGATCTTTGTGGAGTATGCAACCGGGGCAAAGGCCCATCGAATGAACAGTACATCACTGCCAAGTCTAAAAGCTTAAGACTTGTGGATAATAGCAGCACGTGGGTTGAGGATAGGATAGTTCAATTTAGAATACAAAATGTAGCTTTGAAGCCATTAACTGGAAACAGGCACTGGATGTTTCCAGCAGAGAGCATAATCATGGATTGTCTTTGGCAGGATTCGAATTGAAATGTAAGATTTTGACATCTCTTATGTGATTCATTCCATATTTACACAATTGCTTTTGTTATTGTTTGAAGTTATTTTCTTCTTTTGATAATGCTTTTTATTGACACACACACACACACACACACACCCTCTCCCCCCCCCCCCCCTCAATTATTTGCTACACATGCCTATTTCATTTATTTTAGTTTGGGAGGGGGGTGTAAAACCTTGCATTCTTCCAATCCAAAAAGTAGACAAGCAGGGGTGTATGCTGCAAAAAGTCGCGGTTGTAAATTGTGACTCTCCCATTGAAATATATGATTAAAACTGGTGTTTGAGAACAATCGTAAATGCTTTTTTTTTTTTTTTTTTTTTGCATCAGGAGCCACGCCTAGGAAGATGGGGACGGATTTCGGCTGCTCGGAACGGAGTTGCTGTGCATTCCCTTGCTCTTTCAGAAGAGGGTATATGATGAACCTGGCTTTTGAAAATTTCACAATTTTGACTAAAGCTAGTGCTTAGATAATTTTAAGCTTGGGAAATTCCCCTATTTTGGGTGATCAAAATGTATCTTTTGCACTGCTGCCACCATGGCATTTGTGTCCCGCTCAGATGTCTCATATCATTTCCCGCTCAGATGTCTCATATCATTTCACATTTCATCGAGGGAAAAAAATGTAGTCATCTTTGAAATGCAATATACTTGGTTTTGTGGCTTAGAAATCAATGCCCCTCTCGGGAAGCAAAATCGTTAAAGAGGTTTTCTCAGGTCTCATTTAGCACCAGAAATTCTAGGCAATTTGCACTGGAGATTGAAGAGGTAAGTTATGGCACGTATGCAGGGTAACATATTGAGTGAGAGAGTGAAGATTAACTGAGATATGCCTTGTCTGTCAAGAGATCCCATGCAACAATTGGAATGGGCTACCGTGGTGTGTTTATCTTCCATCAAACCTGTTAATCAGGCTCAACTCATCAGGAAGGAGAATAGAAAAATAAGACTGATACAAAACTCATGCAGGCCACACTGTGTGAAGCTTCTAGAGGTTTTGGATTAGCAATTTTACATTGTTCCCATTGTTTTGGCTCCTATGCTTTTTTAATTTGCCTTACCTTTTGTAGGTCCAAATATATTTCTCACCTGATGGGGGTGGATTTTACACAAACAAGATGGATCTAGTTTGAGTGTTTTGCAAGGTGTCAATGGTTTTGGCCTCTCAAATGGTGGTGCATGATGGGTGTATGGTTTCCACCTCTCAAATGGCGATAGAAACTTTGGTACTACATTATGGGTGATACACAAGCAAACACGAATTTTCTTAAAAATTGCATGCAAATAATACAAATAAATCGAATTAAACTGTTCAAATTGTGGTTCCCAATTTAGCTGCATCACGAACGAACCAAACATTGTGCTTATGTTTTTTAGCTATATGCTTGGTGGACATTTTAGTGGACGGCTACAAACTTAGATGATCAGCTGTCCTATTTCATCAAACAAGTATCCATACACCAAACAGAAGGTTAGGACTGTTGACCAATGTAATTCTGGGATGCCTCTTTAGTGACAGAGGCCTGCATTTGAATTGCCTGCAACCATGGGCTATAGAATTCGTAGAACTGTACACGAGTCCAACCACGTCGAGCTTGGCTCCGTCCTTGAGCCTGATTAATCAGCTTGGCTCGGTTCAGTCAGCCGCTCGGGCAGCAGCTCGAGTCAGGTTTAATCCTGTGTGACATTTTTTCAAGCACAGATCTTCAATCTCTCACTCTTCAAATGCAAATCAGCTATTTCATCGAACACTAGGCAAGCAACATCAAGATAAAGGCCCGAGGGCAGTCTTACAATGATTTTTTTTTTTTTTTGGATTTGTTAATTCGACCTTCATTTGAATATCCGTTTCGAGAATACTCTGACATGATGGTAGTACAAAAAACAAATAATTTGTTGATGCATTTCATTAAACACTCGGCAAGCAACGTCAAGATCAAAATGATTGAGTCACCGAGCTGACTCGATCTGAGTTGAGTCGAGCTTGGGCAAGCTCGAACTCGGCTTGAAAATTTTTTGAGCTCCAAAAACCAGATCAACTGAATCCGAATCCAGTTTCAAGCTGAGGCAAGTCAAGCTTTTTTGAGTCAAATAGAGCGAGCTGACCGAGCTAACTCGACTTGTGTACGGCTCTAAGAATTCCTTGTATCCTTGACATGGCCTAACGAAAACCGTCTTGTGTGTCATCTGTGTATCAGCAGTAAAAAAATAATTTGTGTCCATGTTTTAAGGAGTGATTTGGAATAAGTTGAAGGCTCTAAAATGGCATGGGGAAATTGGAGGGCCCAAAATGATGTGGATGAGGGCAGCAAGAAAAGACTTGATGACTTACTACTCTTTTAACAGAAGGTTTGACCCTTTGATAAAGTGGAATGGCAGAAAAATGATTCACGTGCCCTATTTCAATTAATTGGGATGAGGCATAAGATGATGACTATGATGATTTTAGTTGGGTTAATGTGAGTTAATGTTGTCGTGTACAATTTCTGGTTGGCTGCGTATGTGTATCAACGAACTCCACTTTTGTAAGTTTTGAGATATTATCCATGAGAAATTATCATTTATGGTTCACATATAGACGCTTCTTGCCTGCAACTCGTCATGCGTACAAGATATGCTCTCTGTGGAAAAAGATGGGCCATAGTATTTAACATTTTTTTTTTTTTTTTTTTCACTCTTATAATTTCCATATGATAGTGGATTCTCATGCATATCAGCTTGTCATGATGAACCATACAAATCTTGTGTTTTCTTGCAGATTATGGTTGCATTTAATTTTCTTCATTTAGTTGCACATGACTCTTGGTGTTGGTAATTATTGGTTGTGCAAACAAGGTGTTCGTGATTTTGCTTAAATCAATGACTAGTTTGTAAGTGGTGGTGTTGGTTGCTCCAAGTGGTATCAGAATGCCCGGGATTTGTGTAACACTTGTGGGAAATGTGTAATAGTAAATTTGAAATGGAGAAATTCGACGGAAGGATAATTATTTCTTTGAAAATTTATAGTTCAAATTTATTAGTACAACAAGGGCAACACAAGCCGTTTTTAGGGAAGGCAAAGAAACCAGAACCTATGACAAATGATGCTTGGGAGGAGATGGATCTTAAAACTTCATCAACCATTTGCTTATATCTAATGGAAAAAGTTTTGTTCAACATGATGAGTGAAAAGACTATGGAAGATTTGTGCGCAAAGCTAGAAAGTTTGTATCAAACCAAATCTTTTTTCTGATCGAAGTCAGAGGGGAATTATGAGAAAAGTACTGGTTGAAAATGGGGCAAAACCGTTTATATGAGAAATCATTGTTGGCAAAGAAGGGGTGCCGAATCGATAAAAAACTCCAATTTGATTAAAGAGAAGAAAATTTTCGAATCTAAAAATGAAGTAAATCAAGCATAGTGGATTTTGGTATCAACCAGTAGTGAGTTGTTGATGGCCTCTGCTTTGTGATCTCGAGTTGTGAAGCAGAGGGCTGTGAGCTGCCGGTGACTTGGAAGCCACTCAAGTTCTTCGATCATTCAAGCCATTCAGCTTGTCCCCTTCGATAGAGGACAGCATGTTGTTCATGGAGCTGGATGTCAAAATCACCACGGGCAGCACCGAGGTGAGCACGGTGAATTCCACCTTCTTAGCTGGCTAGAAAAAGGAAGTAGGCAGCTTCTGCTGAGCACCCGATGGCTTTGGACGTTCTGCATTTTCAATCTCTCACTTGATTCTCTGGTGAAGGTAGCGTAGGTTCGGTGATCATCATAGTGGTCCTGTTCTTCTTCTTCGTCGGAGAAGGTGTCTGCTGAGGAGGCACCTGTAGAGCTGGGCATCGGTCCGGATCGGATCGGATTGGGTCCAACTCGATCCAATCCGAAATCTCAATGGCCTGACCCAAACTCGATCCAATGTGGGACTGAGTCCGGGTCACCTGATTTGGACCGATATGAAATGTGCATTGCCGGATCTGATCCGAGTTTGACTCGGTCAGGAAAACCGAGTCGGATCGGATTGGGCATGGTTCGGATTGGTCCAGATTTATTATTATTATTATTTTTTTTGAAAAATTAAAAAAAATATATATATTTTTAAATAGTAAAAAATACTAACAAAATGGTAGTGCTTTGTGATAAGCAATGCCAATATGCCCACTTTGAAAATCGAATTTTGGTGCTTTGTGCCCATGGATTAAACAACAAGACAACAAATCCATGATCACATATGTTGTATTGATCTTACTGTGGACTGACTAGAGTAGAAAACCTAACTAAGCCATCTTATCCATCCAATTGATACGTATGATGGGAAAGAACATTGCTAACAGTGTGCATTGAAATGGAAAGAAATAGTCCAACAATTGGGTAGGTCGGATTGTATAGTTTTATGAAAATCTAACATGCACATTATAAGATAAAATATAAAAAGAAAATAAGCCATGTCCAAAATCAAAAGTACAAATGAACCTAACAATTAACATGCACATACTGATTACCGAGTCATAGATTAGGTAAAATGTTCATACATTCAATACCATCTATATGATGAATGCCTTTGTGGCATGTAATTAGATGAACCTTGTTCATAATAGTAACTCCATCCTCCACCTCCACCTTCGTCGCCAAATTCATCTTTCGGTTCTCTTTTTATTGATTCAACTACAGGAGAATTCTTGGCCGATCCCAAGCTGTATGTGTCTAAAAAACGGTTGTTCACCACTGCTGAATTGGATGGTGGAGATCCATTCTCATTGTTCTCATTCACAGATGTAAGAAGTTTTTCCAGATACTTTTTATGATCCGATTTGTATGGTATTCTCAACCACTTATAAAATGCTGTAAGACTTTTAAGAAACTTTGATAGTTTATTTGTACTTGCTTCAACATCATGCTGTCTCGGAAGTGGATGTTGTTGTCTGGTACTTCTTGATCTGGATGCCATTTGCAAGCTTTCTTTGACGGCGTATTTATAATCCCGTTTTTCTTATTCCCTTAAAATTCTCTCTTATTCTTCTTCTCTACTAATCATGGTTGTGGAAGGCCTGGAACCAGAGTTAGAGGCAGTTGTAGTTCCTCTGCTTAACCCTTTTTCATTTATAATAGACATACTTCTACATATTCTTTGGTTAGTTGTATTGGTTGTAGTTGTAGGGTGAGGGGTGTAGGAAGTCTTTGTATTTGAATCGAGAATAACTTTAAATAAATCTCGGACTTCCTGAGGAGCTTTGCCACATGGTGCGGCGTCTTTTCCTCGACAAGCCAAATGTAATTTGAGCCAATTTATTTTGTAGACAAACTTTTTTCCACACAACTTACATTTCAACTTTATCTTTCCATCATAGGAGTAGACATGGACTTCATAATCCCAAATATCCGCCGATGTATCATCTTCCGATGACATATCTAGTGTATATCTGGTTAATTTAGGACAACTAAAAAAGGTTAAAGTTACGAATGAACGTAATTACCCAACATTCAACAATATAATAAGAGATTTAAACAACATTATCTAATTGAATAGTACTAATGAAAAAAGTGAAATATTCATCCACCCATAAGCCATAACCATAATATTACAATGTAACTGTTTTAACAAAATTACAAATAACATGATATAACAAAAATACAAAATCATATTGTAGCTGCACGTACTGTCTCATCTATCTTGTCACTCTCCTCTTCATCGAACTCCTCATCAATAGACTTCTCTTTTCCCCACATTGGATGTAGCCAATCGTGAGTACAAATGAACGCTTCAACCTACTTAGGTGTAAGTGAGCTTTTATATTTGCTTACGACCTTACTCTCCGTACTAAAAGCAGATTCTGAAGCCACAGTTGAAATTGAAATTGGTAATATGTCATGTGCCATTAACGAGAGCACAAGTAGTGTAAAGTACCAGATCTCGTCCTCCACTACTTCGAAATATCGAAATTATCGCCTTTGGATTTTAGAATTAGAAGATCCTCCTTAAGATAGTCTTCAAGTTCTGATCTAGTCGTCTGTATTTGAGTGCCTTTCTGCTGTGCATAGTAAGATATGAAATCATCTGTCGTGTCTTCTTGCAATGCATCAACTGCAGAACTAGAACCCATATGAGGAGATTGTTCTTTTGCGGCGCACGCATACAAATTATACAATTCACTGACCGCATCAAGAATCTTTTCAGCCTTAACAGCATCCATCGCACCATATAACTTACTGCATATGAAGTCAATCATAATCATCTTGTATCGGGAATTAAGAATGACCGCAACATCCATTACCAGACTACACTCAGACCAATACTTATCAAACTTTACCTGCATACCCATGGTCATTAAGTGTAGAAAGTCTTATCCACTAATGCTTTTGGGTAAGGTATCTTTTACCTTCCAAAGTTTAGGCAGAAATATATTTGCTGTTGGATACTTGCTGCTCAAAAATTTCTTCATGCTGTTGTAAAAAATAGAAAGGAACTTACGAGCCAATTCAACTCTTGATCAATCATCTTCAAAAGGCATCCAAACATACGCACTATCATGCCCCACATATAGTGAGAGAATGCAGATCTCAAATCTATCGCCGAATCCAACTTTTCAAAAGTTGAATTCCAATGTGTCGTGACGTCTAACTTCATCGTTCTCTGAGTTGACAAATTCAACCACTTCATGATCTCATTCCATGCATGTAATCGTGAAGGTAACCCCCGTATATACTTTGCACTCTCTCTTATGTTCTCGATCATGGGATTGATTATTTTAAGGCCATATTGTACGATAAAGTTTAGGATGTGGGCACAACACCTAGCATGAAATATCTTTCCACCAAAATACAGATCATCGGTAGCCTTAAATTAGTGGTGCAAATTCGTTATCACGCTATCATTTGCAGAAGCATTGTTTAGAGTAATTGTGGAGATCTTCTTCTCAATTCTCCACTCCACAAGACATCTGTGTATGCAATCTGAAATCATTAAACCACTATGAGGAGACGCAAGATAACGAAAGTTTATTATTCTCTTGCAAAGCCTTCATTTGGCATCAATGTAGTGAGTAGTTAGGGACATATACCCATTTTGTTGATTGGATGCAGTTCACAAATCTGTTGTCAGGCTAGTTCAGAAAATTGTTTCCAACTCTCCTTTCAACTTGACCTTCTCGCCTTCATACATCTTCAAACACACCCTCTTTATTGTTGTACGAGAGACCTTCTCGTATCTGGGGTTACAACAAAAGCAGGACTCTCTACCATCTGAAATGGTCTTTCATCTGTAATAATTAACTTGGCCATCAACTTATTACCAGCTCTTTGTCATACTTGTAGATGGACACCGACGGACCCATTGCAGATTGCGAAAATGAAAGTATTTGTTGACCTGTCGTACTTCTCACTTTTTTTTATAACACTTTGAAATATGTTTCTTCAACGTTGTGGTCGAACCATCTGATTGCTTAGTGTATTGAGACTTGTAGTACTTGCATTGTATCTTCACAGAGCCGTTCTTCAGGGTTACTTCTTCAAAATTGTCCCACACTGTCGACCTCTTTTTCGCTTTTCCTGCAACATGTGACTGTGTGGTATTAGTTTCAACGATGTTGACGGACACCTCTTCATGTTCAAGACCTAATCCTTCATCTTCAAGGATCATTGGTGATGTAATTGACTAACCGCCTGGGGTATTGGAAAAACCCTCACTTTCCATCTGATAGTTGAAATATACTAAATCATATTAGCATTAGCAATCTAATGCTAACATAGTTATACTAAATCCTAAATTAGTTATACATCCAAGGTTGGATAGATTGTAATACTTTCATATTCCCATTTAAATGTCTACGCCAAAAATTCGGCAGCATCTCCCCATGCCTCTTCAGATAAGTTGATCTTACATTACATTCCTGTGCTAAATATTTAAAACAATATAAAGATATTTGGCATTGGATATGAAACGGAAGAAACATTCCAGAGAGAAACGAGGAGATGGATTGCAAATCAGGTATGGACATTTAAATAGATTATATGAAAGCATACTATCCATTTAACCTTGAACTATAAAAAATGGGACAATTTGAGTGATTTATATGCCACCAAAAATGCACCATATCTATGTATGCACCATATCTATGTATGTCCACGACGAAAATCCGGCAGTATCTCCCCATGCTTATCCAGATAAGTTGATCTTACGTTACATTCCAACGCCAAATATTTAAAGTAATGTAAAGATATTTGGTATTGGATACGAAATGAAAGAAACATATCCAGAGAGAAATGAAGAGATGGACTGCAGATTAGGCATGAACATTTAAATAGATCATATGAAAGTATACTATCCATCTAACCTTGAACTGTCTAAAATGGGACAATTTGAGCAATTTCTATGCTACTAAAAATACACCATATCTATGTATAGCCACATAGAAATCCTCAAATGGGTAACTAATTATCTAACTCACAAATCACAATCAAAAGTCACAAGTCACAATAATAATATAATCAAAGAAAGCAATGTACATATTAAGCTAAGTATACAATGCACAATAATAAGATAAGTAAAAAAGCAATGTATCTATTTTTGTGTACTATCCATATGTACGAGTCCTGTGGTGCCTACACTACAAGCATAGGTCAATTGATGCTCTTAAGAAAACCATTGTAGCTAGAATTGAATCATATTCATATGCACACAAATAACAAATAATTCTCTAACTAACAAATAACTTTAACAAAGCAAAATTAATTGATACTTACATCTGTTGTAGTTAGAAATGAATTATATTCAGAGATTAATTAATACTTAAAAGTTACTCCTTCTAAACATGTCATTCCCAATTTCAAAGTGGGATTAGCAATACAATCCCATTTAATACAACTTAATACCACTGGCCAAACAAGCCGTAATTCTCTAACTAACAAATAACAACCTTTGTAATTGTCTAATTAACAGTTAAGAACTAACCAATAAGGCAACAACAATAGGAAAAAAATTATAGAAATATCCTCAAATTAGGATTTTGTTAATAAAAGTAATCAGCCCCATCCACCCATTAGTTGGGCCCAACTATAGACTATAGTAATCAGCCCCATCCTCAAATTAGCATTTTGTTAATAAAAGTAATCAGCCCCATCCACCCATCAGGTGGGCCCAACTATAGTAATCAGCCCCATCCTCAAATTAACATTTTGTTAATAGAAGTAATCAGCCCCATCCACCCATTAGTCGAGCCCAACTATAGGAAACAGTGTATGATATACATTTTGTTAATAAAAGTAATCAACCCCATCCACCTGCTGGATAATCATAATTTCTAAAATATAATTCCGATTAGTTAAAATGAGATTAACTCATTTTTTCCTTTTAATGTTTTATAAATATCATAATGGGTGGGACAACCTACTGGACTTGGTTAGCCAGTGGACCGCATGGGCATAACACGCCTAGCCAGGGCGGGTTGATCCCTGCGTTTGGGTAGAGAAGATCCATCCAGCTAGTAGCTCGCATGGGTCGGATCAGGTTGCTGCCAGCGTTCGGGCAGACGATCTAGCAAGTGGACCGCACGGTGAAATAGCGGTGAAGACCGCTTTAGTTGAAGTAGGAATATGTCAATATGTCCTAGAGGGGGGTGAATAGGACTTTTTAAAGTTTTTATGACTTATTTAAAATCCTATTACACTAATCCTGAATGAATAGGCATGACAAGTATCAAGATATCATCAGAGTAACTCAAATGGCTTCTAAGCCAAATTGAGGATCCAATCACAAAACTATTTCAATGATAAACAAAAGAAGGGTTATAGTTTATGATGTATGTGACTGTGTGTGAAGTGTGAGCAGATATGAAGGCAGTTAATGAAATCACACAAATAATCAAGACCAATTATCAATCTCAAACACAGTCATTTTATAGTGGTTCGACGATCAGTCTACTCTACTCCTGGCAGACACACTCACCTTTGAGTGTGCCAAATTTCACTAAGGAAGTTTCACAGCGGTTCACCTCAAACCTAAGGTTTTAAATCAGGTTCACCTTCAACCTTTACAACCTATACTAAGCCTGACTGTTTATGCTCTCACGAGCAAGGGTCAACACACCGCACCCACTTTTAGGCACACTGGCTAAGGATCTTCCATAAGACCCTAACGGAGGTTTCACTCGGATCACCTCGAATCTAAGGTTTTAGACATGTTCACCTTCAACTAGATGTTTATGCTCTCTACAGAGCAAGGGTCCACATAATGCACCCACCACGTATACTCCCATCGGAGGCCTCCTACGAGGGCTTACAAGGGTGAAAAACACCTAAGACCCAATCCTAAAAAGGAATGATCACAAGTGTCCTCTGGACTCTAATAACTTACAAATAAGTGGATGAGTCCCATTCAGCACATTAATGAAGATATCCTCCTTGTTGATGAAAAATCTTTGGTTTCCTTGATCCGTAACACAAATGATGTACCAATGCGAGACCTTGGGTTAGGTCAAGATTAAAACAGAATCCTAATCTATAAAATGTTTTCCTATAAGGAAGATAGAGTGATTTCGATTATGCATTCAAGGCATCCCAGCTTAATGATTTGCCATTAAGGTAGTAGCTGGAGGATTCTTGAATGTGGAAGTTCATTCCCCAACCACTCTATTGAATGTCAATGATGAGGGTGGATTGGAGGATGAACTCCCCTAAGAGAAAGGGCTTTAAGTATATGATCTAAGGTAAAAATACACAAAAGCACTCTCTACTTTCTCGCATAGCAATAATAGACAAGTCCTCTATATATAGGTAAAAGGTTCCAACGGATATAAAACGGTTACATTTATGACAGAGTTCGATATCATCGAGCGGGTTCAATATCATCGAGTGTATACTCTCGATCACATCGATGGTACACTCGATGACACAAACTTAAATGTCATACGCTTTTGAAACCTCTTGCCAGCTGGCCGATGGAATCAAAACAGGTCTCGATGTCATCGGATTTCGAACTCCGATTCCGTCGATACTAGTGTCGATTCATCGACATTTGAAAATGAGAGAGACTTAACTGAAAATATTTCAGATTTACACGAATGATCGAGGGACCATCGAGATCATCAGAATTTGAATGTCGATCATATCGATACCCGTGTCGATGTATCAATAAATCTAACAGATTTTTCTTTAAGCTTGTTGGACAGTTTATGCCCATGTTCGATGCAATTGAGATCGTACCGATATTATCAACATTTGAATATCGATTCTATCGAGAGACCCCCGATCATAGATAAACCAACCTGAAATATTTTGTTGGAAGAACTTAGCGCCCAAGACTGATACCATCGAGAGCCTTCAGATGTCATCGAGATTTGTACTTCGATGGTATCGTGGAGGCTTCGATATATTGATGCATACATGATATTCTTAAGAAAAAATAGGGGCGCCGGATATCTGCCTGTCGATATTATCGAGTCACCTTCAATGGACTCGAGATTTGAATATTGATGATATCGATAGGTATATCGATACATCGATAAATCCGTCCAGATGTTCATGTGGCTGCTGGACACTTTTGTCCTCATTTCGATGATATCGTTTAGGTATCGAGGACATCGATAGCGTAGGTCGATCATATCGAGATGTGTATCGATAAAATCGACAAAACAAGAAAACTTAAAGAATTTTTCTATTCTGAAAAAGTTTTCTTAACTTAAAAACCCTATGATGTTCTAGTTTGTTTTAAGAGTTTTATATACCTAGTGTTTTGGGACAATGGATTTGAGGCTAGATTTACCTGTGGGGAGTTTGCACGCATCTAGTTGAGACAGACGCTTGAATTGATCTTTCTATGAGGCTTTGCAGTCTGACTGACTCAACATTCACGCTAATTGACAAACCAGGGCACTTTCAATCTCCCCCTTTGTCAATTACGTGACAAAATACCAAAACACCCTAGAAGAGTATCTAGACAAACACATCCTAAATTGTGTGTACATGCATTTTACACAATTTTATAATTTCTAGTGAAGACATGCACACAACCTAGTATCTGCTCCTCGTGACTTCAAACTCCCCTTGTCTTGGTGCAGCTGCTCCCCCTAACACCTGCAACACAATTCCAGTAGATACACAATTTTTCGTTCGAGGTGTTTGAACTGTTCTCCCTCTTTTTGTCAGTCATTGACAAAGATATAGCAGTTGATATTGACTGAAGTGTGAAATACTTGGGAGAACCAAGAGATATAGATGTATAAAGCTTAAACCAGTTCTAAACATATATCATTTTCAGACATTATAAATGCATATCAGATTAGATAAAGCAGTGATAAAAGCAGATAGAATAATCATTAAGAAACATCACATGCATTCCAATCAGAAACTAGAAAAACCAGGGGATCTTGGAATCGAATTATAGCAGTAGAGATGAGAATTTCATTCAGCCAAATTATAAAAAAAAACATACTGCTGCAGACAGCAGTAGATTAACATTTGTCTCAAAAAAAATACCAAGCCCATTCACGGGCATCCATCATAAAACCTCAAACTAGAAAAACCAGGGGATCTTGGAATCGAATTATAGCAGTAGAGATGAGAATTTCATTCAGCCAAATTATAAAAAAAAAACACACTGCTGCAGACAGCAGTAGATTAACATTTGTCCCAAAAAAAAATACCAAGCCCATTCATGGGCATCCATCATAAAACCTCAGTTTTTAGCCCATCCATGGGCATATACAAAAAAAAAAAATCAGCCTTTGCAAGTCAGAGAGCTATCACATACACTCATAAGAACGTAGAACATCCAAAAAGATACTAATGTTCGTATGTGGAAATAAGAGTGAAGTGTATGTGATAGCACCCAGAGACCAATACTTATGGAGCCGAGGAAGATGGTGCCGTATCATCACGACGACAGGTGAATAGCTCGACCAACTGTTGTACTGTCTGCTGCACTCCTTGAAACATCAATTCCAAAATGGTAAGTCTCTCGTGCATTGAGTGGACATCCCTCTGAATTGCCCCAATCTTGTCCATCTTGAATCATTTGGCATACCCGGGCGTTGAAGTTGACGCTGCTGGATCGGGTCCAAAAGGTTCATCTCTGCCCATCTCAGTCCATTCAGTGGGAGCGACACCAGCATCTTCTTCTTCTTGGGTACCTTCCTCTGGATCCTCAGGGTACTTGTGGAACTTCAAGTCCATTTTGTGAATGTTGTTTTTGTTGAAGATTTGGAGAGGAAGAACCGGATCAGTGGTCGTTGGGAAGCCGATGGCATTGCATACCATGTTAATGATCCATGGATAGGGTAGATGAAGGTCCCTGGATGTATGTACGGCATTTACCAACTGATAGACAAGTAGAGTTGGTAGACAGATCCTTATCCCTTTAGCGATTGAGTATACTAGCATGGTCATAAAACCGGTGAGATCGGACCGGTTAGTACTTCTGAGATATATATTTGTTGTGAAGATATCGTGCACGACTCGAAATTTTGGTTCCATGTACCTAGATTTCAATGCATTCCCTTGATACTAGTGTATGTCTTTACCATGACAGAGGTACTTAGTTACCATGGACAGAATTTTCATATTTTCGAGGTCCATTTCAAGGAGACCCTCTGGTACCATCGTCAGTCCAAGTATGTTGGCCATTACAGCAGGAGTGATCAGTACGTCATCACCATCCAAAGATACCATGATTGAAGGAGGATCAGACACGGGTGAGTGACACGCAGAAAGGAAGTTGCATGTTCGTTCAAGTTAACATGGCCCACCGAAATCTAGAATGGGCAGCCAATCAATGACAACAAACAGGGATTCTAGATTGTATGGTTTTAGACACTCCCTGTCTATTTTTCTTTCATGGATGAGCTTCCTATCTGTGTATTTTGGTGGACATGAAGTTACTCAGCTAGAGAAGGTGCCGGTGTTCCAGACTGGGATCCACCACGTGAAGTTTGTCGAGATCTTTGACGAGTGGGGATCCCACGTTCGGGAGAACTTGCCTTTTCCCTAGAGGCAAGGGTCTTTCTTCGAGAGGGTCTAGACGACTCCCCAGGTCCTAACACCATTTCTTTGTCCTTACCCATAAAGTCAGATTTGGGAAGAATGGACAAGAATTCCTCTTTTAAAGAAACTGACAACACCAGACCAAAAAGTAACACTTGGAAGCTTGATTTTGAAATACTTTGAAGCTTGAGCTTGAGGTACTTTGAGTTACATTTCACCTTGAGCTTTTGAGTACCAAAGTATAATATATTATCTTGACTTAGATGTAGCTTTGAAAGCTTGAACTAACACTTGATGTTGTACTTGAAGTCTTATACTTGTGATGCTTGAATCTTGAAATGGATCATCTTGATCTTGTACTTGAATCTTAAAAATGAAATATCTTGAACTTGAAGACGAACAAAACAAGATACATATTCCAAGAGGTTTTGGCACGCCAAAATTTGACGATCATAAGAGCTAGAAAACATGGCACTTACAATCTCCCCCTTTGTCAAATTCGTGACAAAACACACTTCAATAAAATTTTATAAGCATAATATGCATAATAAAGAATCATGCACCAGTTATAACCTAGTCAAAGAATCATGCACTAGTTATAAACTGGTTAAAGAATCATGCACTAGATATAAACTTGTTAAATCAATACGCTTCACATCAATACTCATCAAAACTCATCAATACTCCCCCTTACTTACTCCCCCTTACTACAAAAAAAAAATCCACCTATCCACAATCACACATTATCAAAATGAAATAACCATGATAGATTGATAGATAGAATAAATTCTCCCCCTTTTTGTCAAAATATGACAAAGAAAAGAACATATAAGATAAAGGAAATAGATAGAAGAGTAAATAGAAATAAGTGAATATATGATCAAGATTTCCAAGATAACCAAATTCATAAGCAAGTATGTCCAAGCACATAAAACAAGAGAAGTTTAAGTAGTTTAAAAGTTATTATAAAACACATATTCAAATACTAATCCGAACCAGAAGAAGGAGCAGGTATGGTAGGATCAATTTGATGAAGTCCCTTATTAATGCTTCTAAGATATTTGCACATGTATTTGAATTGCATTTCATGGGACAAATTCATACTTTCAACCTTCTCCTCAAGTGAGTGCAACCGCGCATCATAATCAGATGGTTGATAATCAGGATCACCAGTAGATCAGAATCAAGTTCATTAAAAATTTCATCCATATTGACATCATTTGGAGGCAAATCACTTTCTTCTTCATGTGCTTCCGTAGCTCCACTAGTACCCACATCAACTTGGCCAGGGGCCAACTTCAAATTAATCTTGTTAATGTTAGAATTGTTGAAGGGTAGATGATTAATGGGAGCTTCCCCAATAGGCATAACCACTAAACAATGGGTGGCTAACACAGTCATAAGATAAGCAAAGGGTATGTCACTGTGACCTGGGTAAAGACGGAACTGAATAATGCTATGACAAATTAGAGAAGGAAGACATACAAAAACTCCAAAAATGATAGAATGGAGAATACGAACCATGAATGTAGTAAGTTCAGTTTTGTTATCAGATCGAGGATAAACATTTGAAATGAAAATTCTATGTAGGATTCTGTATCTGGGTAACAGAAACTTGGAGGCGAACACATTACTAGTACTCCATTTTGCATCTATCTTACATAAATCTCTAGTAAGCATACGCTTCTCAGATTCAGAAGGTTTGTCTACAAGAGAACTAATGGGAATACCTTCGTCATGGATAGGTATATCCATTAAACCAGAAATAAGATGATAGTCCACATCAACTAGACCTTCTCTGGTTGCAATAGTAAATGTCAGATTTTCAGTAGAAAAATCAGTAATGCACGCATACATAGCCGTCCACCCCAATGTAGTATGTTATCCCATCCTACAGATTGAAGGAGAGAAACAACATCAAACGGTACCAAATGATCAGGATTAACAGTTCGTTCTACTATCACATTGCGCAATCGAATATCCTTCACATAACTAGGATCTTCTTTGGGCGACCGAAGGTGGCACACCGTGATAGGAGCCAAATGAGATGAAGAAGGACCACAAGATCCTTTCTTCTTAGTTCTATCATCCATTTGTAATAAAGAAAATAAGGAATACGAAGATAGCAAAGGAGGCAAGAAGGGTTTCTAGTAGATCATATTTTTTTTTATAGAAAACCCCTAAAACCAACATAAAACATGAAATAGACCACACAAATGAAAAAAAGGAAGTGCAAAGGACTTAAATCTATAAGAAAATTGAAAACAATGCACTAACCATGGAGGAATCGAAGATGGGTTCGACCGGTCGAGGTAGGGCTCGTTGGAGAAGAAGACCCAAATGAAGAAAAAGTGATTTTCCCCAAATAAAAGGTCAAACTTGAGTTTCATGATGGGTTGAGTACATGCTCGACCGGTCGTGCCACGACTGGTCGAGCATGTACTCGACTGGTCGTGGCACTTCACAAAATTTGCAATTTTTCATAAATTTTAAATTATGAAAAATTTTAAAATAAAAAAAATATACATTATTATACAAAAAGACATGAATCATTAATTCAAATTACACATACCAAGATCAAATTTCAATTTTGTAAACCCACATTTGTCAAGCAGTTTTGTGAATATGTTTGCAAGTTGAGTCTCGGTTGGAATATAATCCAAAGAAATTGTCTTATCTTCCACTAATTCACGAATGTAGTGATATCTAATGTCAATATGTTTGGTTCGTGAATGCCGAATTGAATTTTTAGATATATTAATTGCGCTTGAATTATCATAATATAAAAGTATGAATTCTTGCGCAATTCCATAATCGCTTAGCATTCTTTTCATCCATACAAGTTGAGTGCATGCATTACTTGCAGCAATGTATTAAGCCTTAGCAGTTGAGAGCAATACAGAACTTTGTTTCTTACTTAGCCAAGAAACTAAACAGTTCCCTACATAGAAACAATCACTAGTTAATTTTCGATCATCAATGTTACCAGCCCAATCAACATCCGTGTAACTAGCTAATTGCACACTAGTATCATGTGGATACTAGAGACCAAGATTTGTTGAACTAGCGACATATCGCAAAATGCGCTTAATAGCAATTAGATGTGACTCTTTATGGTTAGATTGATGTCTAGCATAAATTCTTATGCTAAATGCAATATGAGGTCGGCTTGCAGTTAAATAGAGTAAACTACCAATCATACTGCGATACAACTTAGGATCCACACTTTTACTTGTAGAGTCCTTTGAGAGTTTTAAAGTAGTACTCATTGGAGTATTAAAAATTTTCCTACTCTCAAATCTGAGCTTTTTAACTAAGTTCAGAGCATATTTGGTTTGAGAGATAAAGAAACCATCAGGTAGCTATTTGACTTGCAACCCTAGGAAATAGTTTAGTTCTCTAACCATGCTCATTTCAAATTTAGACTTCATAAGATCTGCAAACTCAACAGTCATGTTAGCACAGGTAGATTCATAGATAATATCATCAACATAGATTTGCACTATTAGTATGTGATCATTATGTTTCTTTACAAATAGTGTCTTATCAACACTTCCCATTATAAAGTTATGACTTAGTAGAAATTTAGTCAACTTTTCATACCATGCCCTGGGAGCTTGTTTCAAACCGTAGAGTGCCTTTTTTAGGCGATAGTCATGATTAGCATGTTTAGGGTCTTCGAAACCTGAAGGTTGCTCAACATACACTTCTTCATGCAAATCGCCATTTAAGAATGCACTCTTTACATCCATTTGGTATATTTTGAACTTTCTAAAGCAAGCAATGGATATAAATAGTTTGATTGATTTAAGACGAGCTATTGGGGCGAAGATCTCATAATAATCGATGCCTTCTATTTGAGTACAACTAGCCTAGCCTTGTTTTTTATAATATTTCCAAGTTCATCAAACTTATTTTTAAAAATCCATTTTGTTCTGATAATGTGTTTATCTTTTGGTCTTGGTACCAAGTACCACACATTATTTCTTAAAAACTGATTGACCTCTTCTTGCATCGCTGCAATCCAGTTTTCGTCAGTAAGAGCTTCTTTTACGTTAGCTGGCTTTACCTGAGATGTAAAACACACGTAGTTACACATATCTTCAAGTTGTCTACGAGTGCGTACACCAGTGAGAGGGTTTCCAAGGATTTGATTAGAAGGATGATATTTAACTGTCCTCAGTTCAGTATCATCTTGACTTGATGAAGAGTCTAGTTTATAAATTAAAAGAACTTCATCATTTTCTAAACTTGGGACAGGTGTATTCAAGTGATCATTTATAAGTACATTAATGGACTCTTGAATTACACCAGTTCTCTTGTTAAGAACCTGATATGCTCGACTATTTAGAGCATACCCTAAAATCATCACTTTTGGTGTCAAACTTACCTAGATTTTCTCGGTCACGTAAGATGTAGCACTTGTTGCCAAAAACTCGAAAGTATTTGACAGTAGACTTCTTATCAAACCACATTTCATAAGCCATTTGACCATTTAACTTTTTAGTATAAACACGCTTAATTATATAGCAAGTTGTATTAAGGGCTTCAACCCAAAGATTTTTAGGAAGCTTCACACTATTTAGCATTACATTTGCCATTTCTTGAAGCACTCTATTTTTCCTTTCCACTATACCATTTTGTTGTGGTGTTTTGGGCGCAAAATATTCATGTGATATTCCTTGATCACTGCAAAACTTTTTAAAATCGCTATTTTCAAATTCCGAACCATGATCACTACGGATCTTAGAGACTTATGATTCTTTTTCCATTTGGATACTTTTAAGTACCCTTTTTACTTCATTGAGAGTTTCTAATTTATCTCTTAAGAAGACTACCCAAGTGTACCTGGTAAAGTCATAAACAATTACCAGAATGTACTTCTTACTACCTCGACTCTCCGTTCTAGTTGATCCAATGAGATCCATGTGGAGAAGTTCGAGTGGTTTAGATGTGGCATTGGAGTTCACCTTTTTGTGAGTACTCCTGGTATGTTTGCCAATCTGACATTTACCACATATTTTATCTACCTTTTGTATTTTGGGTAAACCTCTTACTAACTCTCTTTTGCTCAATCTATATAGGTTACGGTAGTGTACATGTCCGAGGCGTTTATGCCATAATTTGGTCTCATCGGTTTGGACCATGTAACACGATAAATTGAATGGGCTTGAATCACAAACAATGTAGTAGTTTTTAGAAGTTCTGCGACCAGTTAATATTACAGAACTATTTTTATTTAATATTTCACACCCTTGGTTAGTAAATTTTACACTATGTTTTTATCGCATATTTGAGAGATGCTTAATAAATTATGTTTTAACCCTTCTACATATAAAACATTCTCAAATAGAGGGAGGTTAAAGAGTTGAACCGTACCTTGGCCAACAAATCTGCAATTACTATCATCACCGATTGTGACTGAACCATCAGTCATGTCTTTAAGATTGGTGAATAGACCTTTGTCACCAGTCATGTATCTGGAGCATCCACTGTCTAGGTACCACTTTGAATGGCTTGAAGCTTTGAAAGCAGTGTGGGCAACCAAACAAGTAACCTTAGGAACCCATTTTATTACAGTTTTGGGTTTAGGAGTATAGTTGGTCTTTTTATGTTTGTAGTTATTATAAGACCAACCCACTGAGTTAGATTTTAAGAGCTCCTTAAGTATGTCAACAGTTTTCTCAGCTAAAGGATTTTAATTTTGATTTTTAGAGTTGATATGGTTACTTTTAGGTTTTAAGGTTTGAAAAGACTTAGCATTTTTAAAATAATTTTGATTCAGACTTTTCCCTTTTAAGTTTGAAGACTCCCCTTTCACAAATCTTTGTGGAGTATTCTTATGTTTAAGAGGAATACTTTTGTCGTAGCCCAATCCAGATCGATCGCCACATTTTTTAGATCCGGATAAGAGTTTTTCTAACTTGGGATCACCTTGGGCATACCTCCATGTGTCTTTTTAACTCAAAAGTGAAGAGACTTCTAGTTTTAGTTTTTCATTTTCAGATTTTAGGTTTTCAATTAGGGAGGTTTTGAAATCTAAGTCGCACTTAGTTTTTTCAAAGCAATCTGAAATGTGTGATTTTTCTAAGACTAGATTATCAAAATTTTCTTTTAGTTTTGAAAAATTTCCTTTTTGAAGTTTAAGCTTTATAGCGATTTTGTAACTTTCCTTGTATAGGGCATCATAAGCATCTTGAAGATCTTCTTCATTTTCATGATCACTATTCAGATTTTCTTCACTGGTTGAATCATCATTATCTAAAAAAGTGAACTTGGCTAGAGTCATTAGGGCTTTAACATCATTACCCGACTTGGTTTCAGAATCTTCTGACTTAAAAGAAACTTCAGAGCAGGAAGATTCATCTCATATAGCCAACATACGTTTCTTTTTAGGTTTGTCCTTTTTAGGACATTTGTTCGTTGGATGCCCATATTCATGGAAGTTACAACATTGGTTGTCTTTTAAAGATTTCCAAGTTTTAGATCTAGATCTTTTCTTTTCAATAGGTTTTTTAAAATCTACCCTCTTTGTAATTTTGAAAATTTTGTAAATTTTTTTAGCTAAAAGGGCCATGTCATCTTCACAATCAGAACTATTATTTTCTTGAGAAATATTTTTAGAAGACGTAAGGGTGATAGATTTACCTTTAAGAGCTTTAAAGTTTAACTCATAGGTTTGTAAAGAACCAATCAATTCTTCTACCCTCATATTATCCATATCACAAAGTTCCTGGATCGCTGTCACCTTTGAATTGAACTGTTCAGGTAGTGAGCGCAGTATCTTTGCACAGACTTTACTTTCTGAGATTCTATCACCTAGACCCCACAAAGTTGACAATGTCATTCAATCTTGTATAGAAGTCCGTGAAAGTTTCACTTTCTTCCATACGTATTTCCTCAAATTTGATTGTGAGGATTTGGACTTTAGATTTCTTGATAATTGTTGTTCCCTCGTGTGTCATTTCTAAAATATCCGAGGCTTACTTTGCAGTATTATAGGTTATAATTCTTTTTAATTCATCCGGTGATAGTGCGCAAGTAATTGCATTTAAAGCCTTTGCATTGGCACTACTCTCACGTTTCTGAAGAGCAGACCAAGAAAAATAAGGTGAGACTCTTATCGTTTTAAATCCATCAGTACCAGTTACTTTTGTGGTAGGAGGGGTCCAATTGGTCATTGTGTCTTGCCACACGCTCTCATCTATGAATTTTAAGAAAATCCTCATTCTGGCTTTCCAATAGGCATAATTGGGGCCATCAAATGGTAGATGCCTAGTGACTAAAAGGCTATCAAAATTTGACATCCTAAAAAGCTCAAATCGATTAGCTCAGGAAATTAAACCAAAAAATAAAGCGAGCTATTAGGCTTTGATACCACTTGAAAAGGCCGAGCTAAAGTCCGAGAGGGGTGGGGGGGTGGGGTGAATAGGACTATGCCAAATTAAAAACTTAAATGCGGAATTAAACAAATATAAATAAAGATAACACTTAAACAATATCATAATGTAGAAATGAATAACAACCTCAAATGTATAAGTATTGAGAGGTTGATACAGATATTGTTTTAAGGACAACCTTACACCCAGAACCAATGGTTTATGGTAGGACAACCTGATTCATAGAAAGGTCTGTGTATCAAAATCTTAAACTGATACAAATGAATTAAAATAAATAAATAAATAGCAAAGAAAATAAGCTAAGCTATTGCAACATTCCCACACTTGCATAAAAAGATTACAACATTTTTCTACAAATACATAAAAGGAAATTACAACATCCACACAATGTCACAATCAATCAAACAATCACCACAAGACCAGAAATTATAGTGGTTTGCTTGTGTGTACACTAACTGTTTAGAAAAATAGCCACATAACTACTCCACTCCCAATATCCTCACATAGTAGATATCGACGTTCACTATGAAATAGTTTTTTCCAGGTTCACCTAAAACCTTCACAATTTTGTCTTTCAAGTGGGCTTATACAATTCAAAAAACCCCACACTCTGAGTTTTCTAGATCACCTTAGACAAACTAAAAAGAAAGAGATTTTTTCTGGCACAATCTCAATAAAATCAAAAATAGAAATTGTAAAATACTTATTTGGATATTCTCCTTTGATGCAGCCCAGTAGAACCGATTCAGAGTAGAACTTCAACGTAGATGTTCAATGTCCACACTCACTTATGAAAAGGATCTAATTTCTAAATGATTTTTAGATTAAATCACCTTGAACTTGCTTGATTTGATTTTAATTCCAAGAAAGGGAAAAACAAAAATCCCATCTTCAAAATATGATTGGAATATAGAAGCACAAAATTAAATACAAAAAGCTAATTAAAGGGAATATTAAATGAGCACTAAATAGCTTAAGAATATCACTAACTTATCTCTCAGAGTGGTGTCTTGATTTTTCTTGAATTGAATGAAGAACTATGAAAATCGTGCTCTATTTATAAGTGCAGAAACTGTTCACTCGACTGGTCTAGAGTACAGCTCAACTGATCGAAGGACCAATAAAATTTTAAAAATTTGGGCGCGATAAGATAAAATCATTTCACAACTATTCGAGTGGCTTGCACGACCGGTCGAGTGGCCTACACGACCGGTCGAACCCTACACTAGACTGGTCATGTGAGTCCTAATTTAGTTTATGGACTTTGAGTCGAGGCTGTTTGACTGGTCGAGCACTATTCACTCGACTGGTGAAGCAGTCTTCAGGACTGGTCGAAGATCCAACAAAAAATCCTGAAAATAAGTAACAAACCTTGGACTGGTCGAGCCAGTACTAGGACTAGTCGAACATAGGCTAAGACTAGTCGAGAAATATCCTATACACTTATAAAGTGACCCAATTAAAGTATGCAATCAATACGACCTAACCTACAATCAATCTAGGGTCATTCATACCTTATAGGCGATGTTTCAACATTGAAACATCTTTTGCTTTGGTTGATAGTTGATCTTGACATACATGAAGCTTAACATTTTGAAGTATGTTGAAGCTTGAATTTGTAACACTTTGAAGCTTGATTTTGAAACACTTCGAAGCTTGAGCTTGAGGTACTTTGAGTTGCATTTTGCCTTGAGCTTTTGAGTACCAAAGTAAAGTATATTATCTTGACTTAGATGTAGCTTTGAAAGCTTGAACTAACACATGATGTTGTACTTGAAGTCTTATACTTGTGATGCTTGAATCCTGAAATGAATCATCTTAAACTTGTACTTGAATCTTAAAAATGAAATAACTTGAACTTGAAGACGAACGAAACAAGATACAGATTCCAAGAGGTTTTGGCGCTCCAAAATTTGACAATCATAGGAGCTAGAAAATATAGCACTTACACTAACTTACTTAAAAGATGAAGAAAATGCTAATTAAGGGAAATGATAATAAGGGTACGACACTGTAACGCCCTGAAAATCAAGAGTCGAGCAAAGCTCAGCTCCCGAGTTCCAACGCATCACTTATGTAATATAGATAATAATGATTATGATGAGTGCCTTGAAACATGAATGAGATTAGACCAAAACAACATATCATACTCCAGAGACAGTTAAATTACGCAAGCGGAAGACTGTGATAGATATATAAAATTTATAAACTGTTGTAAGTCTCCAGAGTATGAACATGTTACCAGGTTAAATATAGACATGTATACATAAAAAATGAACAAAATGAATATACATGGGTGTTTCAAAAGTGCAAACTAAAGTGTAATGGCGCCTAATTAGCAACCCTGTAATCCCGTCGATCAGAAGATGGTCTACATAGATCCGCCTGATAGCTGCACACAGGAGAAACCCTCCTCATCATCATAAAAGTCCGGCTCTACTTCGCAGGCATTGCCATCATCTGAAACTAAGACAGGGTCTGGTTGGTATATACAACACCGTCCCGTAACGTGGGAGTGAGTGATCAACTTAGTAGAACTATAAAGTAGAGGTTAACATGTTATCAACTTAGTCAAGCAGTAATGATAAATGAGTACAATCAAACATTCCATGATACTCTTATTAATGCAAGGATGAAATGTATTCATGATGTATGCCCATACCTACACTCTCTCGTGCGACACCATCTTACGGTCGCGTCATACTTTCTTCCCTCTGTGCTCTTCAACCCGGGGCACACGCAGTGCGATGTTATAAAGTTTTTATTAGTCATTTTCATACAGCAGGATTGAGAAATTAAGGTACCTCCCTTATATCATATCCCAAACAATGATCCATTCTAGGGTCGTCATTCCTAGTAAATCACATACGATAAGTAAGTTATAGGTCACTACCACCAATGCCTTACCAACTGGCAGTCTATTTTCGAAGGCTCATTGCCAACCCGACTGGGGACCACAACTAAGCTGCACCGGGGTAGGCCTATTTCATACTTTAGTTGTAATGCCCTAAAAATCGGGGGGTCGAGCATAAACTCAACTCCCGAGTTCCAACGCATCACTTATGCAACATAAAGAATGATGATTAAATATTGTTCATATTAGTACATTAAAGATGAATGGGATTAAACCAAAACGACATATCATACGCCAGAGACAGTTAAATTATGCAAGCGGAAGACTGTGATAGATATATAAAATATATAAACTGTTGTAAGTCTCCAGAGTGTGAATAGGTTACCGGGTTAAATATATCAATGTATACTCCAAAAATGGGCAAAATGAATATACAAGCGTGCTCCAAAAGAGCAAACTAAAGTGTAATGACATCTAATCAGCAACCCTGTAACCCCGTCGATTAGAAGATGGTCTACATAGACCCACCTGATAGCTATGTAAGGAGAAACCCTCCTCATCATCATAAAAATCCAGCTCCACTTCGCAAGCATCGCCATCATCTGAAACTCAAACAGGGTTTGGTTTGGTGTTTAAACACCATCCCGTAACATGGGAGTGAGTGATCAACTCAGTGGAACAATAGAGCATAGGTTAACATGTTATCAATTCAGTCAAGCAGTAATGATAAAGCAGTAAATCACACATTCCTAGTACTGTTGTTAATGCAAGAATACATGGTTGTATGATGCATGCCCTCGCCTACTCTCCCTCAGCAACTTCATCTTACATTCGCAATGATAACATTGCCTCAGTCCTTGGCCTGCAATGCCTGATTGCACGTGTAATGCAGTGCATGCATATGATTACCAAGTTCTTATTAGTCCTTTTCATACAGCAGGATTGAGAAACTAAGGTACCTTCCATGTATCATTCCCAAACAATGATCCATTTTAGGGTCGTCAATCCTAGATAATCTCATACGATAGTGTGGTTCTAAGTTGCTACAAGGGCTATCAGGGCTGTTACACGGAATCGTTGCACCACTCCCCCATCACCTTATCAATACAGGCCTAGTTTATACTCCGTTTACTACGGGAAGGCTCGTCGCCTCTCCACAGATTCAGAGTATGCTCGAGGTCACTACACTAGATACGGTCAGGGCTGCCAGGGCTGTTACACGGAATCGTTGCACCACTCCCCCATCACCCATCAAAGCAGTGTAGGCCGACAGCTCGAATATAGTGTCCCATACCACCATAATTGGCTCACGAGTCTAGTTGCTCAATGGTCACTACGGGGAGGCTTGTGGCCCCAGCGTAGGCCGACAGCTCGACCACGGTGCCTCATACCACCATGCCCGGCTCATGAGTCTTAGCGGATCGAGGTACCACGGTTAACGGGATTCCACTGGTAAGGTCGAGTGCACAACAAGTTGAACGATACATAAGACAGATCGGGTTACTTGACGAGCTCGGCTAGCTCGAGTGCACAACAAGTTGAACGATATGAAGCGCATAAGCACTTCATGTGGCAGCCACTATCGTCAACTGAAGTACGACTCGGGTTCATCGAACACATTTCGCATGGCGAATGAATCTCAGCCATGCATTCATTTCTGTTTCCGATTGCTTGGACTATAACCATAGCCCCAAACACAATCAATCCTTAACCAGAAGCATGTAGAGTAAAGCAGAATAAACAAAGTAATTCAAGCATGTTAACAAGCATGTCATAAAGCATGTTATAAAGCACAATATAAATAGGAAATACAAATACATATATTTCATAAGTAAGCGGTTAAATTAAATAAACAACATGGAGGAAATCATATACATCTCTAAGGTAGCTGAGAATCCTATCTCAACACCTACCTAAAGCACAATCCTCTAAGTACTTACTCTTACAAGCATTTTCACAAACACTTAGGATACACTCTATCAACATACATAGCGTATACTAGCAAAAACATGTATTAGGGCGAACCCTTTTGCCAAGTAAGTATTATACACATACATAGCATGTTCATACAGTAATTAATCATGGCAAACACACTTTCAAAATTTATACGTATACGGTACTTTATACAAATATGGGGAATACAGTATATTCAACATATTTAACGTATAACCGAAAAATGAAACGGACAGCACTTTATACATGTGCAATAACATACAGATCATGAATCTATCATTATCTGACATTGAAAGCGTTGAAAACCATAACCTATATGTCTAAAGTCCGCACCTTTTGCCGTAGAATCGTAACGAACTGGACAAAGACTCTAGGTCTTTGGCAATGATGGTATCACAACATGAATCATGAAATAGGTTAGCTATTTCACTACCTGCAACAATAGAAAGCCTAGAACAAATTAGGGTTAGGTTTTCTTACCTAGAAACGAAGCTGGAATTGCCGGAAAAGCGATTAGAAGGTGATGGCTAAGCACGTATGCAGCAGGGTAGAATAGCAGGAAGACTCTCCCACTTCTCTCACACTTTCTCTCTCTTTTCTCTCTTCTCTCTCCTAGGTTTTCTCAAATTCGTATGGGATGAGAGAGTGAGGGCTTAAGGTCCTTATATAGGCCCAAAACTCACCAAATTAGACCCAGGGCCAAGGTATACTTCGATTTTGTCCAAAGAGCATCTGTTTCAGCTCAACGGAGCATTTTTGGAGCCCCTTTTGAGTCAAAGGTCGGACTTAAGCTCATTGACCTTGGATTTAGGTTGAGTTAAGTTTTCGTTCTAGTCGGGTTCCCAGATCACACATGGCAGACCAATTTTAGTTCAACGGTTACCGCAACTCGATCAGGGTTACAAGTACACTGCTATGTATATGAAATTTCTCCTGATCCGAGGGTGTATTTGGGTCAGATTCTGACAGTTTGATTGCTTATATCAGGCCCGCAAGTGATAAGTCTCAGATTACTTAAATGAGACTTGATTTCTTAAGAAATCTACATTTTCTCACACTCTTCACTCCAGGCTCAAGCGAATAGCCGTGAGACGTTATCTGGATTTGATTTCTGAGATGGTTGTCAAGCCCAGCAAGGCGGTCCTAATCGTTTAACTTCGCATTATTCGAATTTTCGATGTACGGTCCAGATCTGATACGGAGTTTCAATGTGCTCCCGAGAGCAGCTGGGTAATGAGATTGATCTTAGGTTTTAGGGTAACCTAGCATCAATGATTCTACAAGTTTTGGGTCTTGCAGATCATATTTAAAGTGATTAGTGCGGATTTCGTAGCTAATCCAGTTTAACACTTAGTTGACTTTGTTTAATTTCTAAAGGTTTTGAGGTTTGAGAGGTTCATAAGGGGTTGGGATGTACCCCTTCCCTAAGGACATCTGATTCCAGGTTGGCAAAAATTCGGGATGTTACAATCTACCCCCCTTAAAATAAAATTTCATCCCCGAAATTTGCTAAAGGTAATAAGTAAGGATGCTATTATTTCATTTGCCTAAGACTTATTGATTTCAAGTCTCTATACGTGGTAATGTGTATCTTGTACATACTAGTCTAGTACATTTTAGGCTACCCCCCTTAAAAATTTATTTCTTTATCCCTTGCTTTTATCCTGATGGTTGCTACAATGGATTTCTTTCCCTATTTGGAGTCTTGACTTCGATTCCCATTTGTTGAGAGTAAGATAGCTGTTTTCAATGTTTGACCAACACGGAGAGACAGTTATAGTGGGCTTGATCCCGATACATCGATCATCTACCTGGCCAGGGTAGAAAGCTCATCTTATCCCTTCCTAGTCCTGGTGGCTCCTGGTCTTCTGCTCGGCCAAGCAGTGAGTCCATTGGTAGTCGCCCAGGATTGTGAATTGGGTCAAGTCACGAATGCTTCGCAGTTTATATTTCAGTAACTCCATACACCGATCACTCTAAAAACTTAGGGAATGCTTATCAAAGAAAGGTTCAAATGTCCTATTTCTCGGGTTGCCCTTTAGTTCTTGGTCTAAGAGAGGCCTTGTTATTTTCTATGTCCAAGGAAATGGTAAATCAAATCTTACTAGATCATCTTAAAACGGTTTCTCATAGTAGAACAGGCTTCTATTATGTTTTTATTCAGCGAGCACAGTTATAGATACGTTGACCTTGGCTATTGTAATTCAGTTCGTACCCATTGTTAGGCCTATTCCGTAATATAAGATTATTTAATACTTGAACCCTAATTGCTTTACATTCTAAGGAAGATTCAGATCCTATTTAGTGACCTACCTTTACGTACAGTCTGGATCAATTCCCTTCGATCCTGGGCTGTGGGGCAAGGGTCCACCACGTTTCCACTGCACCACCCAGATTAAAGAGGTGTATTAGGTGACCTAACTAGATTAGGTTCATAATGTTCTACCTCCATTAAAAATTATTTCTACTCCAGGGTTCAAGATCTATGTCCTGTTCCGTATGTTGGAACAGGGTGTAATGTAGGACCTATCCTTGACGCGAAATGGGAAACAATCCCTCAATACAATGGTCTTCCTTCCATCGATGATGTGTACTATGACATTGGTACCTATGGTCATAGAAAGGAGCTAAAGATGATGGGTATCGTGGTTGATTTCAGGGACAGGTGTGAGTTTGTTGCAAGATGCCTAATTCTACCAGAGGAGGGCTTTTATCACGGTCTAGCTTAACAGGCAGGCTATTTTTCTAAGTTCATATGCACAATATGTATGCCGACATGGCATGTAATTTGGGACCTAATTTCTAACTGCCTGTTGCCCATTTGGGCAATTCCTTAGGCCTAAAATACAAAGTCTCTATCAGCTATATACTCCTAATACTTCTCAAAGATGAAGTTATAAAACCGAATAACTAAGTCTATTATTCAATTAGCTTCGCATAACTAATTAGTACTTTACCTTCCTTAGCCTAACCAGTAGTCTAATCTTAATTTAGGAATAGTAGTAATCCACTGGTTGTAATCCAAAGTCTATGCTTCTACAGTAGATGATTTTATACCATTTTTAATATAGGCAATTGTTTTATCGCTTAAGGTCAAACGTTGTCTGATTAGAATTGAGTTGCCCGAACTTGAATTTAACTGCGCTCGAGCACTACACACATGTTCATACTAGTTAAGAAGGTCCTAGGGTTCACGTCATCAATTTAATGGATTTTCTATACTGTTAGGTCGTTCGAATCTAGGAATACCACTCTAGGTCCAAAACTCCAAGGGCCTATTTGGCCAGTGGTCTTACGTTGTATTAAATGGGCTTGCATTGCTAATCCCACTTCGGGATTTAGGAGTGGCATGTTTGGTAGAAGGGTGGGAGGGGATTAAAATTAATGTCATAGGCTTTAAAAAATGAGTCTTGTGTTGGAAAGTGTGAGATGGGATTTCCAAATCCCATGTTAATGAATCTCTAAGTGTACTTAGAAAGGAAAATTTCGGGATTTACTTTTAATTGCATACACTCCAAACATGGTATTGAAAAACATAGGATGCACCCAATCTAGGGACAATACCTTACACATGCATTTATGGTTACGTTTACAATTCTAGCCACCTTAATCTTACCAAATGCAATTGGCCGAACAGGCCCTAAAAGTCCTAACATTTGGAGGTTGTGAAGGTTGTGGGACACAAACGAAGATACATGTGAGCTAATACAACCAGGGCTTCAAACACTTATATCATTCTACCAAACGTTACACTACTAGGCCTATCAACATGAAATCACAAACATATTCTAAAGCAGCAACCAAAACAAGTTACAAACATCGGCATGGATGACTAGGCATCCGAGTCTGGCGACGGAGGAGGGGCACCCTTTTTCTTTCCCATGAGAGAGAGGAAGGTGGAAATCAAAAATACTGCCGTAATAAGCTCGAATAGAGCCATGGAAAAGTGAAGATAAGGGGGAATAGGGGCTGGAATCTTTGGTTCTCCATGAATTTGAGCCTTAACAGAGGTTGTACAGGCCCAAATGATAAGGATTAAAGAAAGAAAAGGAAGAGTTGAGATGGGTTAGAGAACTTACACGATTTTAAACTTCAAAGGGGGGTGTAGGAGCTCAAATGAGAGAGAATGAAGAGGGTAGGGGGTAGGTATTGTTGAAAATGGTGGAGGTATGTGTGCTTTGACAGAAAATGATGAAATAGGTGAATAGAGGGAAGGTTTGAGAGAGAAAATAGAAACTTTTGGAGAAAAGGAGAGCTTGGAGGGGTAGTTTGTAAGGACGTACAAGTTTGGGAGGGTTTTAGTCGATGACCCACACACCAGGGGGTCACCCTAGCCCCCAAACACGATCGGCCCGACCAGCCAGCCTGACTGGGCCCGAAAACCTGCGAGGCCTCGCCACCCCCGACTAGGGACCACAGTCAGGTTGCACCGGGGTAGGCCTATTTCATACCTAGTGCTACGGAAAGGCTCGTCGCCTCTACGCAGGCCCAGAGTATGCTCGAGGTCACTACAAAGGGCTCGTCACCTTATCAGTGTAGGCCAATAGCTCGAATACAGTGTCCCATACCACTGTATTTGGCTCACGAGCTTTGGTTGCTCACTGGTCACTACAGAGAGGCTCGTCGCCCCAGTGTAGGCCGACAGCTCGACCACGGTGTCCCATACCACCATGCCCGACTCATGAGTCTTAGCGGATCGAGGTACCATGGTTTAATGGGGTTTCACTGGTGAGTTTGGTACCTTAGGTTCAAACATTAGCGTCTATACATGATGAACATACAATAGGCAAATCGGGGTACTTGACGAGCTCGACTAGTATGAGCGCACATCGAGCTAATCGACATGAAGTGTGTGAGTACTCCGTGTCGCCTAACCACTGTTGACAACCGTAGTACGACTTGGATTCATCGACACATCCTTTGTGGCAAAACAACCTCAAACACGAAAATAGAATCTGTTACCGATTGCTTGGACTACTTCATAGTCCCAACCATACTCAATACTAGAAAGAATTCATGTTAGATAATCAAGCAGTAAGTGAGTCAAATCCTACAACCGTTCGAGCATTTTATGAAATATAATATAAACATGCATTCACCCACATGCATTTCATAAGTAATCAGACAATATAATATAAGATATACATAAAAGGATTTATACACGTAGTTACGGTATTTAAGAACCTTATCTCAACGCCCATAGATAGTACAAGTCACCAAATACTTACTCATACAGACATTTTATCAAACACTTATACTACACATATTAACATTCATGACATATGTTGATTTGTGTCATATACTTGGACAGATCCTTCCAACAAGGAGTTATCACGTACACAACCATCATGTACATGCATTCCATAGCCACGATAGGCACAAATCATGATTTCATCTTCATTCAGTCATTTCAACAAACACTTAGACTACACTTAATAACATACACAACGTATGTTGATATAACATGTATTAGAGCTAATCCTCTCACTAAGGAGTTGTTACACGCATAACTAGTATATATACATGGCAATTAATCATGGAAAACACACTTTCAAATTTTATACGTATACGGGACTTTCTACAAATACAAAGAATACTCTAAACTCCACATAGTTCATATATAACTGAAACACAAAACAGACATCGCATTTTGCATGTGAAATAGCATCCACATTAGGAATCTATCATTAACCGACATTGAAAGCTTAAGCTCCCTTTCTATGTGCGGTCGGACTTAAGCTCCTTGACCATGGATCTAGGGTGAGTTAAGTTTTCGGTCCGATCAGATTTACAGATCGACCGCTGTAGACCAGTATCAATTCAACGGTCCATGATCACCGATCAGGGCCACAAGTTCACTGACTGTGTATGAAATTTCCCTTGATCTGAGGGTGTATTTGGGTCAGATTCTAACGGTTTAAATCCTTATATTCGGCCCACAAGTGATAAGTCTCAGATTACTTAAATTTGAGTTTAATTCTAAAGATATTCGTGTTTCTCACACACTTTGTTCCGGGCTCAAGCGAATAGCTTGGGGATACTATCTGGATTTGATTTTCGAGGTGGTGGTCAAGTCTAGCAAGGCAGTCTTAATTATATAATTTCGTAGTAATCGGACTCTCGACGTGCGGTCCAGGTCCGATACGAAGTTTCAATGTTCTCCCGAGAGCAATAGGGTAATGAGTTGATCCTAGATTATAGGGTAATGTAGCGTCGACGATTCTGTAAGTTTTGGGTCTTACAGTTCATATTTAAAGTGGTTCAAGCAAATTTCACAGCTAATCTAGTCTAACACTTAGTTAATTTCGTCTAATTTCTAAAGGATTTAGTCCCGAGTAATTTCTGCCTGTGGCGGTGCTCGGGTCTTTATACGGATTTTTCCGAGGTGTTACAAAAGGGGATTTGAGGCTTTAGGATTGAGTTCTGAGAAGTCATTTAAAGTGTTATGATCGACTCATTGCCCAAGGATGTCTAACTCTAGGTTGGCAAAAATCCGAGGTGTTACAATTTACCCCCCTTAAAAATAATTTCGTCCCCGAAATTGGCTAAGGGTAATGAGTAAAGATTTCATTATTTCTTTTGCCTAAGTTTTATTGACTTCAAGTTTATATGCATGATAGGGTGTATACTATCAATGCTAATCTAGCTCATTTTAGTCTACCCTCCTTAAAATTGTTTGCCTGCAATAGGCTGAGGCTTCTATTAAGTTCGTATTCAACGAGCACGGTTGTTGATGCACTGACCTTGGCTATTGTAGTTCAGTTCGTACCCATTGTTAGGCCTATTCTTTAGTATGAATGGGTTTAGCACTTGGACCCTAATTGCTTTTATTCCAGTAACTTCAACGTTGACTTTCTAAGGAAGATTCAGACTCTATTTAGTGACCTATCCCTATGCACCGCCTGGATCAATTTCTTTCGATCCTTGGCCAGTGGGGTGGGGGTCCACCACGCTTCCACTAAGCCACTTTGATCAAAAGGATGTATAAACCGGCTTAACTAGATTAGGCTCAAAATGTTCTACCCCCCTTAAAAATTATTTCTACTCTCAAGGCTCAAGAATCTATGTTCTAATCCGTATGTCCGAACAAGGTGTAATTTAGAACCTATCCTTGACATGAAATAGGAAACGACCTCCCAATACATTGGTCTTCCTTCCATGGCTGATGTGTACTGCAGCATTAGTACCTATGGTTGTAGAAAGGAGCTAAAATGATGGGGGTTGTCATTGACTTCAGGGATGGGTGTGAGTTGGTGGCAAGACGACTAATCCTACCAAAGAAGGACCTTTGCCACGGTCCCGACTTACCGTATTTAATCATGTCTAGCTTAACAGGCAGGCTATCTTTCTAAGTTCATATGCACAATATGTATGCCAATATGGCATGTGATTTGGGACCTAATTCCTAACTGTCTGTTGCCCATTTGAGAAATTTCTTGGGCCTAAAGAGAAAATCTCTATTGGCTATATGTTCTTAAAACTTCTTAAAGATGAAATAATAAACTTTTAGTTGTAAGTGGTCAGGCCAACACAGAAGGAAAGTTGTGTAGTGGGTCTGAGTCAGATACATGGACCTTCTGCCTAGCCACGACAGAAATTTGTCGTATCAATTCTTAATCCTCGTTGATCCCGATCTTCTTCTTGATCAAAGCATTGAGTTCATTTGTAACTACCAGGATTAAGAATTCGATTCAAACCGTGAACATTTCTCTTATATATAGTTTCTCTACTCCTTGTTCCCGATTGTAATCAGCCCTTGAGAAGGCAATTCTAAGGGGTGTGTTGATTTGACCTAACGTTCAATCCAAGGGATATATATAAGTTTTCCCTATGTGTGAATAGTTTCTATGTCAAACAAGCTTCCTAAGAGTTACTAAAGAAGCCTATAAGCATTAAGGGGATTCAACGAAGGAATGAGGTCTCACTTCAACCTAATCAAGTTAATTACTAAATTTATCTTTCAAATATCTTAGCATAATTTGTCTTTTACATTCCTTAGTATAACCAGTAGCCTAGCCTTAATTTAGGAGTAGCGGTAATCCAATAGCTTATGGGCTAGATGATTTCATACTCTTTCAAAGTCTAAGCTCATACGCTAGATGATTTTAAACAATATAAGAAATTATTTTTATTCCTTAGGGTTAAAAGTTGTCTGATTGGAATCGAGTTGCCCGAACTTGAATTTAGCTGCGCTCGAGCGATTCACATATGCTCATACCAGCTAAGGAGGTCCTAGGGTTCACATTATCAGTTTATTGGATTTCCCATACTGTCAAAATTTTCAAAATCGAGGACTACTAACTTAGGTCCAAAACTCTAAGGGCCTATTTAGCCAGTGGTATCAAGTTGTATTAAATGGGATTGCATTGCTAATCCCACCTTAGGATTGGGAGTGGCATGTTTGGTAGGAGGGTGGGATGGGATTAAAATTAATTTTTATAGGCTTTGGAAAATGAGCCTTGTGTTGGAAAGTGTGAGATGGGGTTCCCAAATCCCATGATGATGAATTTGTAAGTGCAATTTGAAAGAAAATCCCGGGATTTACTTTTTATTTCATACATTCCAAACATGGTATTGGAAAACATGGGATACACCCAAAATCCAGGGACAACACGTTACACATGCATTTGTTGTTACTTTTACAATTCCATCCACCTTAAACTCACCTAATGCAGTTGGTTGAACGGGCCCTAAATATCCCAACATTTGGAGGTTGTGAAGGTTATGAGACACAAAAATGTGGGTTTTGTGCTCAAATGAGAGGAAATGAAGAAAGTGAACAACTATGAGAGAGAGGTTTGAAAGAGTGGCATGAGTGGTGCACGAAAATGAAAGGAGAAACTCTTGGAGGGGTGATTTGAGTGAAGATTTTTGGGTTTTCTTGAGAAAAGGAGAGCTTAGAGTGATAGTTTGTGAAGGAGAGGCATCATAGGGGGTTTTAAAATGAAAAACCCTGCATCAGTGGGCCACACAACCCCAAAAATGCGTCGGCCCAAGCCGACCAGGCCCATCTGGTGGCGAGGCCTTGCCAAACCAGCGAGGTCCTTGCCGACCTCTGGACCTTCTAGGGAGGGGTCGCCGGTCTTGCAAGGTTCTCCCCCCCTTAGTCCAAAAACGTGTGGGGCCCACCTTGGGCCCCCCTGGACTTGCTCGGTTTGCCCCTGACTCCAATTCGAGTCATTCCGTGTCCAATTTGCAAACTGGAATGAGTTTATGTGATATGTAATATATGATTTTAGGGTAGGAGATGCTAATCTATCCAACTAACCTATTTATTTTGTTAGATTCCAAAAGGTTAAGGGTCAAAAAACCATGGATCTATGGCGAGTTAAGTTTTCGATCCGATCAGATTTACAGATCGACCGCGGTGGACCAGTATCAGTTCAATGGTCCACGATCACCGATCAGGGCCACAAGTACACTGACTTATGTATGAAATTTCCCTTGATCCGAGGGTGTATTTGGGTTAGATTCTGACGGTCTAAATCCCTATATTCGGCCTACAAGGGACAAGTCTCAGATTTCTTAAATTTAAGTTTAATTCTAAAGATATTCACGTTTCTCACACACTTTGCTTCAGGCTCAAGTGAATAGCTTCGGGATACTATCTGGACTTGATTTCCAGGTGGTGGTCAAGTCCAGCAAGGCGGTCTGAATTATATAATTTCGTAGTAATCGGACTTTAGACATGCGGTCCAGGTCCGATACGAAGTTTTAATGTGCTCCCGAGAGCAACAGGGTAATGAGATTGATCCTAGATTATAGGGTAATGTAGCGTTGACTATTCTGCAAGTTTTGGGTCTTGCAGTTCGTATTTGAAGTGGTTCAAGCAAATTTCACAGCTAATCTAGTTTAATACTTAGTTAATTTCGTCTAATTTTTAAAGGATTTAGTCCTGAGTGATTTCTGCCTGTGGTGGTACTCGGGTCTTTGTACGGATTTTTTCGAGGCTTTACAAAAGGGGATTTGAGGCTTTAGGATTGAGTTATGAGAAGTTATTTAAAGTGTTATGATCGACTCATTTCCCAAGGACGTCTAACTGCAGGTTGGCAAAAATTCGGGGTGTTAAAGACACAAATAGTTAAATCACCCATCGAACATAAATATCCAACTAGGAATTCACTTAAGGGAGATGTATCTAGGAAAATCATTCCTCATCTTGAACATAGTTTGGCTCTGAAGAAATTCACATCCTAGTGGGTTGTGAAAAGAGATAGTGAGCTTAAAAGGTCTATGTGGGCTTAATTGCTAAATATGAGGAATTGAACCTCATTTTGTGAGTATATAGGAAATTAAAGTCTTTTTAGCCTAATTTTGTGCTTAATAGTTAAATTTGACGATTATGGCCTCAATTTCTTTTTAATAGTTTAGCTTTCAAGTTGCTTAATTTTAGATATTAGATGTTTATTGCTAGATTATTATTGGTCATTTTTATTTCGAATGATATATCTTTTCAAATCACCATATATGCATGCTCCATGTTTTAATGTAATATACACCTTATTCTCTTGTTAATATGTGCTTATTGGTAAATCCATGATTTATAGAGCTTTTGAATTTCTGTGCTTAATTGGTATATCTATGGAATTGTCTTTTTATCAAATTATGAAAAAAAATGGGGAGAAAGACCAAGTCCCACCAAAACAAGTTGAAATTTATTTTACAGGTTGTGTTTGTTGTTGAAGGGAATTAATGGAGATACGGGGAGCATTTGAGGAGGAGCAATGTAGAGTTTATAAGCCTTTTGATTTTCAAGTTGTAAATCTTTTGTAATTCACATGTAATATTTTAATTTTTTTTAGTTTGTCATTGGTATGGATCATGACATGGTCTATGTTATATTTTTGTCACGTAATTGACAATGGGTGAGACTGTTAGTGCACTGAGTTATGCACCTATTTGTCAATCATATGAGTTTGTGTGTTAATAAGTCAGTTGAGCCCTTAGAAGTTGAAGACCGAAGACACATGAAGACTTGAAGCATCAAGCAAGTGAAGAACATGTAAATTGATGTGCCTTGGAGACCCCAACCTTAGAACCAAAACAACTTACCCTATAAATAGTCATGCCTTAATAGGTAAACCTTTGATTGATCATTTCATAGCCTTAGGAGTCATAATGGAACATGATAAGTTAGGGTAAAAGAGGTGCAAAACTGCTATAAATATTTCAACCTAAATATTAGTTTAAAAGTGCCATTGTTTGTTAATATACGTGAATGATAAGTCCGTCTGTCAAGTGAGCCCTAGATTGAAGACAACAAGTTCAAGACTCATCAAGATGAAGATATACGAATGTGCTTAAAAGGTAAACTGTAATGTCTCGAAAAATTCCGTACAAAGACCCGAGTACCACCTCAGGCAGAAATCACTCAGGATCAAATCCTTTAGGAATTAGACAAAGTTAACTAAGTGCTAATCTAGATTAGCTATGAAATCCGCTTGAAGCACTTTAAATATGATCTGCAAGACCTAAAACTTATAGAATCATTGACGCTAGGCTACCCTAAAATCTAGGATCAATCTCATTACCCAGTTGCTCTCGGGAGCACATTGAAACTCCGTATCGGATCTGGACCGCACGTCGAAAGTCTGAATAATATGAAATTATATAATTAGGACTGCCTTGCTGGGCTTGACAACCATCTCTGAAATTAAATCCAGATTGTGTCCCGGGGCTATTCGCTTGAGCCCAGAGTGAAGAGTGTGAGAAAAGTGGATTCCTTTAGAAATTAAACCCAATTTAAGTAATCTGAGACCTGTCGCTTGCGGGCCTGAAATAAGGAATCAGATCGTCAGAATCTGACCCAAATACACCCTCGGATCAGGAAAAATTTCATACACATGTCCGTGTACTTGTGACCCTGATCGAGTTTCGATGACCGTTGAACTAAAACTGGTCCGCGATGTGTGATATGGGAATTCGACTGAAATGAAACCTTAACCCGACCTAGATCCATGGTCAGTGAGCTTAAGTCTGACCTTTGGCTCAAGGAGGGGCTCCGAAAATGCTTCGTTGAGCTAAAACAGATGCCCTTTGGACATAACCTAAGTATACTTTGGCCCTGGGGCCATTTTCATCAGTTTTAGGCCTATATAAGGACCTTAAACCCTCTCTCATTCACTCCATACGAATTTGAGAAAACCCTAGGAGAGAGAAGAGAGTAAAGAGAGAGAAAGTGTAGAGAAGTTGGAGTCATTCCTAGGAATCGATCCCTGCTATCCTACATGCCTATCTACCACAACTGTATCACTTTTTCGGCGATTGTGATTCCATTTTCGGGTAAGAAATCCTAACCCTAATCAGTTTTAGAGAGTCAACTAGTGTAAGTGATGAAATAGCTAACCTATTTCGTGCCATAGGTTGCGGTTCTACCATTGATAAAGACTTGGTGATTAAACTGAGTCCGTTACTCGCCTCTACGGCATAAGCTGCGGTCTATAGATGCTTATGTTATAGTTTTCAATGCTTTCAATGTCTGACAATGATAAATTCATGATCTGGGTGTTATTTCACATGCAAAATGGGATGTTTGTTTTGCGATTCAGTTACGTATGCAAATTATGGCATTTAGTGTATTCTGTATATTTGTTGAAAATACCGTATACGTATAAAATATGGAAGTGTGTTTGCCATGATTAATTACTATGTGTATATGCTCTATATATGTGTAATACTTACTCGGCGAAAGGATTCTCCCTAATACATGTTTTGGATAATATACGTTATGTATGTTAAATAAGTGTAGTCTAAGTGTTTGTGAAAATACTTGTATGAGTAAGTATTTAGATGATAGTGCTTAGAGTAGGTATTGAGATAGGATTCTCAACTACCTTAGTGATGTGTATGATTTCCTTCATGCAAGTTGTTTAAGTTAATCGCTTACTTATGAAATGTATGTGTTCGTATTTCCTGTTTATATTGTGTTTTATAACATGCTTGTTTACATGTTTGAATTACTTTGTTAACTCTGCTTTGACTACTATACACGCTTTCTGGTTAAGGATTGAATGTGATTGGGGCTAGGTTATAGTCCAGGCAATCGGTAATAGGCTTTGAAGCCGTGGCTGATATTCATTCTCCATGTAGGACGTGTTTGACAAACCCGAGTCGTGTGTTGGTCGTCGGCAATGGTTAGGCCACACGAAGTGCTTATGCACTTCATGTCGATCGATGCAATGTGCGCTGGTGCTAGTCGAGCACGTCAAGTAACCCGATGTGCCGATGTATGTTCACCATGTATGGACGCTGCTGCTTGAACCTAAGGTACCAAACTCACCAGTGAAATCCTATTTAACCTTAGTACCTCGATCCGCTAAGACTGATGAGCCGGACTTGGTGGTATGGGACACCGTAGTCGAGCTGTCGGCCTACGCTGGGGCGACGAGCCTCCCTGTAGTGACCAGTGAGCAACCCAGACTCGTGAGCAGAATACGGTGGTATGGGACACTATATTCGAGCTGTCGGCCTACACTGATTGGTGACGAGCCCTTTGTAGTGACCTCAAGTATACTTTGAGTCTGCGTAGAGGTGACGAGCCTTTCCGTAACATCTATAGCATAAACTAGGCCTACACTGATTTGGTGACGAGCCTTTTGCAGTGACCTAGAATCGTAACATCGTATGAGATTTACTAGGATTGACGACCCTAGAATGGATCATTGTTTGGGAAATGAAATAAGGGAGGTACCTTAGTTTCCCAATCCTGCTATATGAAAAAGACTAATAAGAACTTGGTAATCATATGCATGCACTGCATTACGCGTGCGTTCAGGTGTTGCAGGTCAAGCACTGAGGCAGTGTTGTCATGCGCGAACGTGAGATGAAGTCGCTGAGGGAGCGTAGGTGAGGGCATACATCATACATCCATACCATTCTTGCATTAACAACAGTACTTAGGAATGTGTGATTTACTGCTTTATCATTACTGCTTGATTGAATTGATAACATGCTAACCTTTGCTCTATTGTTCCACTGAGTTGATCACTCACTCCCACGTTACGGGACGGTGCTTTAAATACCAACCAGACTCTGTCTTGATTTCAGATGATGGCGTGACTCCCGAGGCGGAGCCTGATTATTACGATGATCAGGACGAGTACTCTTACATGCAGTTCTCGGATAACTTCACTTAGGCTCTCCTGGTCGACGGGGCTTCAGGGTATATTTACAGTTGAATCATTTTGACATTTTGACTTTTGTACTATTTCATGTAATACTTCATGTACACAGTGACTCAGTGTTATATTCATACTCTGGAGATCGATCGTGATCTTAACTTATGTACGTGTATTTATGTCTTTCAGTCTTCCGCTTGCATTTTACAACCTGATCTGGAGTATGAATTACTATTTTTGTATAATCCCACTCATGATTAATGCACTAACATAGACAACATTGAATCATAAGCATATATGTTGCATAAGTAATGTTTTGGAACTCGGGAGTTGAGTTGCTACTCGACCCCCGATTTTCAGGGCGTTACAAGTTGGTATCAGAGCATGATTTGGATTAAACCGGACTTGGGTTATGGTCACACACCGTACGCTGACATAAATTCAACTTAGGTGGGTGCAAAGAAACATAGAAAAGTCCTAGGTGTCCCCGTTTCTCCAAATGGCGAAGTTCACCGAAATCGACCATTTTGTTTGAGTCCGTACCCATTCGTGATCGCATGAGGTGACCCCGGATCACTCCTAGATCGTCAAACGACGGGTCTAGACCATAAATGACCCCATCCTAGCCTTTAAAAATTGTTAAATGCGAATATACATCAGAAACTACCCAAAAAGCCCCGTAACGACTCGAATCAGAGTCGGGGGGCCAAAACGATCAATTCGGTGGGACCCAGGTGGGCCCCACACATTTTTGGGCCAAGGGGGAGGGGATGACCTCGTCCAGGGGGTGAGCCCTCGCCAAAACCTCCAGAGGTCGGTGAGGGGCTTGCTGGTTTGGCGAGGCGTCGCCAGCTAACGGGCTCGGCCGGGCGGGCCGATCGCATGTGTGGGCTAGTGTGGCCCTCTGATGTGTGGGGTTTTGATTAAAACCCTTCCAAACCCTCCTTCCCTTCACAAATCACCCTCTCAAGCTTTGCTTTCTCTCCCAAACTTCTGATTTTGCACAAAAATCGCCCCTCCAACCTCCTTTTCCATTTTTGTGCACCCTCTCCACCACCCTACTGTATACCCATCTCCATTGCTGCCTACCTCTCCCTTCTCTCCGATTTGAGCTCTTGAATCCCCTATTTGAGGCTCAAATTCGTGTACCCCCACTACCCACCCTCTTTCTTCATTTTCCCTTTTTATTCCCTTCCATTTGAGCCTTTACACGCCTCTTGGAGGCTCAAATCTATGGAGACCTAAAGACTCCACCCTTTTTCTCCCTTTTCTCCACTTTCTCCATGGCTCTATTCAAAGTTATTGCGGCCTTTTTCTCCTTTTCCACCATTCTTTCTCTCATGGGAAAGAGAAAGGGTGTCGCGGATGAAGCCGGGCCTAACTGTAAGTGCTATGATTTAATTCCTCTTTGATTGTTAAATTTTGTGTGTCAAAACTTCTTTGTATGTCTTGTGTTTATATATTGATAAATCTGTATGAGACACCACGTCAACACTTGGAGTCTAGTTCAAAGAATTCTTTAAGCTTCATGAGAGTTCAAGCTACAATGTAGAAGATATTGAAGAAGTGCTCAGTATCAAGGTTCAAGTTCAAGTGCAAGTGGAAGTTCAAAATTCATATATAAGTATGGGACTCAAGTGCAAGTGACATTAACTTCAAAGATTGTGAAGAAATCAAGCTACATGAAAAAGAACTCAAGCTCAAGACTCAAGCTTTGTAATGATCAAAGTCTTAGTAAATGAAGTGTTCAATGTCCATACCTCATGTCCTAGGTATGATAAACCTTAGATTGACCTTATGATAGGTCACTTTGGATACATAATTCATTTGAATATTATTACATGATTTTGGTCTTTTCTAAGACTAGTCCTAGACCTTGTTCGACCAGTCCTAGCACCATCTCGACCAGTCTAAGAAGTTCCAAGACCAGTCCTAAAATTGTTGTAATTTATCGAATTTTCTGGTTCGGCTTTGACCACTCCTGGAGTCTGCTCGACCGGCCGTGAGATGGTCTCGACTCGACCTTTGACCAGTCGTAAAGCTTCGACTCAAACTCCAGCGACTAAATCAAGTGTCGCACGACCAGTCGTAGAGGGGTCTCGACCGGTCGTGGACTGCCTTCGGCCAGTCGTGAACTACCTACAACCGGTCGTACAACGGTCTGATGTGATCGCGCTCAAAAATTAGTTTATTTCAAGACCAGTTGTAGTGACCCTAGGACCAGTCGAAGACGAATTTGTTCAGCTATAAATAGCACATGAATTTCAGAGTTTTTCATTAAAAATTAAGTGAATTCAAGGATCCACTCTGAGATAAGTTTGTGTTTATTTTAAAGCTATTTTGTACATAATTTCTTTCTCTTTTTGCTAGCTTATTTAATTTGATTTTGTTTCTGTATTCTAATTTGATTTGAAATGAGGAATTGACTTATTCCTTCTTCTTGGAATCAAAATCAAATATAGCTACGCCCAACTGGTTTAAATCTAAAATCAATTAGAACTTAGAACCATATTAAAGTGAGTAGTGGACATTGAACTTCTATATTCGAACGTCTACTCCAATTGGTTCTTCCGGGCAGCTACAAGAGGAGAAATCCAGGTATTTTACAATTTTGTAAATTTCATTCTATTTTGGTTTTTGTTTGGGATTCGTCAGAAAAATCTTAATTTGTGTGGTTATCTGAGGAGAGCCAGAAAACTCAGAAGTGTGGGTTTTTGAATTGTGTAAGGCCAAGTTAAAAAGACACAATTGTAAGGGTTTTGTGTGAACCTGTGAAAACCTATTTGATAGTGAACGCTAATATCCCCTGTATGAGGATATTAGGAGTGGAGTAGCATTCTGTGTGGCTGTTGAAAAACAATTGGTGTACACATAGGTGAACCACTATAACTCTTTGTCTTGTGGATTGAATGCTTGTTTAAATTTCATATTATTTATCATTCAATTTTGTGGAATGTACGTGTGGATGTGAATGTTGTAACAATTTATATTTCAAGCAAGTTTGGGGAGTGTTGTAATAAGTTAGATCTTTATTTCTGCACTTTATTTCAAATCCTTGTTATTCAATTATTTCTATTCAGATTGAGTTATTGATTCAAAAGACGTTCTAGAAATAAGGTTGTCCTACCATAAGCCCTTGTTTATAATGGTGTAAGGTTGTCCTTAGAACTGAATTTGTATCAACCTCTTAATACTTATTTGTTGAGATTGAATTGATTACAACATTGTGAATTGATCTATAATTGTGAGGCTATCTATTTAATTTTATTCCGCTGATTTTATTTTAATTTTGGCATAGTCCTATTCACGCCCCTTTTAGGACATATAGCTTGGCCATTTCAAGTGGTATCAGAGCCTAATAGCTCGTTTTTATTGCATTTTATTTGGATTTATTTCCTGAGCTAACGATCTAAGCTATATAAATAAGATGTCAAATTTTGATAGCCTATCAGTCACTAGGCCTCCACCCTTTGATGGCTCTAACTATGCCTATTGGAAAGCCCGAATGAGGATTTTCCTCAAATCAATGGATGAGAGTGTGTGGCAAGCCACAGTGACTGAATGGAGCCCTCCTACCATTGAAGTAACTGGTATCAATGGATCAAAATCAATGAGAATAACACCTTATACATCTTGGACCACACTTTAGAAAAGGGAGAGTAGTGCTAATGCAAAAGTACTAAATGCAATCACTTCCGCGCTATCACCGGATGAGTTCAAAAGAATCATATCCTGTTATACTGCAAAGCAAGCCTGAGATATATTAGAAATGACACATGAGGGTACTTCAATTGTTAAAAATTTAAAGTCCAACTCCTCACAACCAAATTTGAAGAAATTCATATGGAGGAAAATGAAATGTTTATAGACTTTTACACAAGATTAAAAGATATTGTAAACTCTGTGGGGTCTCGGTGATAAAATTCTAGAAAGTAAAGTGTGTGCAAAGATATTACGCTCACTTCCTGAATGGTTCAACTCTAAGGTAACCGCGATCCAAGAACTTCGTGATACAGATAATATGAAGGTTGAAGAACTAGTTGGTTCTTTACAAACCTATGAGTTAAACTTTAAAGCTCCTAAAGGAAAATCTATAGCTTTGAAATCTTCTAAAAATGTATCTGAAGAAAACTTAGATTTAGAAAATTCTGAAGATGATGTGGCTCTTTTAGCGAAAAAATTCTTTAAGATTTTCAAAAGTAAGAAAAGGGTCGATTTTTAAAAGACAAATGAAAAGAAACGATTAAAACCTAAGTCCAAAACTTGGAAGTCTTTGAAAGACAGTCAGTGTTACAATTGCTAAGAGTATGAGCATCTAGAAAACAAATGTCCTAAAAAAGACAGACCTAAAAGGAAGGCTATGTTGGCTACTTGGGATGAATCGTCTGATTCTGAAGCCTCTTCTGAATCAGAAAATTTTGAAACCGAGTTGGGCAATGAAGTTAAGGCCCTCATGACTCTAGCCAACTTTACTTTTTCAGATCACGATGACTTAACAAGTGAAGAAAATTTGAATAGTGATCATGAAAATGAAGAAGATCTTCAAGATGCTTATAATGCCTTATATAAGGAGAGTTATAAAATTGCTGTCAAACTTAAACTTCAAAAAGAAAAGTTTTCTAAACTCAAAGAATGTTTTGAAACTCTTGTTTTAGAAAAATCACAAATTTCAGATTGTTTCGAAAAATCAAAATGTGATTTGGAATTCAAAACCTCCCTGACTGATGATTTGAAATCTTAAAATGAGAAACTTAAAAATGAAGTATCTTCTCTTCTGAGTTTGAAGGATATATGGAGATATGCCTAAGGTGATCCAAAGTTAGAAAAATTATTATCCGGATCAAGAAAATGTGGCGATCGATCCAGGTTGGGTTATGAGAAAAATACATTTCTTAAACAGAAGTATGCTTCTTCCAACTTTATGAAAGGAGAAGCTTCTAACTCAAAAGGAAATAGTACTTGTCAAAATTTTTCTAAAGATACAAAAACTTTTCAAAAACCCGAAAGCAGCTATTTTAAAAATCAGATCAAAAATCCTCTTGCTGAAAAAATAGTTGATTTACTTAAGGAGCTCTTAAAATCTAACTTAGTAGGTCATTCTTACAACATCAGACAAAAGAAGACCAACTATGTTCCTAAACCCAAAACAGTTATGAAATGGGTTCCTAAAGTTGCCTGCTTGGTTGCCCACACTGCGTTCAAAGCAACAAGCCATTCAAAATGGTACCTAGACAGTGGATGTTCCAGGCACATGACAAGTGACAAGGCTTTATTCACCGATCTAAAAGATATGACTGATGGGTCAGTCATATTTGATGATGGTAGCACAAGGTATGGTTCAGCTTTATAATCTTCCCTTATTTAAGAATGTTTTATATGTTGAGGGACTAAAGCACAACTTGTTAAGCATATCTCAAATATGCGACAACAACCATAGTGTTAAATTTTCTAATTAAGGTTGTGAGATTATAGATAAAAAGGGTTCTGTAATATTTACTGGTCGTAGAACTTCTGAAAACTGCTATATAGTAAGCAACGGTATCTCATCTAATCAATCGTGTTACATGGTCTATACCGATGAGATAGAATTATGACATAAATGCCTTGGACATGTACATTACCGGAATTTATACAGATTGAGCAAATGAGAACTTATTAGAGGTCTACCTAAAGTGCAGAAAGTAGACAAAATATGTGGTGAATGCCAGTATGGTAAACAAACTAGGAGCTCTCACAAAAAGGTGAACTCCAATACCACATCTAGACCACTCGAGCTTCTCCATATGGATCTTATAGGACTAACCAGGACGGAAAGTCGAGGTGACAAAAAATACATCTTGGTCATCGTAGATGATTATACAAGATACACTTGGGTTTCATTTCTAAGAGACAAAATAGAAACTCTTGATGAAGTGAAAAAGATTATTAAATGGATCCAAATTGAAAAAAGTTCTCAAGTCAGTAAGATCCAAAGTGATCATGGATCCGAGTTTGAAAATAGCAGTTTTGAGAAATTCTGTAGTGATCAGGGAATATCACATGAATTCTCTGCACCCAAAACGCCATAACAAAATGGTATTGTGAAAAGGAAAAATAGAGTGCTTCAAGAAATGGGAAATGTTATGTTGAATAACATGAAGCTCCCTAAAAATTTAAGGGCTGAAGCAGTGAACACCGCCTGATACATTATCAACCGTGTTTATATTTACAAATTTAATAATAAAATGGCTTATGAAATGTGGTTTGAGAAAAAGCCTACTGTTAAATACTTTTGATTTTTTGGTAGCAAATATTATATTTTACGTCACCGTGAAAATCTGGGAAAGTTCGACACTAAAAGTGATGAAGGGATCTTTTTAGGATACTCTTTCAATAGTTGTGCATATCGTGTTCTAAACAACAGGACTGGTGTGATTCAAGAATCAATAAATGTCGTAATTGACAATCGCCTGAATATACCTGCCCTTAGTTCAGATAATGATGAAGTTCTTATATTTGAAAAACCAGATACTTTATCAAGTGAAACTAACTCTGGATTAAGGACTATTAAAGATCATCAAACTGATCAAATTCTTGGAAACCCTTCACTGGTGTACACACTCGTAGACAACTAGAAGACATATGTAATTACGTGTGCTTTACTTCTCAGGTTGAACTGGTAAACGTAAAAGAAGCACTTTCTGATGAAAACTGGATAGTAGCAATGTAGGAAGAACTTAATCAGTTTGTCAGAAACGATGTCTGGTATCTAGTTCCTAAACTTAAAGATAAACACATTATAGGAACAAAATAGATTTTCAAAAATAAGTCTGATGAATTGGAAAATATCATTCGAAACAAGGCAAGACTGGTTGTGCAAGGGTACACGCAAATTGAAGGGATTGATTATGATGAAACTTTTGCCCCAGTTGCTCGCCTTGAATCAATCAGACTTTTTATATCTATTGCATGTTTTAGAAAGTTTAAAATTTTTCAAATGAATGTAAAGAGTGCCTTTTTGAATGGCGACTTACTTGAAGAGGTATATGTTGAACAACCGATTGGGTTTGAAGATCCTAAGTTTACTAATCATCTATACCCCCTTAAAAAGGCTCTCTATTATCTGAAACAAGCTCCTAGAGCATGGTATGAAAAATTAACTAAGTTTTTACTAAGTCACAATTTTCAGATGGGCAGTGTCGATAAGACACTCTTTGTTAAGAAATATAACGATGATATCTTAATGGTTCAAATCTATGTTGATGATATAATTTATGGATCAACTTGTACTAACATGACTGTTGAGTTTACAGATCTAATGAAATCTGAATTCAAAATGAGCATGGTTGGTGAATTAAATTATTTTCTGGGGTTGCAAGTAAAACAACAATCTGATGGAATTTTTATTTCAAAAACTAAGTTGCATTGAACTTGATTAAGAGGTTCGGATTTGAAAATGGTAAGAATTTTGATACTCCTATGAGTACAACTCTAAGACTCTTAAAAGACTCTACAGGTAAAGATGTAGATCCTAAATTATATCGTAGCATGATAGGTAGCTTACTTTACTTAACTGCAAGTAGACCTGATATTGCTTTAAGTGTTGGAATTTGCGCTAGATATCAGTCTAATCCTAAAGAATCTCACGTAACTACTGTCAAACGAATTATTCGATATATCGTAAGTTTAATTAATCTGGGTCTTTGGTATCCCTATGATACTAGTATTCAATTGGATGGGTATTCGGATGCTAATTGGGCAGGAAATATAGATGATAGAAAATCAACCAGCGGTGGTTGTTTTTACATTGGAAACTGTTTAGTTTCTTGGTTTAGCAAGAAGCAAAGTTCCATATCACTCTCAACTGCTGAGGCCAAATATATTGCAGTAGGAAATGCATGTACTCAGTTGGTTTGAATGAAACGTATGCTGAGTGATTATTGAATCCCACAAGACTCGATGGTGTTATACCGTGATAATTCCAGTGCTATAAACATTTCAAAAAACCCAATCCAACATTCACGTACTAAGCACATTGACATTCGGTTTCATTATATTCATGAATTAGTGAAAGAAAAAATAGTATCATTAGAATATATTCCTACCGAGACTCATCTTGCTGACATTTTCACTAAACCGCTTGACGAAAGCAAGTTTAACAAATTGAAATTTGATCTTGATATGTGCAATTCTAAATGATTGATCATGCATATTTGTATCATATTGTATATAATGTTAATATGTTTAAATTTTAAAATTCTGTGAAAATTGCATATTTTTTTCCTGGTCTAAGACCGGTCGAGGACTTGCTCCACCAGTCTTGTTATGACCGGTCGAGTATGACCCAAGACCGGTCGTGCACGCGGTGATCTTTTTAATTTGGGAAAAACTCGTTTCTTCTTCATTCTAACCCTCCTCACCAACGAGCCGAGCTTCGACTAGTCGAACCCTTGTGTTTGATTCCTCCAGGTTAGAGTGATTTTTCTTGTTTTCTTGAAGAATCTTAATCCTTACTCTGAAATTTCTTGATCATTGTTGTCTATTTCATATAAATCTTCAATTTTTGGGTTTTTCTTCCTTTTTGTTGAATCTAGAGAAACCCATCTCTATTTTCTTGAACTTTCTTTCATTTCGTCAAGTATATGGAATCTAGAGGTAAAAAGAAAATTCATAGAGGTGCATCTTCTTCTCGTACAAATGCTATCACTAGACGTCATCTTAGAGATCCTGAAGATGATCCACCACATGTTTGAGACTTGCGTATGCACAATGTTATTGTTGAAAAAGCTATTAGTTTACCTCATATTGCTCCTTACAGTCTCTTTCCTCTCCTTTAATCTGTAGGATGGGAAAACATTTTACGCTGGGGCGAGCCGGCATACCAGTCCATTGCACAGGCCATGGTTGCATGCATATCTAACTTTTCTGCTGAGCAACTGACGTTTTCTATTGATACTAGAGAAGGGCAGTTTCATGTGGATCGACACTTAATTTCTGGCCTTATGGATATTTAAGTAAATGATGATGGTATTCATCTTAGTGCACTTGCTAAGAAAGTGTCAGAATCGGAAAAACGTATTTTTACTAGAGCTTTGTGTAACATGAATGCACCATGGACTACAAATGGAAATGCCCTTAAAACTAGATACTTATTACCCAAATATAGAGTTTTACATCGTATCTTCACTTCTAATCTGTATCCCCGCTCTGGAAACAAAACTGAGTTGACACTATTTATAGTTCGTATTTTGTACTCTATCGTTACTGGTGCTAATATCTGTTTGCCATCCTTGATTTGTTCCTCTATCATTTAAATTCTTAGTCATCCTAGTCATGGTGATATTCCATTTGGATATCTGTTAAATGTATTAGCCACTCACATGTTAGTCGCTATGCCCGTCAGTGAGGCTCCTATCTAACACCTCATATTTAACAATTCCAACCTGCATAAAATGAAGTTGGGTTTGGCTCCTGGTCAAGTTGATGCTGATGCCGGTGAAGCTGCTGCTGAAGCTGAGATGGGTGTCGAAGGTGACGAGTTGCCTCCTGATGATATTGACATGGACGATATTTTTAATGAAATTGATTCTGATTCTGGAAATGATCCAGACTTTGAACCATCTGATTTCAATGCACGTCTCAATACATTAAAGGAAAATGTTGAACAGATGAATGTTGGTCACAATGAACAATTTAAAAATATGGGCAAATATTTTAGGCGCTTACAGAAGAGCCTTCATCAAAGTGATCCTAATATACCTGCTCCTTCTTCTGGATCAGATTGAGTTTGTTGAATCTTGGTCTGTATTAACTTTACTAATTTACCTTCTTTGGTTGTGAAATTTTTTTTTTTTTTTTTTTTTTTAAAATTTTTTTTTTAACTTCACTAACTCACTCTTTTGTCATATACTCTGACTCACCTTGTTTACCTCTTTTGTATTGTTCTTAACTCTGGATTTTTTTTTTGTTGCTATCTATATTTTCTACCTTTCATATCTTATCTGTACTTCTTCCTTTGTCATATTTTGACAAAAAAGGGGAGAATTTTGGTGTAAAATTTTATGGATTCTGATTGTGGTTAATATGATAAGGGGTATATCCCTAATCAGGGGGAGTTGAGTTGTCTAAAGGGGTTGATGCTCTTATGCTTATTTTTATATATGACAACTGGTGCATGATTCATTATTGTACATTGTTACATTGTGATACTTATCTTATTGATGTATGAGAAGTGTTTTGTCGCAAATTTGACAAAGGGGGAGATTGTAAGTGCTATGATTTAATTCCTCTTTGATTGTCAAATTTTGTGTGTCAAAACTTCTTTGTATGTCTTGTGTTTATATCTTGATAAATTTGTATGAGACACCATGTCAATACTTGGAGTCTAGTTCAAAGAATTCTTCAAGCTTCATGAGAGTTCAAGCTACAATATAGAAGATATTGAAGAAGTGCTCAGTATCAAGGTTCAAGTTTAAGTGCAAGTGAAGTTCAAAATTCATATATAAGTACGGGACTCAAGTGCAAGTGACATTAACTTCAAAGCTTGTAAAGAAATCAAGCTACATGAAAAAGAACTCAAGCTCAAGACTCAAGCTTTGTAATGATCAAAGTCTTAGCAAATGAAGTGTTCAATGTCCATACCTCATGTCCCAGGTATGATAAACCTTAGATTGACCTTAGGATAGGTCACTTTGGATACATAATTCATTTGAATATTATTACATGATTTTGGCCTTTTCTAAGACCAGTCCCAGACCTTGTTCGACCAGTCCTAGCACTGTCTCGACCAGTCTAAGAAGTTCCAAGACCAGTCCTAAATTTGTTGCAATTTATCAGATTTTCTGGTTTGGCTTCGACCAGTCCTGGAGTCTGCTCGACCGATCGTGAGATGGTTTCAACTCGACCTTCGACCAGTCGTAAAGCTTCGACTCAAACTCTAGCGACTAAATTAAGTGTCGCACGACCAGTCGTAGAGGGGTCTCGACCGGTCGTGGACTACCTTCGACCAGTCGTGGACTGCATACGACCAGTCGTACAACGGTCTGATGCGATCGCGCTCAAAAATTCAAAAATTAGTTTATTTTAAGACCAGTCGTAATGACCCTAGGACCAATCGAAGACGAATTTGTTCGGCTATAAATAGCATACAAATTTCAGAGTTTTTCATTAAAAATTAAGTAAATTCAAGGCTCCACTCTGAGATAAGTTTGTGTTTATTTTTAAGTTATTTTGTGCATAATTTCTTTCTCTTTCTACTAGCTTATTTAATTTGATTTTGTTTCTGTATTCCAATCTGATTTGAAATGAGGAATTGACTTATTCCTTCTTCTTGAAATCAAAATCAAATATAACTACGCCCAACTGGTTTAAATTTAAAATCAATTAGAACTTAGAACCATATTAAAGTGAGTAGTGGACATTGAACTTCTATATTTGAACGTCTACTCCAATTGGTTCTTTCGGGCAGCTACAAGAGGAGAAATCCAGGTATTTTACAATTCTGTAAATTTCATTCTATTTTGGTTTTTGTTTGGGATTCGCCAGAAAAATCTCAATTTGTGTGGTTATCTGAGGAGAGCCAGAAAACTCAGAAGTGTGGGTTTTTGAATTGTGTAAGCCCAAGTTAAAAAGACACAATTGTAAAAGTTTTGGGTGAACCTATGAAAACCTATTTGATAGTGAACGCTAATATCCCTTGTGTGAGGATATTAGGAGCGGAGTAGCATTCTGTGTGGCTGTTGAAAAATTGTTGGTGTACACACAGGCTAACCACTATAACTCTTTGTCTTGTGGATTGAATGCTTGTTTAAATTTCATATAATTTATCATTCAATTTTGTGGAATGTACGTGTGGATGTGAATGTTGTAACAATTTACATTTCAAGCAAGTTTGGGGAGTGTTGTAATAAGTTAGATCTTTATTTCTGCACTTTATTTCAAATCCTTATTATTCAATTATTTCTATTCAGATTGAGTTATTGATTCAAAAGACGTTTTAGAAATAAGGTTGTCCTACCATAAGCCCTTGTTTATTATGGTGTAAGGTTGTCCTTAGAACTGAATTTGTATCAACCCTCAATACTTATTTGTTGAGATTGAATTGATTAAACATTGTGAATTGATCTACAATTGTAAGGCTATCTATTTAATTTTATTCCACTAATTTTATTTTAATTTGGCATAGTCCTATTCACCCCCCTCTAGGACATATAGCTTGGTCATTTCACTAGCCGCCCTACACGTTTGAGAAGACCGCGAGGCGCCATAGTAAGCACGCGCGTTGACCACGAGGTGCGCACTAAACGGGACCTCGATCTCCAAGCTCCTCTCCTGAGAGCTCTACTGGCGGAGTTGTCCCATGGAAGATATGCGAGCCGTAGTGTCCTTTTTAAAGCTCAGGTGGACGACTGACTCTTTAGCTAGTATCTGTTGTTGGAGCACCTGAATGAGGCTAGTTGGGGCCCTGTGTTCGAGGGAACATATCGTGCGAATGCAGGTACTGTCCGTGCATTCTATGCCCACATTCAAGAGCCAACGCTGGATCCCTTGCAGTTCAAGATTCCCTCGGGACGAGGTCGGGAGGCCGCAATTGACGCTGGCCTGATAGCGCGACTCATGGGAATACCTCTTGGCCAAGTTCACGCGAGCGAGACAAATTTGAAGAGCGCACGTGAAAGGGATCATCGTACGCGTTTCCTTTGTGGTAGATTGGTTTGGTGGTAGCTAAATAATAGTCTCCTAGCGTCAAATATGAAGGATGATTTTCGCCTAATCCATCACATTTTCACGTTCAACGTCTACCCCAGGTGGAGCAATCGCAGTGAGTGTACGCGCTTGATGGTAGACTTTCTGTATCAAGCAGGGCTGGTTGAGAAGTTGTGCGTGCCCACGTATGATCTGCGACAGATCGTTCTGACCACATGCTCAACTAGAAAGACTGATTTGCTCCCCTTTGGTCGGCTCATATACAAGATTGCACGTGAGTTCAGCTACAGTCTTGGCGCAGAACTTCCAGTGCCACAATACTTCATCAATGAAACCACTCTCAACCAGATGGAAATCGGGCCACGACAACGATAAACCCGACTTGAGGAGAGTGAGGATGAGACAGAGAGTGAAGAGGAACAAAGTGAGGATGAAGGCGGAGTTAAAATAGAAGAAGAAGAGAGTGAGGAAGAAGAGGAGGCCCAGGATACGGAGGAGAGCTCCCCTCCTACGCCACCAGAGCAGGACACTGAACGAGCTACTAGGGATGCTAGTATAGCTCGACTTGAGGAGGATCATGCTGCCCTATGACAGGGTCAGGCGGTCCTACGATAGGATATCATGGATCTTCGGGGCCTTGTGAAACACAAGTTTAAGAAGGTGACTCGTGCGCTGAAGACTATCCTATGCTGTCTGCAGGATAAGGGTGCCCCTCCTCCTTCGCCAGACTCGGATGCCTAGTCATCCATGGCGTTGTTTTGTAGCTTGTTTTGGTTACTGCTTTAGGTTATGTTTGTGTTCTGGTTGCTGGATATAGTAGTGTAGTAGTTATTTCAGTGTTTGAAGCTTGGGTTGTATTAGCTCGCATGCATCTTCTGTCATGATTCATGTAACTCTGTATTCCATGTATTATGACAAATTTTGGTAAATGAAATACATGAAGTTGCTTTAATTTGTGTATGAATGCTGCGTATTAAGTTTGTATGTATGTTGAATCTGACCCAGGTTGCACCCTATGTCATATAGGGTATGCCACGGAAGGTCACGCGAAGCACAACACGCCTCACACTTACTGATACGATGGATCAGGCACCTCCCCAAAGGGATGGTCGTACAGACCCGAGATTGGGTCCTGTTTATGAGACTATTCCTGAGTCTCAGTCTTCTCTTAGTCCTGCAGTTGGACTACCACCGTACACACCACTGGTTCGTGAGCAGAACCGTGCGTCATCTTTGACGCAGCATGTGCCTGAGCTTGACCGACCTGCTTAGAGGTTGGAGCAGTTGATGATGATGATACAACAACAACACCAGCAGCTCTTGGCTACGATTACAGGAGCCCTAGCTCAGGGTGGAAGTGCTACTCCACCCTCACCATCTATACGTCCTGTGGAGACAGTAGGGCTTTCTGATCAGGATGAGGGTGTGCCTCCCCTTGCACCTGCTACATACCCTGCGGGGAATCTGGGTACGTGTGGTCTACTTGAACGATTCTAGCACTTGAGGCCTCCTACCTTTACGGGTTCTCACAGACCCAAGGAGGCAAAATATTAGCTTGACTGCATCTTCAAGATGCTGAGGATGCTGCATTGTACCGAGTAAGAGCAGGTCAAGTTGGCCACCTTTCTGTTTGAAAAGGAGGCTAGCCTGCGGTGGGATAGTGTATTGTGGACTGTTGCGGTTGGATATATATGGAACTGGGCAGATTTTGAGTTCTGCTTCCATGAGAAGTACTATCCTCAGACGTACCAGCACAAGAAGGAGAATGAGTTTTTGCGCCTCAGACAAGGAGGCATGACAGTGACAGAGTATGAGCATCGGTTCACAGAGTTGGGCCACTGTGTTCCTACGATCCTTGCCAACGCACAGATGCAGATGCGGTGCTTTTCTAAGGGCCTGCGCCCTGATATTCGCTCAAAGATGTGCTGTGCTAGCATACCCTCCTACGCTGAGCTGGTACACATGTCTATGCAAGCAGAGCAGGACGGGGATCGGTTAGCTCATACTCGTCGGCCTATGGTCCCTAGGCCTCGACCAGATATGCTGAGCAGGCCATTCCTCTGTAAGAGGCCTCGCGCAGATTCTCCTCCCATGATTTCAGTGCCACCAGTTCTGATGCGGCGACTGGGCATGACTTGTACTTACTGTGGGAGGCCAGGCCACCCAGCGGAGAGCTGTTTCGCACGTATGAGAGACAGTGAGTTCTCGCTTCCGCAGAAGATCAACCGCACTCGTCCTCAAGCCATTTCAGCACCACCCCTGCGTACTATCCCTGCACATCCATCCTTTCGGCCCCCTTCACCTAGATTTAGGCCGCCCCACCGACCTATGGTGCCTCAGATTAATCGACCTCAGCAGGCACGTGTTCATGCGCTTACAACAGAAGAGCCAGAGACAACACCTATGGCCTTCAAGGTCACTACACATGTTTAAGGTACTCCTGTCTTCTTATTGGTGGACACTGAGTCTACTACCTCCATCATTTCATATGTAGCAGTTAAGCGTCTAGCTTTACATACTACTCCCACGAAGGGCGTGAAACTCATTATTGTTACTGGGACTTTTTCGGATGTCACACGGATGTATGAGGGTTGCTTAGTAAATTTGGGTAGCAGGACAGTATTCGTTGACCTCATTGTCACTCCACTATGGCACTACGACATTATCCTCGGTATGGACTGGCTCACCGAGATGAAGGCAGAGATTAATTGCGATAATCGGGTCGTGACAGCCAGCGGACCTGACAGTACGGTCTTTACTTTTCCAGTACAGGTTAGTTAGCCATGTCGTGTTGGATGTTATGACGCTATACTTGAGCATGTTGATGGGCCAACGTTAGGAAACATGCCAGTAGTTCGAGAATTTTCAGATGTGTTCAGGACAATCCCTGGATCACCTCCTCGGCGTGAGATCGATTTTACTATTGATCTTATATCCTGTGCGACCCCCATTTCATTACCTATGTATCGGATGCCTCCATGTGAAATGGAGGAGTTGAGGAAACAAATTGATGAACTCATAGAGAAGGGCTTCATACGACCCAGTGTGTCTCCTTGGGGAGTACCTGTGTGTTTGTCAAGAAGAAAGATGGATCACTACGATTATGTATTGATTATCATAGGTTAAATCAATTGACCGTGAAGAACAAGTATCCTTTGCCCAGGATAGATGATCTGTTTAATCAGTTGAAAGGGGCACGCTACTTCTCGAAGATTGATCTACAGTCAGGGTATCATCAGTTACGCGTCAGGGAAGAGGACGTGCAGAAGACGGCTTTCAGGACTAGTTTTGGGCATTATGAGTTCCTTATGATGTCATTCGGTCTTACGAACGCACTGGCCGTGTTCATGGATTTGATGAACCGGGTATTTCGGCCATTTCTATACTGATTTGTCATCATGTTTATCGATGACATCCTGATATACTCTGCGAGTCAGGAAGAGCACGAGGAACACCTACAAGCCATCTTAGATACGCTGAAGAACCAGTTGTTCGCATAGTATAAGAAGTGCGATTTCTGGAAAGAGGAAGTCAAGTTCCTAGGACATGTGGTGTCCAAGGAAGGGATAGCGGTAGACCTTGCTAAGGTAGCCGTGGTTTAGGACTGGAACCAGCCTGGTTCGGTTACTGAGGTGAGGATTTTTCTTGGTCTGGCAGGCTACTACTGACGATTCATTCGGGGCTTCTCGAAGATAGCCAGACCGCTGTCTCAGTTGATACGGAAGGATCTGAAGTTTGCCTGGAATGAGAAGGCGGAAGCAACTTTTCAGGAGCTGAAGGACTGACTAACGTCCGCCCCTGTGTTAGTATTGCCAGAGCAAGGGGTCAAGTATACGATTTACACTGACACATCTCGAGTTGGTTTGGGATGTGTCCTTATGCAAAGGGACAAGGTGATCGCATATGCCTTGAGACAGTTGAGAAAATCTGAAGAGAATTACCCCATGCACGACCTCGAGTTGACAAAGGTCATATTTGCATTAAAGCTCTGGAGACATTACCTTTACGGAGAGGAGTTCGAGCTTTTCTGTGACCACAAGAGCCTTCGCTATATATTCACTCAGCGGGACTTGAATATGAGGCAGCGACGATGGATGAAGACTTTAAAGGACTTCAAGTTCAAGGTTTCCTACCATCCTGGTAAGGCCAACCTTGTGGTAGACACGTTGAGCCGCAAGAAGGCGATAATATTTGTGGCTCTACTGATGGTTGAGGAATGGCACATGGTGGAGTTCGTATGGGACTTCGAGCAGAAACTCACCGTGGAGGAGCCATTCGTGAGTGTCGCGCACATTCGAGTACGGTCACTTATGGATGACAGGATTATCGAGGCCTAGAAGGGCGATGCGCTACTGTCTGAGCTTCGAGAGCAAGCTAGCAATGACGAGGACTGCGAGTGGAGAGTTGGCATAGATGGGGGCCTATGATACCGTGGCCGCCTATGCGTCCTAGACATTCATGACTTGAGGCAAGAGATTCTCGAGGCTGCCCACAGATTGAAGCTTGTGATGCATCCTGGTAGCACGAAGATGTATCAGGACCTGAAGAGGTCATATTGGTGGGACAATATGAAGGCACATATAACGGATATGTCTCCCGTTGTCTCACGTGCCAGCAGGTTAAGGCTGAACATCGCCGACCTCCTGGACTACTTCAGCCCATGCCCATAGCTGAATGGAAGTGGGACTTTATCTCTATGGATTTCATATCGGGGCTGCTGAAGACAAGGAAGGGACATGACTCCATCTGGGTGATTGTCGACTGGTTGACAAAGTCAGCTCATTTCCTTCCGATCAAAGTTTCGAACTCGGCAGACGAGTTGGCCAGATTATACATTAAGGAGATAGTACATCTGCATGGAGTTCCCTTGGAGATTGTGTCGGACAGAGATAGGCAATTCACATCTATCTTCTGGACTCGTATCTAGGAAGCGATGGGTGTGAAGTTAAAGTTCAGTACCGCGTTCCACCCACAGACTGATGGGCAGACGGAGCGAGTGAATCAGATTTTGGAGGATGTGCTGCGGGTCTATGTTTTAGACTTCAAGGACAGTTAGGATGACTGTCTCCCGTATGCAGAGTTTGTCTATAATAACAGTTTTTAGGCGAGTATTGGTATGACTCCTTATGAGGCCTTGTATGGGCGCCCTTGCCGAGCACCGCATTGTTGGGCAGAGGTCAGCGAGCGTAGTTTGCTTGGCCCAGAGTTAGTACAGGTGACCTCAAAGAAGATCGATATTATCAGGCGTCGACTTCTTATAGTGCAGAGCAGACAAAAGAGTTATGCCGATACGAGGCAGCGACCGCTTGAGTTTGAGGTTGGAGACCATGTATTCCTCTGAGTTTCTCCTATGAAGGGAGTCCTTCTTTTTGGGAAGAAAGGGAAGTTCACGCTACAGTTCATTGGCCCATTCCAGATACTTGACCGAGTGGGTGTGGTGGCATACCGCCTGGCTTTGCCCACTCCACTTGTGGGTGTGCATAACGTGTTTCATGTTTCCATGCTAAAGAAGTACGTTCTTGATCCTTCCCATATCATCAAATGGGAGCAGGTACAGTTGAGCGAGGACGCGTATGTACTTCATCCGACGGGTATCCTAGACAGGAAGGAGCAGTTGTTGCGTAGCAAGGTCATCCTACTTGTGATGGTACTGTGGACACATCAGATAGAGGAAGAGGCTACTTGGAAAACTAAAGTCGAGGTCAGAAAGAACTACCCTCAGATTCTCGAGGAGTACGAAAAGGTACTAATTTCAAGGACGAAATTTTTCTTTAAGGGGGGTAGATTGTAACGTCTTGAAAAATTCCGTACAAAGACCCGAGTACCACCTCAGGCAGAAATCACTCAGGATCAAATCCTTTAGGAATTAGACAAAGTTAACTAAGTGCTAATCTAGATTAGCTGTGAAATTCGCTTGAAGCACTTTAAATACGATCTGCAAGACCCAAAACTTGTAGAATCATTGACGCTAGGTTACCTTAAAATCTGGGATCAATCTCATTACCCAGTTGCTCTCAGGAGCACATTGAAACTCCGTATTAGATCTGGACCGCACGTCGAAAGTCCGAATAATACGAAATTATATAATTAGGACCGCCTTGCTGGGCTTGACAACTATCTCGGAAATCAAATCCAGATTGTGTCCTGGGGCTATTCGCTTGAGCCCGGAGTGAAGAGTGTGAAAAAATGTGGATTCCTTTAGAAATTAAACCTAATTTAAGTAATCTGAGACCTGTCGCTTGCGGGCCTGAAATAAGGAATCTGACCGTCAGAATCTGACCCAAATACACCCTCGGATTAGAGAAAATTTCATACACATGTCCGTGTACTTATGACCCTGATCGAGTTTTGATGACCGTTGAACTGAAACTGGTTCGTCATCCAGGAATCTGACTGGAATGAAACCTTAACCCGACCTAGATCCATGGTCAGTGAGCTTAAGTCCGACCTTTGGCTCAAGAGGGGGCTCCGAAAATGCTCCGTTGAGCTGAAACAATGCCCTTTGGACATAACCTAAGTATACCTTGGCCCTGGGGCCATTTTCGTCAGTTTTAGGCCTATATAAGGACCTTAAACCCTCTCTCATTTACTCCATACGAATTTGATAAAACCTTAGGAGAGAGAAGAAAGTAAAGAGAGAGAAAGTGTGAGAGAAGTTGGAGTCATTCCTGGGAATCGATCCCTGCTATCCTACGTGCCTATCCACCACAACTGTATCACTTTTTCGGCGATTCTGATTCCATTTTCGGGTAAGAAATCCTAACCCTAATCAGTTTTAGAGAGTCAACTAGTGTAAGTGATGAAATAGCTAACCTATTTCGTGCCATAAGTTTCCGTTCTACCGTTGATAAAGACTTGGTGATTAAACTGAGTCCGTTACTCGCTTCTACGGCATAAGGTGTGGATTATAGACGCTTAAGTTATAGTTTTCAATGCTTTCAATGTCAGATAATGATAGATTCATGATATGGGTATTATTTTACATGCAAAATGCGATGTTCGTTTTGTGATTCAGTTACGTATGCAAATTATGGCGTTTAGTGTATTCTGTATATTTGTTGAAAATACCGTATATGTATAAAATATGGAAGTGTGTTTGCCATGATTAATTACTGTGTATATGCTATATATATGTGTTATACTTACTCGAAAAAAGGATTCGCCCTAATACATGTTTTGGCTAATATATATTATGTATGTTAAATAAGTGTAGTCTAAGTGTTTGTGAAAATGCTTGTATGAGTAAGTATTTAGATGATAGTGCTTAGAGTAGGTGTTGAGATAGGATTCTCAACTACTTTCGTGATGTGTATGATTTCCTTCATGCAACATGTTTAAGTTAATCGCTTACTTATGAAATGTATGTGTTCGTATTTCATTGTGTTTCATAACATGCTTGTTTACATGTTTGAATTACTTTGTTAACTCTGCTTTGACTACTATACATGCTTTCTGGTTAAGGATTAAATGTGATTGGGGCTAGGTTATAGTCTAGGCAATTGGTAACAGTCTTTGAAGTCATGGCTGAGATTCATTCACCACGTAGGACGTGTTTGACAAACCCGAGTTGTGTGTTGGTCGTTGGCAGTGGTTAGGCCACATAAAGTGCTTATTTACTTCATGTCGATCGATGCAATATGCGCTCGTGCTAGTCGAGCTCATCAAGTAACCCGATATGCCGATGTATGTTCACCATGTATGGACACTACTGCTTGAACCTAAGGTACCAAACTCACCAGTGAAATCCCGTTTAACCTTGGTACCTCGATCTGCTAAGACTCATGAGCCGGACATGGTAGTATGGGACACCTTAGTCAAGCTGTGGGCATACGCTGGGGCGATGAGCCTCCCCGTAGTGACTATTGAGCAACCTAGACTCATGAGTCGAATACGGTGGTATGAGACACTGTATTCGAGCTGTCAGCCTACAATGATTGGTGACGAGCCCTTTGTAGTGACCTCGAGTATACTTTAAGTCTGCGTAGAGGTGACGAGCCTTTCCGTAGCATCTAGAGTATAAACTAGGCCTGCATTGATTTGGTGACGAGCCATTTGCGGCGACCTAGAACCGCAACATCATATGAGATTTACTAGGACTGACGACCCTAGAATGGATCATTGTTTGGAAAATGAAATAAGGGAGGTACCTTAGTTTCCCAATCCTGCTGTATGAAAAGGACTAATAAGAACTTGGTAATCATATGCATGCACTGCAGTACGCATGCGTTCAGGCGTTGCAGGTCAAGAACTGAGGCAGTGTTGTCATGCGCGAACGTGAGATGAAGTCACCGAGGGAGAGTAGGCGAGGGCATGCATCATACATCCATACCATTCTTGCATTAACAAGAATACTTATGAATATGTGATTTACTGCTTTATCATTACTACTTGATTGAATTGATAACATGCTAACCTTTGCTCTATTGTTCCACTGAGTTGATCACTCACTCCCATGTTACGGGATGGTGTTTTAAACACCAACCAGACTCTGTCTTGATTTCAGATGATGGCGTGACTCCCGAGGCAGAGCCTGATTATTACGACGATCAGGACGAGTACTCTTACATGCAGTTCTCGAATGGATTCGCTTAGGTTCTCCTGGTCGATGAGGCTACAGGGTTTATTTATAGTTGAACCATTTTGACATTTTGACTTTTGTACTATTTCATGTAATACTTCATGTACACAGTGACTCAGTGTTATATTCATACTCTGGAGACCGATCGTGATCTTGAGTTATATACGTGTATTTATCTCTTTCAGCTTTCGCTTGCGTTTTACAACCTGATCTGGAGTATGAATTACTGTTTTGGTATAATCCCACTCATAATTAATGCACTAACACAGACAACATTGAATCATAAGCATATATGTTGCATAAGTGATGTTTTGGAACTCGGGAGTTGAGTTGCTACTCGACCCCCGATTTTCAGGGCGTTACATAAACTAAGCCCCATCTACCTAAACAAACCCTAATCAGGTATATGCCACAATACAAAAACCTAAAACTTACCCACAATTGCTTCTGGATATCCTTTGGTAAGCCTAGTGTTGAACATCTTGAGTATTGAAGGAAATATGAGCTAATTCAGGTAAATTCAATGTCCTAACGATTTCATCGATATGCAATCGAGGAAATTTTCGATAGAATCGCACATGGTTCAATTACATTGAAATCAAGCCCGAATAGTCCAGCAACAAACTGAATGCTGGGTATTATTGATTACATCAAATGAAGTCCGATGACATCGAAACTTATGTTTTGATAGCATCAAACCCACCTCAATTAAATCCACCTTGGGCTTATTCCCTCCACTTTTGAAATACTCTAAGTGTTCCTCGATGTAATCGAACCTCCTTCCATAGCATCGAGAGTAAGTTATCGATGACATTAAAGGCAGATCGATCCCATCGAACTATGGACTAGTTTGTTCAGCAAGCCTTCTAAGGAAATCTAATATTTTCGATTGTATCAAAGACAATTCGATGGCATCGAACGAAGACAATTCAATGACAGTGAAATTCAAATTTCGATGGCATCGAAGGTCTAATCAATTGAATCGTAAAATAGATAAAACTGTCCAGCAACCAAAGAGATCCTTACAAAGAAAATCTCAATGGAATTGAAGTATGTCTCAAGGACATCGAAGACACATTCGATAGCATCGAAATATGCTCGATGGCATCGAACAAAATCTGCACCGCACCTATTTGAAAAACTTTGGTGTATGAAGTCAATGACATCAAAGAGCTTTTGATGACCTCGACAAGAGTAGATTTCTGCCTGTTTTTGGATAGTTGGGATTCCTCTTTATATAAACTCTTTGGTTGCTACTTGAGAAAAGAGCAAGAATTGTAGAGAGCTTAAGAGAGTTATTATAATATAATTAATACCCTCATCCTCAAGCCCTCTTTCACATAAGAGTTCATCATTCAATCCATAGCTCAAGCAATTATTCTAATCTTCATTGCTTGAATTGAATTATTAACTCTGGCATTCATTAAGTTTCCAGCAACACCTCTTAAAGGAAAATCATTGTGCAAGAATCTTTGGATGCTTAGCTTATGGGAATCTTCTCCAAACTTTAAAGACAAATCATTTCTTAAGATTAAACCAAACCCTAAACCAACAACCTTGGATCATTGATTGAATCATCAATGGACGATTGCAGTTCAAAGGAGCTGAAAACTCTTCAACAACAGGAAGATCTTCACCAACATGTGCTGACATGGGGCTCACTCACTCATAAGTAAGTAATAAAGTCTAGAAAGGTTGAAGCCTCTTCCTTGTGTAGGATTTAGTTTTAGAGTTTGTCCTCAAACTCGCTAAGACCTTTCGTAGGCCTCCGACTAGAGAATACATATAGTGTCTTTGTGTAGGACCTATTGCCTTGTGTAGGCATGTGTATTTGCCTTGTATAGGCATGAGTGTTTGCCTTGTGTAGGCATAGTGAGTTGCCTTATGTAGGCTTCTTAGTTAACCTTGTAGGTTGTATAGGTTTATGGTTAACCTGATTTAAAACTATTGATAGTGAAATCTGGCACACTCTAGGGTGGAGTGCGTCGGCCGGGAATGGAGTAGGCACGTAGTTGAACCACTATATATTGTTGCGTTTGTGATGATTGCTCTTGCTCATACGTATTGACTGTTGGAATGTTTACATTATGCACAATATATGTTTGATATAATGAAACACTTAGATTTCTCACTATCTTAGAAGTTAAATATGAATGACTTCTTGGTAATCCTACTTAACTTGTTTTAAATTGGTAGAATTGATAGTTTAGTTGGATTAAAGTTTTAAAAGTCCTATTCACCCCCTTATAGGACACTTGGACATGCATCCAAACTTCAATAGTAGCGGTCCTTCCGCAATTTTAATTGGTATCAGAGCGGGCTCCTCTTTAAGGGTTTAACAGCCTAGAGGGAGATCCTAATTGAAGTTGTAATTATGGCCAAGGGAGGGGGACCATCGCTCACTCGACCACCTATCTTTGATGGTTCAAACTATACATATTGGAATGCTAGGATGAACATCTTTTTGAAGTCTTTAGACCATGATGTTTGGGAAATTGTTGAAAATGGATATGTGCCACCAACTGAATAAGTGATACTTGATAATGACACTGCCATCTCTAAATCCAAACCAAAATCCATGTGGACTGACCATGAAAAACAAATGAAAACATGTGAAGCCAAAGCAATGAATGCTATTTACTATGCAGTTTCACAAAAAGAGTTTAATCAAATCTGTATGTGTGGAACTTCAAAAGAAACATGAGATTTATTGGAAACTACCCATGAAGGAATAACCATAGTAAAGAGGTCAAAGCTGCAGCTCTTAACAACTCAATTTGAACATATAAAAATGAAAGAACATAAAACATTTATGAATTTTTTTACAAAGTTAAATAACATATGTAACTCTATATGGGGACTTAGAGAGAAAATACTGGACCTAAAGTTTGTAGGAAAATCTTAATATCCTTACCAGAACACTTTAATTCCAAAGTCACCACCATTGATGAATGTAGAAACATTAATGAAATGAAAGTAGAGAAACTAGTGGGTTCTCTACAAACCTTTGAGCTACTCTTCAAAACACCAACAAAATCCAAAAACAATATTATCAAAGCCTCTAAAAGCATAACACCCATAGAGGAAGAAGAAAGTGAGAACGAAGATGTTAATGAGGATGTGACTCATTTGGCTAAACAGATCAAAATATTCTTCAACAAGAACCATGGAAGAACATATAATAACAAGGGGAAACAATTGGACAATAAGTGTCAAATAGGCAAATCTTTTAAAAAGTCCAAAGAACCCCAATGTTACAACTTTCGGAAGTATGGTCACATATCCATGGAATGTCCCACAAAGAAATCAAAGGGATATGTAATGATAGCCATGTGGGATGACACCGATGACTATAACTCAGAAACTAGTGAGTCTAAAAGTGATGTAGACTAGAAGTCATTGAAAATACTCATGGCCTTCACCACTACAGTCATCCCTAATCTAAAGGACAATGATGAGATAGATGAGCAATAAACCAAAAAGGCACCTTCCTTAGTGGAAGAAGAAAAATGAAAAGATAGCATCCAATTAGCTTAGGACCAATCTTATATACATGATTTACACACCTATAAAAACCTTGGTCAAATAAATAATGAAAACAAACAACCATATCAGACTTGGATGAAGCGTTGGCTACAAATACACAATTGGCTGATAGCCTAGATGAAAGGACGAGCTATAGATATCTTGGAGGGGGTGAATAGGACAATATAAAATATTTTGATATAATGCGGAATAAAAAAAAATCATAATCAATTGCTTAGAGTTTGAATTCTTGATATCAAATAGTTCATAGGACAACCTTTACCTAAAAGATTTAGGAAGGACAACCTTATTTAACGATGTCTTTAAAATCAAAATATCAAACTTTAACAAGAGATAATCAAGCATATAAAGAGTAAAATCAATCACCATAATGCACAAAGAATTATAGTGGTTCGATGCTCAAACCCACACCTACTTCACTCCCAAAATTACTACCCTCGTAATTTTGGCTTTCATTATTTTAAGGTTTTCACAGGGTCACCTTAACAACCTTATACAGTTCTTGTGATTTTCACGGGCTATCACAATAAAACCCACTTTGTGATTTTCATGAGATTATGACAAACAAAACCTTTGAGATTTTCGAGCTATATCAGAAAAACCCAAATTGAAATAAATGTAAATACAATACTTATCTTTAAGTAAGGAGTCAAACATGTTACTGCAGCTTGATTGCAACGATCTTCTTCTTGGGATATTGATGAAGCCGTATATAAGTTCAACCCAAAAGAATATAGGGATCTATTGCATATTCAATATAAATAAAAATCTTAGGTGCCGCAAATTCTATTATCTAGATCTCAAGTAGAGTTTAAATCACTCTATTAAAAATAGTTAAATCAATTTGATCAAGAGAATAAAATAAGCTTAAACAGAAGATTAGAATTACCGCACAATAGCTTAAGAAGGGCCTGACTTTCTCTCTTTCTTATTGAAGATTTCTCACTGAATTTCGTTGTAGAAAAGAATGAGAGAAGTCCTCTATTTATAGCCAAAGGAATTGAAAGTTCGGATGGTTGAATTCCAATGATTGTGTTCCAACGGATCTTCAGATTTTGTGGGGTAAGATCTTTTAAAAATTTGGCTGGCCCAAGCATAAATTCGGCTGGTCGAGCATAGGGTTCGGTTGACCGAATCTCTTCGAGATTTGAAAAAGATTGCACGCTGGAAACTTGACTGAACGTAATAGGGCTGGCTGAACCCAAGGTTGGGTTGGCCGAACCTACTACAGAAAATCTGTGCCAATCTGTAAACTTGCGCAAGTTTTGTAGGGTTAGCCGAAGGCAGTTAACCTAGTCGAACCAGATGTCGGGCTGGCCTAACTAGAGTGTATTTTTACATAAAAGATGATCATTATAACGCAATGTGAAATACACCTAACTTAAGGTTAATCTAAGGTTATACCACCTGATGGTTGACTCATACGGAGCATTCCGATCTTTGAACCATGTACTTTTATGCTTGAAGATGATGAGTCTTCCTTGAGATGCTTGAACGAGTTGTTTCACAGATCTTCATGAGTTATCGAAGAATATCTTCACGAGTGCTTGTTCTCCTCATAGGACTATGAAATATGATAATCCTAGTTGTGCTTAAGCATAAATACTAACAATCTCCCCCTTTGTCGATTTCGTGACAAAACACACTCATACAAACATACAACTCATCACAACATATTACAACATCTCAATTGACTCATCATACTCATATGATCTATAGTTCAGAGGAACAACTGTACACCATCAGTGATATCTTAGATCTTAATACTCCCCCTTAGAACATGTATACGAAACTCCCCCTTGAGCACTTAGTCACATATATCACATGCAACAAAGATATATATAAATCCATAAAATTCATGCATGCAAGTGCAAGTGTAGGTGCTCATATATGTATTCAATGTGAGAGAGGTATTCTTGTGCTTATGCTCATATTATCCGTTCACAACCCCAAGTGTCGGGTCACGATGTAGTAATAACTTGTGAGAACGAGGTCGAATCCACATGGACTAAACTTGTACGTATTCTGAAAAGAACTAGAACTAAAATTAGAAAACGATCTAAATCTAAGTATGAAATAAAAGAGATTAATTGTGAACGATTTATCAAATATAAAAACTGAACTAGTGTCATGCCCCAGACTTGGAAACCATGCTCACCAAATTTTTGATCACTGAATCCGATGGTGATAGCCTCTGTTGTGCTCCATTCTTGGCTCCTGGTGCCCGTTCACTAAGTTCCGATCCTAGGATCCTACAAGGAGGATTTCTATAACATAAGTCTAATTCATAATGAGCATACCCAAGATCATAATATCATAACCATAGATAATAAATACAGGAACACCATTACAAAATCCACTAAGAATTTAAAATGTTTTACAATACAAGGATCGAAAGAGAAAGATACAAGGGCTATAAAGCAAAACTCTAAAAGATCCGTGACAATTCCTACTCCTACTCCTACTCACTGCCTAGAATCACCTACATGCATCAATCATGCATAAGCTTATAGAAAGCTTAGAGGGTGGTGTAAGTGTGTGTAGGACAGGTGCCATGAATGCAATATCAGAGTATGTGGAATGTGCGACAAGATCATAATACCAACAGCCGTAACATGACTATGCAAATTCAAGACAGGAATACTGTCTGCCAACCAAAGGCTATGTAACTCAATGCAAAATACTATCAGCCATCCCAAGGCTAAGCAATGTGGGCCTATATAGCTAAGTGTCATATGCAATGTGAAATGAAATCATGCCAATCCTCATATAAAGTCCACATATCAGCATAGTTCCTCTCTGGGAAATCACCGGAGTCAAGTACACTCCACATAAACTGCCGCCTCCCTAGTCGCGTAGCCCAGTGAGCATAAGAGACCACACTACCCGCCTGTGGACATCTAATCACCAACAAGGCTCGACGGTAGCGGACCCATTTACAAGCTGGTTAAACTCAGCCTAGCTTAAATTCTCCCTTAATCGGGTGGATAAGGCCACACCCCTTTCCAACTGACCATGATAAAGTGGGAGATGCAGCCTAATGGTAAAGGCACTGGTACTCATGTTTTCCACTTGGTCTCGATGTTAGAGCATCTCCTGGTAAGTCTAAGTCGCACTTAGTTTTTTCAAAACAATCTGAAATGTGAGATTTTTCTAAAACAAGACTATCAAAATTTTCTTTAAGTTTAGAAAACTTTTCTTTCTGAAGTTTTAGTTTTATTGTAATTTTACAACTTTCCTTATATAGGGCATTATAAGCACCTTGAAGGTCTTCTTCATTTTCATGATCACTATTCAGATTTTCTTCACTAGTTGAATCATCATTGTCTGAAAAAGTGAACTTAGCTAGAGTCATAAGGGCTTTAACTTTATTACCTGACTCGGTTTCAGAATCTTCTGACTCAAAAGAGGCTTCAGAGCAGGAAGATTCATCCCAAGTAACCAAATACCTTTCTTTTTTTTATTTGTCCTTTTTAGGACACTTGTTTGCTAGATGCCCATATTCATGGCAGTTATAACATTGAGTGTCTTTTAAAGATTTCCAAGTTTTAGATTTAGATCTTTTCTTATCATTAGATTTTAAAAAATCAACCATCTTTTTACTTTTAAAAATCTTATAAAACTTTTTAGCTAAAAGGGACATATCATCTTCAGAATTTTAAAATCAGAATTACTACTATTTTCCTGAGAAAAATATTTAGATGATTTAAGGGCGATTGATTTACCTTTAGGAGCTTTAAAAGTTGACTCATAAGTCTGTAATGAGCCAACTAGTTCTTCTACCCTCATATTATCTATCTTATAAAGTTCCTGGATCGCAGTCACCTTTGAATTGAGCAGTTTAGGTAATGAGGGTAGTATCTTTGCACAAACTTTACTTTCTGGAATTTTATCACCGAGACCCCACATAAAGTTGACAATGTCATTCAATCTAGTATAAAAGTCCATGAAAGTTTCACTTTCTTCCATACGTATTTCCTCAAATTTGGTTGTGAGGATTTGGACTTTAGATTTCTTAACAATTGTTGTCCCTCATGTATCATTTCTAAAATATCCCAGGCTTGCTTTGCTGTATCATAGGATATAATTCTTTTGAATTCAACCGGTGATACTGTGCAAGTGATTGCATTTAGTGCTTTTGCATTGACACTACTCTCACTTTTCTGAAGAGTGGTCCAAGAGAAATAAGGTGTAACTCTCATAGTTTTGGATCCATCGTTACTAGTCACTTCAGTGGTAGGAGGGGTCCAATCAGTCATGCGGCTTGCCACATGCTCTTATCCATGGATTTTAAGAAAATTCTCATCCTAGCTTTCTAATAGGCATAATTGGAGCCATCAAATGGTGGAGGTCTAGTGACTGAAAGACTATCAAAATTTGACATCTCAAATAGCTCAGATCGATTGGCTCAGGAAATTAATCCAAGAGAAATAATAATTAAAACGAGCTATTAGGCTCTGATACCACTTGAAAAGACCGAGCTAAGAGTCTTAGAGGGGGGGGGGGGGGGGGGGGAGGGTGAATAGGACTATGCCAAATTAAAAAATAAACTGTGAAATTAAATAAAGATAGCACTTAAACATTCCACAATGCAGAAATGTAAAACAATCTAAAAAATCGAGTATTGAGAGGTTGATACAAACTTGGTTCTAAGGACAACCTGACACCAAAAATCAAAGGTTTATGGCAGGACAATCTTACTAGAACATGAGTGAGTATCAAAAACTCAAACTGAAGAGGATATAAAAGAAATAAATAGCAAAGGAAATAACTAAGAAATTACAACATTCCCAAACATGCATAAAAGAAATTACAACATTCTCCACAAATGCAAAAAGGAAAATTACAACATCCATAAAATGAAAGAAATAATCAATCACCACAAGACCAGAAATTATAGTGGTTCGCTTGTGTGTACGCCAATTGTTTAGAAAAATAGCCACATAACTACCCCACTCTTAATATCCTCACACAGTGGATATTAGCGTTTACATTGAAAATAGGTTCTTTAAGGTTCACTTAAAACCCTCACAATTGTGTCTTTCAAGTGGGCTTACACAATTTAAAAACCCTACACTTTGAGTTTTCTGGATCACCTCAGATAAACCAAAATAAAGAGATTTTTCTGGCCCAATCTCAATGAAACCAAAAGAATAAATTTTACAAAACTGTAAAATACTTATCTGGATATTCTCCTTTTGATGTAGCTCGAAAGAACCAATTCAGAGTATAAGTTCAACGTAGATGTTCAATGTTAACACTTACATATGAATAGGTTCTAAGTTCTAAATTGATTTTAAATTAAATCACCTTGGGCTAACTTGATTTGATTTTGATTCCAAGAAATGGGAATATATCAATCCCTCTTTCAAATAAAATTGGAATGCAGAATACAAAATCAAATGCAAAAAGCTAATTAAAGAGAATATAAAATAAGAACTAAATAGTTTAAGAATATCACTAACTTATCTCTTAAAGTGGTGTATTGATTTTGCTTGAATTAGATACCAAACTCTGAAATTCGTGTTCTATTTATAAGTGTAGAAATCGCATCTTCGACTGGTCCTGAGGTCTCCACGACTGGTCGTAGGACCAACAAATTTTTGAAATTTTGAGCGCAATAAGATCAGACCGTTTCATGACTGGTCGAAGGACTTGCTTGACTAACCTCCACGACTGGTCAAGTCCTGTCCACGACTGGTCGTGCGAGACTCAATTTAGTTGCTGGACTTTGACTCGAGCCTTGTAACAGCCCAAATTTTTGCCAACCTGGAATTAGACGTCCTTAGGCAATGGGCCGCTCCTATCACCTTATTAACTTGTCAGAACTGAATCCCACAGTCTAAAATCACTTCTGAACCCATTTCCTTCACAAATCCAACCCTTCACCACCTTGTTCTTTCAATTTTTCTAAGTACTTTCACCCTAGACACTATCTTAAACTAGCTAAGTAGTATAACTTGGATCACTTTATATACAAACTACAAAGGACTAAGTACCACCTCAGACAGAAATCTTATAGGACTAAGTCCTTTAGAATTGAGACAATGTAACTAAGTGCAAAACTAGATTAGCTACGAAATCTGCTAGAATCACTTTAAATACGATCTGCAAGACCTAAAACTTGCAGAATCATTGACGCTAGGTTACCCTAAAATCTAGGATCAATCTCATTACCCGGCTGCTCTCGGGAGCATCCCAAAACTCTATATCAGATCTGGACCGTACGTCGGAAGTCCGAATAACACAAAGTTAAGGAATTAGGACCGCATCGCTGGGCTTGACAACCGTCTCAGAAATCAAATCCAGATAATGTCCCACGGCTGTTCGCTTGAGTCCGGAGCGAGAGAGTGTGAAAACACATGTCTCTTTACAAAATAAATATCTTGAATAGTAATCTGAGACTTGTCGCTTGCGGGTCAGTATTAAGCAACCTGACCGTCAGAATCAGACCAAATTACACCCTTGAATCAGGAAAAATTTCATAAACATATCCATGTACTCGAAATCTCCGATCGAGTTCCACTGACCGTTGAACTGAAACTGGTCCGCCATTTGCGATCTGAGAATCTGACCGAAACAAAAATGTAACTCCACCTAGATCCACATCAGTGAGCTTAAGTCCGACCTTTGGCTTAAGGGGGGACTCCGGAAATGCTTCGTTGAGCTGAAACAAATGCCCTTTGGAAAAAACCCAAGTATACCTTGACTTTAAGTCTATTTTAGTGAGATTTTAGGCTATATAAGGACCTTAGAAACCTCTCTCTCACAGCCATACGAATTTGAGAGAAAACCTAGGAGAGAGAGAGAGAAAGTGAGAGAGTTGTGGGAGATCCTTCCTGCCTTTTTTCCTTCCTGCCTTGGGTGCTTAACCACCTCATTCTTATCGCTTTCCCGGCGATTTTAGCGACGTTTCTAGGTAAGAAACCTTAACCCTAAACTGATTTGGGGTTTTAAGAGTTGTAGGTTATGAAATAGCTAACCTATTTCATCATATAGATTGTCGAATCACCGTGTACAAAGCCTTAGCAAATCTTTCGACTCCGTTACGATTCTACGACAAAAGGTACGGACTTTAGGTGTATAGGTTATGGTTTTCAACGCTTTCAATGTCAGATAATGATATATTCATGATCTGCATGCAATTGCACATGTACAAAGTGCTTTCTGTTTTCTGTTTCGATTAAAGATGTAGATTATAGAATTTTACATATTCTAGGTATTCGTAGAAAATACCGTATACATATAAATTTTGGAAATATGTTTGACATGATTATTTGTTGTATGAATATACGATATATGGATAAAATACTTATTTGGTGAAAGGATTCGCCCAAATACATGTTTTACTAATATACACTATGTATGTAGAAATACTGTATTGTAGAAAATACCGTATACATATATATTTTAGAGATGTGTTTGCCATGATTATTTGTTGTATAAATATATTATATATGCGTAAAATACTTGCTTAGTGAAAGGACTCGCCCTAATACATGTTTGCTAACATACACTAAGTATGTTGAAATAGTGTATGCTAAGTGTTTGTGAAAATGCTTGTGAGAGTAAGTGTTTGGATGATGATGCCTTAGGTAGGTGTTGAGATGGGATTCTCAACTACCTTAGAGACCGGTATGATTTCCCCCATGTGGGTTGTTCACTTTAACTACTTATTTATGAAATATATGTGTTTGTATTCTTGTTTATATAGTGCTTCATAACATGCTTTATAACATGCTTTATAATATGCTTTATGATATGCTTGTTAACATGCTCAACTGATTGTATGATTTTATTTATATAAGGCGTATGTTTAAATTCATGTTTATGTTGTATGATCCATCATAGGTGATGGGGGAGTGGTGTAACGAATGCGTGTAACAGCTCTGGCAGCCCTAAATGGATAATACCAGACTTCGATTGTATGATTTGAATCTTGATCCATTACTGCTTTACCTATCTGCAATTGAATGTGATTAGGGCTATTGTATAGTCCAGGCAATCGGTAATGGGATTGAATTCGTGGCTATGATTCATTCGCCACGTGAGATGTGTTCGACGAACCCGAGTTGTACATTGGTTGGCGATAGTGGTTGGCCACACGAAGTGCTTATGCGCTTCATGTCGGCCAACTTGTCGTGCGCTCGAGCTAGCCGAGCTCGTCACGTAACCCGATTTGTCTAATGTATGTTCACCATGTTTGGACGCTACTGTTTGAACCTAGGGTATCAAACTTACTAGTGAAATCTCGTTAACCATGGTACCTCGATCCGCTAAGACTCATGAGCCGGGCATGGTGGTATGGGACACCGTGGTCGAGCTGTCGGCCTACGCTGGGGCCACGTGCTTCCTCATAGTGACCATTGAGCAACCAAACTCGTGAGCCGAATACGGTGGTATGGGACACTATATTCGAGCTGTCGACACCTACGGCAAGAGCCGAGTACAGTGAGACTTGTATTCGTGCTGACAGGTGATGAGTCCTTCGTAGTGTCTTCAAGTAGACTCTAAAGTCTGTGATTGGCGATGAGCCCTTCGCAGCAACTAGAGCATGAGTTGAGCCGAGTACGGTGAGACCTGTATTCGAGCTGACGGCCCGCGATTGAGTAGAGTATGGTGAGACCTGTATTTGAGCTGACGGCCAGTAATTGAGCCGTATACGGTGAGATCTGTATTCGTGTTGACTGGTGATGAGCCCTTTGTGATGCCTTCGCGATGGCTCTCGAACCATAATATCGTATGAGATTAACTAGGATTGACGACCCTAGAATGGATCATGTTTGGGAATGATACAAGGGAGGTACCTTAGTTTTCCAATACTGCTGTTTGAAATGGACTAATAACTACTTGGTAATCATGCTCATCATCACACCACATGTGCCTGGTAGATGTGGAGCACTGAGGGAGGTATGCATCCGCGAACGTAAGATGATGTCGCATGAGGGTGGTTTGGCAAGGGCATACATCATGACTACATTCATACTTGCATTAATAAGAGTAGTTAGGAGTGTTTGATTTTACTGCTTTATCATTACTGCTTGACTGAATTGATAACATGTTAACCTATGCTTTACTGTTCCACTGAGTTGATCACTCACTCCCACGTTACGGGACGGTGTTGTACACACCAACCAGATTTGTTGAGTTTCAAGTGATGGCGATGCTTATGAAGCAGAGCTGGACTACTTCTATGATGATGAGGAGGAGTTCTCCTATTTGTATCTCTCTGGCAGGTCTATGAAGACCTGGTATTGTATTGACGGGGCTATGATACTCAGGATAGAAGACATTACACTTCCTCACATTTGGTAAATTTTAGAATTGTACTTTAATTATTTAACCTAGTAACATTATCACACTCTGGAGACTCACCACAGTTTTTATATTTTATATGTCTATCATAGTCTTCCACTTGCAATTTAACTGTCTCTGGAGTATGATATGCTGTTTTGGCTTAATCTCACTCATGTTCAATGCACAATCACTGTCAACATTCAATCATTATTCATTTTGTTGCTTAAGTGATGTTCTGGAACTCGGGAGTTGAGTTTATGTTCGACCCCCGATTTTCGGGATGTTACAAGCCTGTAGACTAGTCGAACACTGGTTGATCACTGTTCATACGACCGATCGAGAAGTCTATAGGACTGGTTGAGGCTCTAACAAAAAATTCTAAAAACTATAAACAAACTTAGGACCGGTCGAGGATTTCTTGGACTGGTCGAGCTAGTGCTAGGACTAGTCGAACATAGCATAGGACTAGTCGAAAAACAGACTATGCACTTATAAAATGAGCCAATTGAATTATGTATTCAAAATGACCTATCCTAAGGGGTCTTTCATACCTTGTTAGTGATGTATGAACATTGAATCTTCTTTTACTTCAGTTGATAGTCATTCTTTGAAGTTCATAAAGCTTGAGAGCTTGACATAAGATGAAGCTTGAACTTGAGTCGTTTGAAGACTAACATTGAAGCTTGAGCTTGTGGTTCAAAGTAAAGAACTTTGTCTCGACTTGGACGAAGCTTTGAATACTTGAACTATTGAAGCTTGCAAGATTGAATTCACACTTGATGTTGAGCTTGAGCATGAACATGTAATCTTGCAAACATGTAATCTTACACTAGAAGTTCTTGAGGTAATGACCATTGTTCTTGTACGTGAGAAGCACATTCTTGAATATTTAGATGCACTACACAAGACACAGATTCCAAGAGGTTTTGACACTACAAAATTTGACAACCATAGGAGCTAAAAAATAAAACACTTAATGATATGCCTTTGGAGGCTATGGCCCTGATGAAGCTAGTGCAAATATCAATTGTGCTATGCAATGCCAAATGCATGAATCACACAAATCAACCATGCATCAGTCCTCCACATACAATGTGCTTAAGAGGGGCAACTCCATCACTTAGGGAGTCTCATAACAGTCAACCCAATGGCATAAACTATGACCAATCACATCTCAACTAAGCACACATATGATGCAGATGGTAATGGGTCATGAAGATAACTAAGTATGCCATGCAATAATGTTGTACGCTCCTCATAATAAGTTCAGGTCTAAGTACACATGGGGATGACTCATGAAAAACAATTAAGTACATCATAAGGTGAAGTTATACTCTCCTCTCAACAAGGTAGGATCTAGGCACTTAGATAATTTTACATGGAATAGAAGGGGCACAACTACTAGTGGGGGCCCAATAATTTGGGGTAGCCCACAAAGACTAAGAGAGCAATACTATGGGCCTAAAATGATAAGAATGGGCCTAACAAAGGGTCTAAGGTAGACATTCCACCACCAGTAGATGAGAATGAGCCTAACAAATGGGCTTAAAGGGGTCCACAATGGGGACATTTAACCACCATTGTCCCCTAGAAGGTGGCCCAACAAGGATTCTACCTGAAGCAAGGCCCAAGGCCCAAGTACTACCTTAAAAATAAAATGGGCAGCAATACATATATATCATATCACATAATGTGCCCCAAGAAAATGGCCTAAAACCTTCACACAACATCATGGGCCCCAAAAGGCAAACTATGGCCTAAGAACAATGGCCACCGAATTCATACATTATGTTGGACCTAGTGGACAGCCCATAAGCCCAAGCACATAGGCAAAAACATATCCAAGTTGGGTCAAATGGGCCCTTCAATATCAGCCCAAGTCTGAGTAAAATAGGTGGGCAATCAATGACCCAATCACACATACAATTCAGCTCACCAAGTCCAACATAATGTGAAAACAGTCCATGCACAAGGACTGGGCTAAGGCTGGACGTCCCAGCCCATCTGGGCCTGCTGGACATTCCAAAAATCTGGACTATGTTGGGTCCTCATTAATCAACTAAAGGTGGGCCTCATAAGGCACTAATTAAGCCTAAAAAAAATCTCAAGAATAAAGGCATGATGTATGTACACAAGTCTCTCCATTTGGTGGGCCTCACAGCCTGACAACTTTCAGCTATATAAAAAATATTTTAAGGCCCCTTGCTGGACTTTCTACCCACCCTACTTCTTGGGCCTGCTGAGGTCTAGTTGATAGTAAAACTGAGTGCACATTAATCTTATGATGGCTAACAATAATCGCAGAGGGCCCCACCAGATGGAGGGTGAAGATACAACACATAAATCAAGTGGGCCTGCTACTAGACTGCAAGTCCAGCAGCAGCCCAAAATATTGGGCGTCGCACATAGGCTGGGCAGTCCAATGGCCTGGATGGCCTGACCCAAAACAACACCAAGGTGGGCCCCACTTATGGACATCCCACCAAGGAATGGTCCCCATCCAAGTGAGCCACACACAGGGGAGGACGGCCTGGATAAGACATACATTAAGGTGGGCCACAAGGAGGAGGACGACCAGCCCATTGCTGGACGTCAGCCCAACTGGACATGTAGCAGTTGGGCTGCTGGCCCAGCTCTAAAATGACCCGAAAATGGGTGGTTCTGATGGCCCCCAAGCACATGAGGAGGGTCCCAACACTATGGACCACAAAATGGGTAAGAGGGGAGGCCTCAATCTCATACATACTTGAAACAAATTTATGGACAACAAGGTTGAAGTTAAATTATATTGCTGGAAATACTGTTTTCCCTGACTTGTACACCCCATTGGAGTGGACCCAGGCCCACTAAAAATTTGGGAAAAAGAGTGGCCAATAAGCCTTCATAAGTGTACAACAAGGTGGGGTCCACAAAAGTGGCCCACCATCCCCAAAACAAAACTGATATTTATATTTTTCCACCAGACAGAGGTTGGGCGGCCCAGAAATTTGGACCATCCCCACCCTTTGGGCCCGCTCCAATAACATCCATTCAAGGATGGTTGGAGGTGGGATTCAACATACATCAAGGTGGGGTCCACACCGCCAAGAATCTCCCCTTAATAAGGTTAAATCAAGTCTTCATGCAAGGCCAAAACCCCAACCAAAGATCAATCATAATAATTCAGAAAACAGTCAAGAAATTTCTAGACAACAACATATAGCTGAATATATCTATCCATATCTTGCTAGACAAAGGGAATACTCCACAAAAATAATGGTATGGCCTACCTAAGTGGGCCCCACAAACTTTCTAACCAAGATCCCACCTTAAAACTCATTGCATGTCACTTTAGGACAGTAAGTAGGACACCTAATGTCCAGAAAATGGACAGCAAGGGGCGTCCCAACTTCCTGGACGGTTTGGACATTCCAGGGCCTCTAAGTGGGCCACACATATCAGAAATCAATAATAGAGAAAGGAGAAAGGAAATCCAGCCATAGGAGAGGGGACTCCACCACTATTGAGGCCCTCTCCATCATCACAACCATACAACATTCACTATATCAAGATACAAGCTAGATCTTACACATGCATGATCTAGAAATCAAATCTAAGGTGGCGATGCCATCCCCGCCAAGGATTTAGGGTCTATATGACCCTAATAAGCCATAAATTAAAGGAAATTTACCATGATGGGGTCCATGGAGAATGGTCCCATCTATGGAACATGCACGCACAAGGTGGGCCGTTAGCCATACCCATGGAGACATGGGGGACCTCCACCATCACTTGATGGGCCCCACAAGCTCCCTTGAATGAGAACAAGAAGATCTAAGAAAGAAAAGCTGAAAACTATTATAAATGGGCACCCACTTCACAAGATCTCCTAGTTTCTCGTATCTCCAAGCTCCTTAAGATCCAAGGGTTATAAATCTTTGGTTAAGATTATGTTTTGAGGGTTAGATGGAGGGGTTTTTGAGAGAAAAGGGGGATGGAGTTGCTGGAATATGGGGGATGTTTTTCTCTCTTATAAATGGAGAGGAAGAAAAGAAAATGAAGAGAAATGAGAGAGAGAGAGAGAGAGAGGGAGAGGTGTAGCAAGAGAATGATTAGTTTTTTTTTTTTTTTTTTTAATGAAAAGATGGGTTATAATTACACATGGGATAGGGTATTGTTATGATGAGTTTGGGAGAAAGAACCCATGCTTGCTAGGGGCTAGGGGTCTACGCTAGCTAGGCCATCATGGAATGGATGATGTCATGCTTCCTAGGGTGGTGTGCACACATGCTAGGTGGGTCCCACCAACATGATCAAGGGTCCAAATAAAGCGCAGCCTACAACTTTTAATGTTCACATCGAATTTATGCATAAGACGCGGCGTTGGAATCGCGGGGCCAACGCGGTCGCAAAGGTATAGGTTTCGAGTTGATTCGGGTCGGGTTTATAGGATGACATTTAAGGATGATTGCAAACGCTACTTATAGGTTGCTGGTCGCCGGAATTCGATCGGTAGGACCGTGGGACTAACAGAACAAAACAGATACTCGATTAAGGGTCTGACAACTCTCCCCACCAAAAAAAAAAATTTCATCCTCAAAATTTACCACTTCCAAGACAAAACAGGGAACAAGGTAAAACATCATCGCATATATATATATATATATCAATCAACATAAAGCAGTACATAATACAATGCAAACAATCAATCGAACATATGAGTATAGCGCTCCCTAATCTCTGCGTCACGCTCCTAAGACTCCTCTGCCTCCAAATGTTGACTCCACCAAACCTTCACTAGGGGAATGACCTTAGTCTGGAGAACCTGTTCCTTTCGATCAAGGATGCAAATCGGCTACTCAATATAAGAAGCATTCTCACAGACCTCAAGGGGCTGGCAATCAATCAACGGAATAATGTTCGACCCACATTTCCACAACATCGATACATGAAACATGTTGTAGATACCGGACAACTCAGAAGGTAAGGCGAGCCTGTAGGCCACGACGCCTACGCACCTAATGATCTCAAAAGGTCCTATGAGTCTTGGAGCGAGCTTGGCCTTTGCTCTAAACCGCACCACGCCCTTCATGGGCGAGACCTTGAGATACACCATATCCCCAACTGCAAACTCAAGGGGTCGACGCCGACGATCAGTAAAACTCTTTTGCTGGCTCTAAGCTATGTGCATCCTCTACTAGATGATGTCGATGACCTCTGACGACACCTGCACAAGCTTGGGACCTAGGAGATGACGCTCTCCAACCTTGGTCTAACAACTAAGAGATTTGCACGATCTGCCATATAGTGCCTCAAAAGGAGCCATGCCAATGGTCGCCTGATAGCTGTTGTTGTATACGAACTCGGTAAGGCGCAAATGGTCATCCCAGCTACCTGTGAAGTCGATCACGCAAGCTCTGAGCATATCCTCTAGGATCTGCTTGACCCTTTCGGTTTACCCATCCATTTGTAGATGATAAGCGGTGCTGAACTGCAAGGTAGACCCCATCGCCTGCTGAAGGCTCCTTCGAAACTGAGACGTAAATCTGGGGTCTCGGTCAGAAACGATCAAAATTGGAATGCCGTGTACTCTCATTATCTCCTCAATGAATATCCTCGCAAGCCGATCCAGAGGCCAGGACACACGAATCGGAATAAAATGCGAGGACTTCGTCAGATGATCGACGATAACCCAGATGACGTCGTGACTACGTTGAGTCTTCGGTAAACCCATGATGAAATTAGTGGATATGTGCTCCCATTTCCACAGTGGAATGCTTAACGACTGCAAGGGACCAGGGTGTCTCTGGTAGTTGGCCTTGACATGCTGGCAAGTGTCATACTCGACCACAAAACTAGCAATCTGGCGCTTCATCCCCGACCAAAAATACTACCTTCTCATATCTTGATACATCTTTGTGGAGCCCGGGTAGATAGTAAGTCGCGATTGGTGTGCCTCAATCATCAAATCTCTTCGCAACTCTGGCATGTCCGGAACACACAATTGGCCTCTAAAGCGAAGTCCACCATTGGATCCAATCTCTTAGTCTGACTGCTCCACGGATGTTGCCTCTGTTTGGTATCCCTGTAATGACTCATCTGTCTGCTGAGCCTCGATCACCCTTGCGACAAGAGAGGATTGAATTGACAAGCTCGAAAGCTTAACAATAGAGGACTCTAAACCAAACTCAAAGTCGAACTCCGCTACATCCTTAAGCATCTTCCATTCACGAACCATCATCTGCGCTACCAGGCCTCGTGGTTGATGGCTGAGCGCGTCTACCACCACATTTACCTTGCCCAGGTGGTACTGAAGGTCAAAATCATAATCCTTTAGGAGTTCCATCCTTCACCTCTGTCGCATATTTAACTTCGACAGTGAAAACAAATACTTCAGGCTCTTATGGTTCGAGAAGAGCTCAAACCTAACCCCATAGAGATAATGTCTTCACACCTTCAGTGTGAAGACAACTACTGCTAACTTCAGATCATGTGTGGGGTAATTCAGCTCATGGACCTTGAGCTGGTGCGAGGCATATGCCATTGGCATCTCGTGCTATATTAGGACAACACCCAAACCAACTCTCGAGGCATCAGTAAACACAACGAACCCATCACTCCTAGAGGGAAGAGTGAGGATGGGGGTGGACTTAAGGCGGTCCTTCAACTCCATAAATGCCTCCTCACAGGTGTCACTCTAGACGAACTCGGTGCCCTTCCATGTCAACTAGGTCAGCGGTGCTGCAATGCAGGAGAATCCCTCAATGAATCGTCGATCATATTCTGCTAGACTAAGGAAACTATGGATCTCAGATGCGTTCGTGGGCTGGCCCCACTCATGCACTGTATCGATCTTCAAGGGGTCCACAGCGACACCCTCCCTAGTCACAATGTGACCGAGGAACTTCACCTCCTCCTACCAGAACTTGCACTTCTTTAGCTTCGCATATAGCTAGTGGGCATAGAGAGTCTCCAACACAATTTGCAAATGCTCCTCACGGTCCTCCTGGGTCCTCAAATAGACCAGAATGTCATCGATGAAGACTATAAAAAACTGGTCGAGGTAGGGTCGGAAGACCTCATTCATCAGTTGTATAAAGATGATGGACGCATTCGTCAGCCTAAAAGACATGACTAGAAACTCAAAATGACCATAGTGTGTTCGGAAAGCTGTCTTCAGAATGTCCTCCAATTGGAACTGAATCTGATGATAGCCGGACCATAGGTCAATCTTGGAAAAAAACTATGCACCCTGCAGCTGGTCGAATAAATCATCAATCCTCAGGAGCGGGTATCTGTTTTTGATAATGACTTTGTTGAGCTCACGGTAATCCATACAGAGCCTCAACGAGCCATCTTTCTTCTTCCCGAACAATACCGGGGCTTCCCACGGTGAACTGCTACGATGAATAAAACCTAACTCCTGCAACTCGTCCAACTACGCCTGCAGTTCCCGTACTCCATCGGTGCCTTACGATACGGGGCCTTTGAGATAGGCGCGATACTGGGCAGAAGATCTATCTGAAACTCTATCTATCGGCCGACGACAATCTCGGAATCTCCTAAAACACATCGAGGAACTCACAAACAACTGGTAACTGCTCAAAACACCCAGCCACTGACTCCTCTACTGCACAGGCCAACAAACTTGACAACGGCTCTCCTTTGGGCTTAGCAACGAACTAGAATAATGGCAAGCCGGGTATGCAGAATGTGACTGTCCTGGGGAAACAGTCCAACTCAGCGTGGTACTCGGCAAGCCAATCCATACCCAAGATAACATCATACTCGATCATCGATAACACGAACAAATCTACAGGTAGAAACATATCCCCAACTAGAACGGGACACGATGATTAGAAATGAACCAAAACTGCAGACTTGCCCAAGGGAGTCGATAATGATAAAGCCGCACGATCAGACTTCGACGGTAGACCAGTCGATCGACAGAACTCCTTGGCTATGAATGAATGAGATGCTCCAGAATCAAATAATACACAAGCAATAGAAGCGGAGACAAGAAGTATACCCTCAACTACTCCTCCCGACGATTGAGGGTCCTGCTGAGTAGCATAGAATCTGCCCTGAGCTGGTAAGGGAAGCAAGCCTGACGATTGAGGGTCCTGACCTTGCACCTGCTACGCGGTATAGAATCTGCCCTGGGCCTGTAGGGGAGGTGCCTGTCCCCTTTGCATCTGCGGTCTCTGATGCTGCTGCGGTCACTTCAGCGGCCTACCTTGCTGCCTCTGCTGTTGCGGAGGAGGCCTAAGAGGCTAGTGCTGGGGTCGCTGCTACTACTGCTGTAGAGGCTGGTGCGGGGCTGCTGTGGTGCCCTCGGTTGCTGCTGGGGATGGGGACACTCATGCCTACAATGCCACGTAAGTCCACATCCAAAACAGACTCCAGTAAACAGACCAAAAGAAGAAGTTGGTTGCACCGCTGACGTTCTAAACCCTATGCCGATGGTACTGATGCTGGTGGGAGCTATCGGAGTTCGCCTACCTCTTCCAGTCTCCTCCCTAATCTCGGGCCCTCTGAAAGGTAGCCTAATCATCCTCATAAACTAAGACCCTTTATACAATGTCAGTGAATGTCGTAAGAAGATACCCAACCACTCAACTCCTAAAAGCGGGACACAAGCCGTTTACAAAATGGCAGGCCTTCCGCCTCTCATCATCCACTAAGTAGGTCGTGAAATGGGACAAGGTAACAAAACGGGCCTTGTACTGTGATACTGTCATATCTCCCTGAACAAGAGTCTTAAACTCTAAAGCTCTCTACTGTTGAACATACTTAGAGAAGAACTTCTAGTCGAAATGATCCATGAAGTCCTCCCAGGTCCATACAAAATCTCTCCCAGCTAATCTGGAAACAGAAGCCCACCAGTGCTGGGTCTCACCCTGAAAAAGAAAAACTGCCAACTGAACTCACTATTGCGATGTGCATCTCATGGTGTTAAAGATCTTCTCCACCTCGGTACGTCATAACTCGGCTACTATAGGATCAAGCTCACACCTGAAACGTGGGGGATCATGCCGACAAAAATCCCGAAGTAGAGCACTCACACGAATCTGCTCCCTCTGATCTAGTGTCTCCTTTGATTGTCTACTCTGCCCCTAGAGGTTGGCTGTAACTGCTTGGAGCATCAGTTGTAACTGCTTGGCACCAACTGGTATAGTAAGGGCTAGAGGGGCGGCATCGGCCTTAGGCGGAGGTGCAGGAACTGCGGGAGCTTCTGGCATAGGCATGGCAGGCTCTGGTGGAGGAATAGGATCAACTAGAGGTGGAATAAGAACCTCCAGAATAGGATCGGGACTAGGATCCGCAACAGATGGAGCGGGGCGCGCTCGGGTCAATCGGGCACTGCAGGTGTCTCTCCTGCCTTGTCGGGATAGCATAGTCTACAGAAACAACAAAGGCGTCTAAGGCTGATGGATGTTAAAGAACCAAATAAAAAGAATACGCATTTGGGACACTACTTGCCCTAAGCTCAAAGCGGATATGTGATGTTGTCCTGAGTTATTCCTGGGTTATTTGTTATGATTTGATACTTACTCTTATCACGCCTCAGACTCAGAAACCGTGCTCACTAAATTTTCGATCGCTGAATCCGGTAGCAATAGCCTCCGTCGTGCCCCATTCTCAGCTCTTGGCACCCGTTCACTAGGTTCTGATCCTGGGATCCTACAAGGAGGATTTCTATAACATAAGTCTGATTCATAATGAACATACCCAAGATCATAACATCATAACCACAGATAATAACTATAGGAACAACATTAAAAAATCCACTAAGAATTTAAAACTTTTATAAAACAAGGTTCGAAAGAGAAAGATACAAGGGCTATAAAGTAAAACTCTAAAAGATCCGCGACAACTCCTGCTCCTGCTCCTACTCACTGCCTAGAATCACTTGCATGCATTAATCGTGCATAAGCTTATAGAAAGCTTAGAGGGCGGTATAATTGTGTGTAGGACAGGTGCCATGAATGCAAGATCAGAGAATGCAAAGTGTGTGGCAAGATCATGAATACCAACAACCGTAACAACGCTGTGCAAATGCAAGGCAGGAATACCGTCTGCCAACCAAAGGCTATGCAACTTAATGCAAAATACCATCAGCCATCCCAAGGCTAAGCAATGTGGGCCTATACAGCCAAGTGTCATATGCAATGTGCAATGAAATCATGCCAATCCTCATATCAAGTCCACATATCAGTACAGTTCCTCTCTAGGAAATCACTGGGGTCAAGTACACTCCACATAAACTGCCTCCTCCCTAGCCGCATAGCCCAGCGAGTATAAGAGACCTCACAACCCACCTGTGGACAGCCAATCACCAATAAGGCTCGACGAAAGCGGACCATTTACGAGCTGGTCAAACTCAGCTTATCTTAAATGCCCCCTCACTCGGGCGGATAATGTCACGCTCCTTTCCAACCAACCACGATATAGTGGGAGACACAGCCTAATGGTAAAGGCACCGACGCTCATGTTTTCCACTCGGTGTCGATGTTGGAGCATCTCCTTGTACCATGAAGGTTATGCGACTTTCACCCAAGGACATCCAACGTGCCCACAGTGCTCAAACTAATATTTTTGGTGTCCAAATCTGGCCAGCCATGATATGCCTATGGAGGCTACTGCCCTGATGAAGCTAGGGCGAATATCAACCGTGCTATGCAATGCTAGATGCATATATCACACAAATCAACCATGCATCATTCCTGCACATACAGCGCGCTCAAGAGGGGCAGCTCCATCACTTAGAGGGTCCCATAACAGACTGCCCAATAGCATAAACCATGACCAATCACATCTCAACCAAGCACACATATGATGCACATGGGAATGGGTCATGAAGATAACTAAGTATGCCATGCAATGATGTTGTACTCTCCTCATAATAAGATCGGGTCTAAGTACACATGGGGATGACTTATGAAAAACAACAAAATACATCATGCGGTGTAGTTATACTCTCCTCTCAACAAGGTAGGATCTAGGTACTTGACAATTTTACATGGAATAGAAAGAGCACAACTACTAGCGGGGGCCCAACAATTTAAGGTAGCCCATAAAGACTAAGAAAGCAATACTATGGGCCCAGAGTGATAAGAATGGGCCTAACAAAGGGTCTAAGGTGGACATTCAATCACCAGTAGATGAGAATAAGCCTAACAAATGGGACAGAGGGGTCCACAATGGGGACATTTAACCACCATTATCCCCTAGAAGGTGGCCCAACAAAGATTCTATCTAAAGCATGGCCCAAGGCCCAAGTATTACCTTAAAAATAAAATGGGCAACAATACATATATATCATATCACATAATGGCCCCCAAGAAAATGGCCCAAAACCTTCACACAACATCATGGGCCCAAAAAGGCAAACTATGGCCCAAGAACAATGGCCACCGAATTCATGCATTATGTTGGACCTAGTGCAGCCCATAAGACCAAGCACATAGGCAAAAACATATCCAAGTTGGGTCAAATGGGCCCTTCAATATCAGCCCAAATCTGGGTAAAATAGATGGGCAATCAAGGACCCAATCACACATACAATTCAGCCCACCAAGTCCATCATAATATGAAAACAGTCCATGAACAAGGACTGGGCTAGGGCCGGACGTCCCAGCTCATCTGGGCCTGCTGGACATACCCAAAATCTGGACTATCTTGGGTCCTCATTAATTAACTAAAGGTGGGCCTCATAAGGCACTAATTAAGCCCAAAAAAATCTCAAGAATAAAGGCATGATGTATGTACACAAGTCTCTCCATTTGGTGGTCCTCACAGCCTGATAACTTTCAGTTATATACAAAATATTTTAAGCCCTCTTGCTGGACTTTCAGCCCACCCAACTTCCTGGGCCTACTGAGGTCCGGCTGATAGTAAAACTGAGTGCACATTAATCTTATGATGGCCATCAATAATGACAGAGGGCCCCACCAGATGGAGGGTGAAATACAACACATAAATTAAGTGGGTTGGCTGCTGGACTGTAAGTCCAGCAGCAGCCCAAAATACTGGGCGTCACACATAGGCTGGGTGGTCCAATGGCCTGGATGTTTTTCCCCAAAACAACACCAAGGTGGGCACCACTTGTGGATGTCCCACCAAGGGATGGTCCCCATCCAATTGAGCCACACACAGGGGAGGACGACCTGGATAAAACATACATTAAGGTGGGCCACAAGGAGGAGGATGACTAGCCCATTGCTGGACGTCAGCCCAGCTGGACGTCGAGCAGTTGGGCTGCTGGCCTAGATCGAAAATGGCCCAAAAATGGGTGGTTCTGATGGCCCCCAAGTACATGAGGAGGGTCCCAACATGATGGACCACAAAATGGGTAAGAGGGGAGACCTCAATCTTATACATACTTGAAACAAATTTATGGATAACAAGGTTGAAGTTAAATTATACTACTGGAAATACTGTTGTCCCTGACTTGTACACCCCATTGGAGTGGGCCCAGGCTTACCAAAAATTGGAAAAAAGGGTGGCCAACAAGCCTTTGAAAGTGCACCTGCTAGAGCCCTGGTTTGTGAAGTTATGTGAATGGTAAGTCAGACTGGCTACAGAACTTGATAGGAAGATTATTTCAAGCGTCTGCCTCAACCAGATGTGTGAAAGCTCACAATAGGTAAATCATAGCCTCACATCCCATGTCCCAAAACACCAGGTGATTAAAACCCTTAAAACAAGATAGACATCTTAGGGTTTTTAAGGTGAGATAACTTTTTCAAGATAGGAAAATCTCTATGTTTTTCTCGCCTTGTCGATCTTATCGAAACACCCTCGATATGATCGACCTATTCTATCGATGTCCTTGATACCTTAACGATATTATCGATGAGAGGATAAAAAGTGTCCAACAACTAAAAATTCATCTGGACGAATTTATCGATGTATCGATACACATATCGATATCATCGATATAAGTACAAATATGTCCAGCAACTTCATAACATATATGGATGAATTATCGATGTATTGATACACCTATCGATATCATCGATAATTGAATCTCAAGTCCATCGAGAGTGGCTCGATAAGATCGACAAACAGTTTTTCGGCGCCTCTGTTTTTCAAAGAACATCTCAAAAGTCTTCGATTGCGTCAATGCTCTTCCGATATGATCTGAATTCAAATGTCGATAACATTAGAAGTCCATCGATGATATCGATCGTGGGCGCGCATTTCTTACAGCAGATATCTCAAGTTATTTTTAACTATGATCAGGGGCCCTTCGATAGAATCAATATTCAAATATCGATGATATCGGCACCAGGTCGATTGCATCGAACAAGGACACAAATCGTCCAGCAAGCTTAAAGATAAATCCACTGGATTTATCTATGCATCGACTCTGATCTCGATATCATCAACATTCAAATTCTGATGATCTCGATGGTTCCCCTGATCATTCATGAAAACCTGAAATATCTCAAAGTCAAGTCTCTCTCATTTTTCAAATGCTGATGGATCGATCCTCTCCTCGATGGAATTAGAGTTTGAAATCTGATGACATCGACCATGGTCTCGATTCATCGACCTATTGGTAAGAAGTTTCAAAAGCGTATGACATTGAGTCCGAGTCATCGAGCAGACCATCGATGCTATCGAGAGTATACGCTCGATGATATCGAACTTCGTCATAAATGTGACCGTTTTATATCTGTTGGAACTTTTTGCCTATATATAGAGGACTTGTCTTTTATTGCTATAAGAGAGAATAGAGAGAGTTTTTGTGTGTTTTAACTTACATCTTATACCCTAAGCCCTTTCTCTCAAGGGAGTTCATCCTCCAATCCACCCTCACCATTGATATTCAATAGAGTGGATTGGAGAATGAACTTTCGCATTCAAGGATCCTTCAGCTACTACCTGATTGGAAATCATTATGCTGGGATACCTTGAATGCATGAGATTAGAACTACTCTACCTTCCTTATAGGTAAACCTTTAGAGAGTAGGATTCCATCTTAACCTTGACCCAACCCTAAGCCTAGTCTTGGTATATCTTTTGTGTTGTAGATCAAGGGAGTAGAAGACTCTTCGTCAACAAGGAGGAGGAGATCTTCGGCGTTGTGCGTAACGGGACTCATCAACTTATCTGTAAGTATCTAGAGTCCAAGAGAACACTTGTGATCATTCCTTTTTAAGATTGGGTCTTAAGTGGTTCTCACCCTTTGAAGTCCTCAATGAGGCCTCCGGTGGGAGTGTACATGGTGGGTGCGTTGTGTGGACCCTTGCTCTGTGGAGAGCATAAACATCTAGTTAGGAGTGAACCAGTAAAACTCTAGGGTTAGAGGTGAACCGAGTAGAAACCTCTAGGTGTGTTGTGTGGACCCTTGCTCTATGGAGAACATAAACATCTGGTTAAGAGTGAACCAGTAAAACTCCAGGGTTAGAGGTGAACTGAGTAGAAACCTCTGTGTAAAGGGTGAAGGTGAACCTGATTTAAAACCTTAGGTTTAAGGTGAACCCTGGGAAACCTCCTTAGTGAAATTCGGTACACTCAAGGGTTGAGTGCGGCAGCCGAGAGTGGAGTAAACTTATCGTCGAACCACTATAAAATGACTGTGTTTGTGATTGCTTTTCTATATATGTGATTCATGACAATGCATTCATATTCATATATCTGATCACATCTCACACACATACATAGTCACATCCAACATAGACTAAGTTACATATTACTATATCTTAATTAGTTTGTGATTGGATCCTCTACCTGGCTTGGAAGCTAGTAGAGTTACATTTGAGTAATCTTGAAAATTGAATACATGATAGGTTAGAGTGATAGGATTTTTAATATAACTCATAAATCTTTAAAAAGTCCTATTCACCCCCTCTAGGAGATATTGACATATTCCAACTTCAACTCAAGCAGTCTTCACCGCTATTTCAATTGGTATCAGAGCGGGTCTCTCTTTAAGGGCTTCACCGCCTAGAGAGTGATCTTGACTGAAGTTGAGAATATGGCTAAAGGAGAGGGCTCATTAGTCAACCAGCCTCCATTATTTGACTGCTCAAATTATGCATACTGGAAGGCTAGGATGCACTACTTTCTGAGATCTTTGGATCATGACGTTTGTGATATAATTGAAAGCGGATATGTGCCACCAACGGATCAAGTTGTACTAGATAGTGGCACAACTATCACAAAACCCAAATTAAAGAGATGTGGACGACGTTTAATAAAGATAAACAGACTCCTAAAGCTAAAGCTATGAACGCCATCTACTGTGCCATGTCCCAGGATATTTTCAGTCAAATCAGTATGTGTGAGACATCAAAAGAAGCATGGGATTTATTGGAAACAACCCATGAAGGCACAAGCACTGTGAAGCAATCCAAACTTCAACTCCTGACTTCATAGTTCAAAAGTCTCAGAATGGAAGAGCATGAGACATTTATAGAGTTTTTCACAAAGTTAAATATCATATGCAACTCCATGGGTGGATTGGGAGAGAAAGTTCTGGTACCAAAAATTTATAGGAAAATTCTAAGATCCCTACTAGAACGATTTAATCCCAAGGTTATAACAATTGAGGAGTGTAGGAATATTGATGAGATGAAAGTAGAAGAATTGGTAGGTTCCTTACAAACTTTTGAACTACACTTCACTCAATCCCAAAAATCCAAAAACACTGTCCTAAAAACTTCAAAGAAAATATTTCATGAGGATAGTGGAAGTGAAAGAGAGGATGATGATGAGGAAGTGGCTTTGCTGGCACAAAAATTCAGAAGATTCTTTCAAAAGAATCGCGGTCGTCCCTCTAGAGGAAGAAAGGTGAATAACAAACCTCCTGTAGGCAAATTTGGTAAAAGAACCAAAGAACCTCAATGCTACGCCTGTCACGAGTATGGATACCTATCTACCGAATGCCCAAATAGAAAAACTAAGGGCAAGGCTATGGCCGCCACATGGGATGATACTAAGGAGTCGAATTCAGAATTTAGTGACTTAGAAAGCGACGGAGATCAGAAATCATTGAAAATACTTATGGTCTCCACTGCTTCAACCATCCCCACTGAATCTTAGAATAAGAAAGAACAGCTAGCAACTGAATCATTTTCATCTAACAATGAGGAAACTGAAGAAAAAGAAGAAGAAATCGAAGAGGATAAACTGCAAGATGCCTATAATCAGCTTTATATTCATAGCATCAATATCTTCAAAAGACTCAGAATAGTGGAGAACAAAAGCAAGCTGCTGCAAAAAGATCTGGATAAAACACTGGAGATCAATTCACACCTAATTAATGATCTACAACAATATTATGCAAATAATGACAAGTTGGAAAGAATCAACCTATCCCTAAAAACTGAATCATCTAAGCTTACCAAACAAATTGAATTGTTAGAAGAAGAAAATAGGCATCTCAAGAATGAGAATCACACACTCCGCTATGACTTAGAGAAATATAGAAAATTTGCTGAAATAAACTATAAATTTTCTCAGAGTGGTTAAAAGCTTGAAAGGATGTTAGGGATTGGAAGGCTCGAAAAGGATAAGAGTGGCCTAGGGTATGAGAAAACCAAGAAGAAAACAGGAAATGCAGTACCAACAACTAAATCATCGGCTGCTTCAGGGAGCAATATAAGAATCTCTCCAGTTTGTCATTTATGTGGTGATAGAGGTCATTATGAGGTTGAATGCCTAATACCTAGACGGACTTTACATAACTCTGGACAAAATCACATTGGTAAATTCAAACCGATCAGAGAAACACAAAATGTCAAGAGTACACCTAGGAGAAATACTTATCTATCACCACCTAAGATGAAAGACAGGATAAAGAAGTCTGTTTCAAAATGGATAGAAAAAGAAAAACAAAATTATCTTATGACTAATCTTCACATACCCTGATCTCAAATCTTTTGTATATAAAATTTTATATGTTTATAATTTTGCTGTATACAGTGTGTATACATAATTTTTGTTGAGAATACTGTTGATAGAAATATGAAGAGTATATTTGAAGATCTGTCTGAATGAAGAAAATTGAAAAGATCCATCTTCGATATGAGCGTCGATTGGTCACTTGTGAATTTCGATCATATCGAGTGAGAATCGATATCATCGATGACTCTCCGAGTAGCTGAAACGCCAAGACGATTGTTCTTCCCTAGAACTTGAAATTAAGAATCAAAATTCGGAAACTGAGAACATGATTAAAGGGATAGGTAGTCGCTGCTTGGTAAGAATCAGTAGATCAAGAAGAAGTGCCTCGTCGGGCGCTCTCAGTCTTGGATATTTCATCTTTCCAAGATGAAAAAACACAAAGGATTGTTCCATCCACAGTGTGCATCAACTGAAAAGAAGAAAGGTAAGCATGATGCTACCACCTCTTCTCCTTCATTCAACTTAAATCTTGTGGTGGAACGAATGGTTCACAGAAAGAGTATTGAGCCCTTTAGGATCATCGATCTTTTAAAACAAATTGGATGGGAAAATGTTGTGAACATTGGAGGAACTTTTCAACATAATCTAGTACATCACTTTCTAAGTTTGGTTTACAATGTTGAAAATGATCCCCTAGTTATCTCAGTCGTGGTCATGAATCGGGTTGAATACATCACACCAAACTGGGTAAGTAGATGATTAACATGCAAATGACTGGAATAACTGTATCTAATCGAAATATGAATGGTCTAGGTGTGTGGGGGGAAGTTACTCGAGCATTGTGTAATGGTGCCACAATTCCCAGGAATACCAAAAATGTTCTTCATGTCAAGCATCTTGATCCTACCTATAGGATTCTTCACAACATTTTTAGCTCTAACGTCTATCCCTGTGAAGTCTCCGGGAACAAGCTCTCGCCATACATCCTTAACATTCTGTACGATATTTATCTGGGAATTCCAATATGCCTACCCACTCTGATTATACAGCGGCTGATTCATGTGTCTACAGAAGCATCCGTGACTACACTACCATTTCCATGTCTTCTATCTAAACTTTCACAACAATTCAGACTGCCATTGTCCCATGATCTCCCTCATCCATGTGCATGGTTCAATTATGAAGACATACATAAACTAAACATCTTTGAAAATGTGTTTTGTGGAGGAAGAACCAGTTCAATTCCTGGCAGTAGCAGTCCGGTGCACAGTTCTGACTCTGTTGAAGTCATTCCAAACATCCCTATATGAGACAGTATACAAGAGATTCTGGATGGACAAGCTCACATTGTGAAGCGACTAGATGACTGCGAAGCCATCTTTTCAAAGTTCGACAACGATTGGTGGCCCTGCAATGCGCAACAAAACAAGTTCTGAAATGGCTACTTACTCCATAAGCTTACTCAGGATAAACATTTATCACATCCCTGAAGTTCTCCTGAAATGCTCCGGGCCTAAATATTTTTTGAATGTCTATGATCATATTTTATGGTGTGATGAATTACAGACGTGGCAAGGTTGTTTGTTTTTTTTTTCTTTGTACATATACCTCGATGAGGGTTGCTTATGAGAAGAAATTTTTTTTTGGATAAACTGTTTTCTTTACAAACTTATGGAATGCATATGATATTCCCTGCTTATCTTAATCACTACTTTATCTGAATGCATCCATATTTCTGCCTGGCATGCGTTGTTTTACTCATATCTTTTACTGCCATATTTAAGTTAATTTTTCCCTAGTTTATCAAGTTATGGTTTGCATATGATTGAAAACTGCTATACCTTATCTAATATGCATTCATTTCTGAGATTGATGTTTGACCAAAATGCACTAACTCTTATACATCAAATTCATCTTCTTATGCTTATTGGTTCTCCTATGCAATTCACTCTTCAGTCAATATCACTTGCTATACCTTTGCCAATGACTGACAAAAAGGGGGAGAATAATTCAAAACACCCCGAGCAGAAAATTGTATATCTGATGATGTTACAGGTGTGAGGGGGAGTAGCTGCACCAAGAAAGGGGGAGTTTTGAAGTAAGGGGGAGCAGATACTTCTAGAATGTGTACATGGGGTAGAAAAATTGTAAAATTGTGTAAATGCATGTACACATAATTTAGGGTGTGTCTAGAAGTATTGTAGGGTGTTTTGGGTATTTTGTCATGTAATTGACAAAGGGGGAGATTAAAAGTGCACCTGCTAGAGCCTTGATTTGTCAAGTTACGTGAATGGTAAGTCAGACTGGCTACAGAACTTGATAGGAAGATTATTTCAAGCGTCTGCCTCAACCGGATGTGTAGAGGCTCGCAATAGGTAAATCATAGCCTCACATCCCATGTCCCAAAACACTAGGTGATTAAAACCCTTAAAACAAGATAAACATCTTAGGGTTTTTTAGGTGAGAAAACTTTTTCAAAATAGGAAAATCTCTATGATTTTCTCGCCTTGTCGATCTTATCGAAACACCCTCGATATGATAGACCTGTTCTGTCGATGTCCTCGATACCTTAACGATATTATCGATGAGAGGAAAAAAAGTGTTCATCAACTAAAAATTCATCTGGACAGATTTATCGATGTATCGATACACATATCAATATCATCGATATAAGTACAAATATGTCCAGCAACTTCATAACATATCTGGACGAATTATCGATGTATCGATACACTTATCGATATCATCGATATTTAAATCTCGAGTCCATCGAGAGTGGCTCGATAAGATCGACAGACAGTTTTCCGGCGCCCCTATTTTTCAAATAAAATCTCAAAAGTCTTCGATTGCATTGATGCTCTTCCGATATGATCTGAATTCAAATGTCGATAACATCGGAAGTCCATCGATGATATCGATCGTGGGCACGTATTTCTTACAGCAGATATCTCAGGTTGTTTTTAACTATGATCGGGGGCCTTTCGATATAATCGATATTCAAATATCGATGATATTGGCACCAGGTCGATTGCATCGAACAAGGACACAAATCGTCTAGCAAGCTTAAAGACAAATCTGCTGGATTTATCGATGCATCGACTCTGATCTCGATATCATCGACATTTAAATTCCGATGATCTCGACGGTTCCCCCGATCATTCATGAAAACCTGAAATATCTCAAAGTCAAGTCTCTCTCATTTTTCAAATGCCGATGGATCGATCCTTTCCTCGATGGAATCGAAGTTCGAAATTCGATGACATCGACCATGGTCTCGATTCATCGGCCTATTGGCAAGAAGTTTCAAAAGCTTATGACATTGAGTCTGAGTCATCGAGCAGACCATCGATGCTATCGAGAGTATATGCTCGATGATATCGAACTCTGTCATAAATGTGACCGTTTTATATCCATTGAAACTTTTTGCCTATATTAGAGGACTTGTCTTTTGTTGCTGTAAGAGAGAATAGAGAGAGCTTTTGTGTGTTTCAACTTACATCTTATACCCTAAGCCCTTTCTCTCGAGGGATTTCATCCTCCAATCCACCCTCACCATTGATATTCAATAGAGTGGATTGGGGAATGAACTTCCGTATTCAAGGATCCTTTAACTACTACCTGATTGGCAAATCATTATGCTGGGATGCCTTGAATGCATGAAATTGGAACTACTCTACCTTTCTTATAAGTAAACCTTTAGAGAGTAGGATTCCATCTTAACCTTGACCCAACCCTAAGCCTATTCTTGGTATATCTTTTGTGTTGCAGATCAATGGAGCAGAAGACTCTTCGTCAACAAGGAGGAGGAGATCTTCGGCGTTGTGCTTAACAGGACTCATCAACTTATCTGTAAGTTTCTAGAGTCCAAGAGAACACATACGATCATTCCTTTCTAGGATTGGGTCTTAAGTGGTTGTCACCCTTTGAAGTCCTCAACGAGGCCTCCGGCGAGAGTGTACGTAGTGGGTGCGTTGTGTGGACCCTTGCTCTGTGGAGAGCATAAACATCTGGTTAGGAGTGAACTAATAAAACTTCAGGGTTAGAGGTGAACCAAGTAGAAACCTCTTGGTGTTTTGCATGGACCCTTGCTCTATGGAGAGCATAAACATCTGGTTAGGAGTGAACCAGTAAAACCCCAGGGTTAGAGGTGAACTGAGTAGAAACCTTCATGTAAAGGTTGAAGGTGAACCTGATTTAAAACCTTAGGTTTGAGGTGAACCATGGGAAACCTCCTTAGTGAAATCCAGTACACTCAAGGGTTGAGTGCGGCAGCCGGGAGTAGAGTAGACTTATCGTTGAACCACTATAAAATGACTGTGTTTGTGATTGCTTTTCTATATGTGTGATTCATGACAATGCATTCATATTCATATATCTAATCACATCTCACACACATAAACAGTCACATCCAACATAGACTAAGTTACATATTTGTAACGCCCTGAAAATCGGGGGTCGAGTGTAACTCAACACCCGAGTTCCAACGCATCACTTATGCAACATGTTTAATGATATTTGAATGTTGTCTGTGTTAGAGCAGTAAACATGAATGAGATTATACCAAAGGATAATTCATACTCCCAGATCAAGTGTATAAAAGCAAGCGGAAGACTGAATTGTATATATATGTATGTAAAGAAACAAAAATAAACGATTCATTCTCCAGAGTATGAATCCATCTGAGTCCATATACATTTCTGTTTATAATCAAAAAGTCAAAATTAAACTAGGTACAATCCCTGTAAATCCCATCGGTCCCGGCAGCCTAGTCGAAGCCGCCAGCGAACTGCATATACGAGAACTCCTCCTGGTCTTCGTCATAATCGGAGCTCGCCTCCCAGGCGTAGTCGGGTCGCCTAAACCTGAGACAGTCTGGTTGGTGTGCGCAACACCGTCCCGTAACGTGGGAGTGAGTAGCTAACTCAGTGGAACGATAAGGCATAAGTTATCATGTTATCAATACAGTCAAGCAGTAATGATAAAGCAGTAAATCAAACACTTCTAGTTACCCTGATTAATGCAAGTATGAATGCAGGTATGATGGATGCCCTCACCGACATACTCCCTCAGGCGACACCATCTCACGTTCGCGCATGCTTACATCCCACAGTGCTCCACATCTTCCAGGCACATGCGATGCATGATGAGCATGATTACCGAGTTTTTAATTAGTTCGTTTCAAACAGCAGGATTGGGAAACTAAGGTACCTCCCTTATATCATTTCCAAACATGATCCAATCTAGGGTCGTCAGTCCTAGTTAATATCAGACGATGGTGTGTTTTCTAGGTCACTGCAGAGGCTGCCAGGGCTGTTACGCACAAAGGTTGCACCACTCCCCCATCACCCCTTAAACGATTCATCACTATACAGAAACAGGCCTAGTTCATACTCTATATATCGCGGCGAACCCTAAGGCACGCTGCAACTTCAGAATATGCTCGCGGTCACTACAAAGGGCCGCAGTACATTACGCACAAAGGTTGCACCACTCCCCCATCACCTTATCAGTGTAGGCTGACAGCGCGAATATAGTGTCCCATACTACCATAATCGGCTCACGAGTTGAGTTGCTCACTGGTCACTACGGGGAGGCACGTAGCCCCAGCGTAGGCCGACAACTCGACCACGGTGTCCCATACCACCATGCCCGGCTCATGAGTCTTAGCGGATCGAGGTACCATGGTTAACGGGATTATCACTGGTAAGTTTAGTACCCTAGGTTCAAGCATTAGCGACCAAACATGGTGAACATACATAAGACACACGGTTTACTTGACTTGTTCGGTTGGCTCGAGCGCACAACAAGTTGGGCGATATGAAGCGCAGAAGCACCTCGTGTGGCCAACCACTATCGCCAACCGAAGTACGACACGGGTTCGCCAACACATCATGCGTGGCGGAACGAATCCCAACCACATCTTCAAGTCTGATACCGGATGCCTGGACTATGAACATAGTCCCAAGCTCAGTCAAGTCCTAACCATAGCATATGAAATACGACATGATAACATGGTAATTCAAGGACACTAGTAATCATGTTACAAAGCATATCATGAAACATGGTAATAAACATTACAAAGCATGTTCAAAAGCATGTTATAAAACATTTATGCAAATAGGGATACAAATACTTAGAGTTCATAGGTGAGTGGTTAGAGTGAACAACCACATGGAGAGTGTCATATGTGACTCTAAGGTAGCGGAGAATCCCATCTCAGCACCTACCTAAGGTTCTAACACTTAAGCACTTACACTCACAAGTGATTTCACCAACACTTGGAATGCACTATTTCAACATACATGACGTATGCTAGAGAAGTGTGTACTAGGGTTGTCCCTTTACTAAACTAGTATTTTATACATATACATCATAATCATACAGCAATTAAACATGGCAATCGCATCAGCAAATTTTATACGTATAGGGTACTTCCTCGTATACCCAATTTCGACATACATAGTGTTTACAAAGGAACATAGCTTGCGGCGATTCCTTTCGCCAAACTAGTATTTTAATCATGTATTGTATAATCATATATTAAATAAATATGTCAAACATTATTCCAAAAGAAATACGTATACGGTATTTCTAAAATACGAAATTTTAACATACGTCGCATTTACAAGTGAACATATATTTTGGCGGTTCCTTTCGCCAAACTAGTATTTTATTCATATATTATATAATCATACATTAAATAAACATGTCAAACATTTATCCAAAAAAAATACGTATACGGTATTTCTACGTATACCTAGAATATGTGAAATTCCATATTTCACAACGTTAATCGAAACAGGAAACGGAAAGCACTTTGTACATGTGCAATTGCAAGCAGATCATGAATCTACCATTATCTGACATTGAAAGCGTTAAAAACCGTAACTTATACACTTAAAGTCCTCACCTTTGCCTTTGGAAACGAAACGAATCAGCAAGGGTAGAAGAACTTCCGTATACGGGAGATTTCTAGCCTAAAGAGCGGAATCGGTTAGTTGTTACGCAATCCACATCGATCCCACCTCAAATCAGACCTAGGGTTAGGGTTTCTTACCTTCAAATGGGACGGAAAATGCCAAGAAAATGCCTAGAATAGGGCGGTGTAGGCCGTGTAACAAGCCAAAGCAGGAGGAGGGAAATCGGCAATAATCTCCAAGTCTTTCTCTCTCTTTTCTCTCTCTCCCTCTAGGGTTTTCTCCAAAATTCGTATGGCTGTGAGAGGGGCTGTTCTAAGCTCCTTTTATAGCCACAAACATTACGAAATTAGACTCAGGTTCAAGGGGTACTGCTAATATAGGATTTTTGTCGCTTTTCCAGCTCAAAAGGGAAGTTCTGGTGGCCCTCCTTGAACCAAACGTCAGACTTAAGCTCACCATCGATGGATCTACGTGGGATTACGTTTTTGACTCGATCGGATACCCAGATCGCACGTGGCGGACCACTTTCAGTTCGACGGTCAGTGGGCCACGATCAGAAATTCCAAGTACATGTAAATGTTCCTGAAATTTTTCTTAATCCGAGGGTGTAATTTGGTCTCGATTTCGACGGTCGGGTTGCTTATCCGACGCGTCAACGAATGATGCCAGATCACTATTCCAGATATTTATTTTTGGATGGGAATAGTGTTTTTCACACTCCCTCGCTCCGAATCGAAACGAATGACCGTGGGACATCGGATGGAGCTGATTTTTGAGATGATTGTTAAGCCCAGTGGGGCGGTCCTAGTTCCTTAGCTTCGGGTTAATCGGACTCCCGATGTGCGATCTAGACCTAATACGAAGTTTCGTTTCATTCAGAAGCAGACGGGAAATGAGTTTGGTTCTAAACTTTAGGGTAACCTAAGCGTCAATGATTCTGCAATTTTGGGTCTTGCAGATCGTATTTAAAGCGATCCTAACGGATTTCACGACAAATCGAGTTTAGTACTTAGTTAACTTTGTTAAATTTCTAAAGAATTTAATCCTACGTGATTTCTGGTCGAGGTGGTACTCGACCCAATGTACGGAAATTTTCAGGGCGTTACAATATTGCTATATCTTGATTAGTTTGTGATTGGATCCTCTACCTGGCTTGGAAGCTAGTAGAGTTACATTTGAGTAATCCTGAAAATTGCATACATGATAGGATTAGATTGATAGGATTTTTAATGTAACTCATAAATCTTTAAAAAGTCCTATTCACCCCCCTCTAGGAGATATTGGCATATTTCGACTTCAACTCAAGCAGTCTTCACCACTATTTCAGCCTTCACAAATGTACAACAAGGTGGGGTCCATAAAAGTGGCCCACCATCCCCAAAATCAAACCGATATTTATGTTTTTCCACCATACAAAGAGGCTGGACAACCCAGAAATTTAGACCGTCCCCACCCTTTGGGCCTGCTCTAATAACATCTAGTCAGGGATAGTTCGAGGTGGGATTTAACATATATCAAGGTGGGGTCCACACCTCCAACAATCAGCCCTTAATAAGGTTAAATCAAGTCTTCATGCAAGTCCAAAACCCCAGCTAAAGATCAATCACAACAGTCCAGAAAATAGTCCAGAAATTTCTGGACAGCAATATATAGCTGAATATATCTATCCATATCTTGCTTGACAAAGGGAAATACTCCACAAAATAATGGTATGGCCTACCTATGTGGGCCCCACAAACTTCCAAACCAAGATTCCACGTTAAAACTCATTGCAAGTCACTTTGGGATAGCAAGTAGGACACCCAATGTCCAGAAAATGGATAACAAGGGGCATCCCACCTTGCTAGATGGTTTGGACATTCTAGGGCCCCTAGGTGGGCCACGCATATTAGAAATCAATAATAGAGAAAGGAGAAAGGAAATCCAACCATAGGAGAGGGGACTCTACCACTATTAAGGCCCTCTCCATCCTCACAACCATACAACATTCACTATATCAAGATATAAGCTAGATCTTATACATGCATGGATCTAGAAATCAAATCTAAGGTGGGGATGCCATCCCCAACAAGGATCTAAGGTCTTGATGACCCCAATAAACCATAAATCAAATGAAATTTACCAAGATGAACTCCATGGAGAATGGCCCCATCTATGGAACATGCACGCAAAAGGTTGGACGTTGGCCACACCCATGGAGACATGGGGGACCTCCACCATCAATTGATGGGCCCCACAAGCTCCCTTGAATGAGAAAAAGAAGATCTAAGAAAGAAAAGCTGAAAACTATTCTAAATGGGCACCCGCCTCACAAGATCTCCTAGTTTCTCGTATCTCCAAGCTCCTTAAGCTCCAAGGGTTATAGATCTATGATTAAGATTATGTTTTGAGGGTTATATGGAGGGGTTTTTGAGTGAAAAGGGGGCTGGAGTTGCTGGAATGTGGGGGACGTATTTCTCTCTTGCAAATGGAGAGGAAAAATGGAAAATGAAGAGAAATGAGAGAGAGAGAGGGTGAGATGTAGCAAGAGAATGATTAGTTTTTTTTTTTTTTTTGAAAAGTAGGGTTATAATTACACATGGGATAGGGTGTTGTTCTGATGAGTTTGGGAGAAAGAAGCCATGCTTGCTAGGGGCTAGGGGTCTAGGAAAGATAAGTTAGCTAGGCCATCATGGAATGGATGATGTCATGCTTCCTAGGGTGGCATGCACATATACTAGGTGGGTGCCACCAACATGATCAAGGGTCTAAATAAAACACGACCTACAACTTTTGATGTACACATCAGATTTACGTATGAGACATGGTGTCGACGCGGTCGCAAAGGTATAGGTTTCGGGTCGATTCAGGTCGGGTTTATAGGATAGGATTTAAGGATGAACGCAAATGCTAGCTACGGGTTGCGGGTCACTAGAATTCGAAAGGTAGGACCGCAGGACCTAATGGAACAAAATGGATACTTGGTTAAGGGTTTGACAACTAGAGCGCCAAGGATCCACTTACAGTGATCAGGGAGCCCTCTTACTTGATTCAAGTACCACAGTTGGAATTGGAGTCCTATCCTATCCAATTGAAAGATATAACAATGAAGATCAAATCCAAACTTTCCTTGACTTAATTCTCAATGGAGGAGAATTGCGATAATTGGAAGGGATTCCATCACTAAACCATGCCCATGGGACGATGGCCAACAATAGGATTTACTGTTCACAACCCCAAGTGTAGGGTCACGATGTGGTAATAATCTCGGTGAGACTGAGGTCGAAGCCATAGGAACTAATCTTGTATGTCTATTCTGAAAGTAATTAGAATCAAAACTAGGAGAAGATCTAACCTAAATCAGGAAAGTAGGGAGTAATCTTGAGATGATGAATTTAGAAACTTAAGAATTTAAAGGTGGGAACTAGGGTTTCCATGGATCCACTTGCAGCTATTAGGATGTTTTCTTATTTGATTCAAGGTACTCAATTGTTATTGGAGTCCTATCCTATCTAATTGGAAGATATTTAATAAGATCAGATCTGAACTTCCATTGACCTAATTCTCAACGAATGAAAGTCATGAGGATTGGAAGTGATTCCACCACCTAACCATGCCCGGGAGACTATGGTAGACAATGAGATATACTGATCCAATAACCAACATGGGAGAATTGTGAGGAATAGAAGGGATTCCATCACTCAGCCATGCCCAAGGGACGATGGAGAACAACATGATTTCCTATTTTCACAAACTTCAGACAGAAAAAAAAGATACTTCAAGCTATTGCAGATCTTTTGTAATTTAAGTCACAAAAAACCATTAAACACTAAAAGTATTCCTTAAATATCAAACTAGAATTGAAGGAGTTTAACAACAATAAGAATCAAATAAGAAAAACATCCCAACGATGTTACAAGCTTCACCCCTTAGCCCTAGCTAAGGGATCCAGCCAACCATGGACATGATAGGATTAAAAACCCTAGAAGAAAGCATTAAAAACAAAGAAGAAGGGAAGAAGAACTCTTAGAAAGTGGCTCCACCATTTTTCTCTACTTCTCCAAACCCTAGATATCCCTAAAAGTGCCTAAGAAACCCCTATTTATAAGCCAAGTTCTGCAGATATGCAAAATCGGATCAAATTTACACACTCTATCTAACTCTACGTAATGCCTTCGATGACATTGAAGGGGTTTAATTCTGGAAGTTACGCCTTTTCACACTTTTGCACTACGTAAGTCTCTGTGTCATCGAACCATCTTTCGATGTCATTGAGATAAGTTTCGATCCACCAAACAAGTCTTTGAGTCATTGAGAATGTGTCCAAAACAGTCCAGCGAGTTTCTCTAATTGTTTCAATAAATTCGATACCATTGAGCAGTCTTTGATGTCATCGAGCACCTTCTTTCGAGTCATCGAACATGTCTTCGATTAATCGAGAAAAACATCCAATATGTCGAGCAACCAACTCAATTTTTCCTCATAAATTCAATGTCATCGAACAATGTTTGATGTCTTCAAACGGTTCTCGATGGCACAGTCTTTGTGATTTCTGCGCTTGTTCTTTCAACTTCCTACCTTCTCCACTTGGTTTTCTTGGATCTTGGAGTCTTGGAGTCTTAAAATATTCAATCTTGGTCTCCAAAGATCCCCTCATTTCTTTGGAAATTATTGAGCACTAAATATATGCTTTTAACATTCTTTTTAATCCAAGCTCTTAAATTCTCCTTACAACACAAACACATGTAAAATATACCATTAAGCCATATTATGTTTGTAAAACTAAGAAATAAATGGGGGATAATATGCAATATTTAACCCTCAATACAACTCCTAACTAGCATTTTGCTAGTCCTGAGCAAAATATGTGATAAATAATCTTCAATCTCAAGTTTAAAATTCTTTTTTAGAAAACAATCTTTTGTGCAGTCAAGTATGAATGAGTAGAATTAAGTGAGATACTGGGATCTTGAAAACTTAGAGCCAAACCAACTATGCAATTAATCATGTAAGTTCTTTATCGATTAAATCAGAATGGAAGTTCAAATATCAAGTTTTCCAATGTGCTTGGTGAAAATAAATTTACTTCCCAGAAGACTACTTTTGTTTAGAGATGTTAGCCATGTCCATCATATTAAGATTAGTTGAAAACTCAAGTACTGATTCTAATACTATCCCATTTTTCATTCTTTTTCCATTTTTTGATTTTATATCGACGGTCACCATTATTTATTCCTCTTTTTCAGACATTACATCCTTTCTAAAGATATTTTTCATTCCCCTCAGAGATGTTATCATTCTTCATTCTTTATGACCTTTTTGTCGATCTCCTATTTTTTAACTGGTTTTTCATATTTTAAGGTGGACAAAATTCTCTACACGAAATTCTCAATATCTAACAATGATCCACATACTAACTATTAGAAACTCAAGCACACTCTAAGAAAGCAAATTGAAGGTATCTTGTGGATTAGATTAACATGATACTCAAACTTTTTCTTAATCAATTCGAATGTAAGAACTAAAAGTGCCCTGGTTTGTCAATTAGCGTGAATGTTGAGTCAGTTAAACTATAGAGCCTGATAGGAAGATCAATTCAAGAGTCTACTTCAACTGGATGTGTGCAAGCTCGCCACAAGTAAATCTGAGCCTTACATCCCTTGTCCCAAATCACCAGGTATACTAAAACCCTTAAAAAATGTTAGAATATCATAGGGTTTTTAGGTTAAGAAAATGTTTTCAAAATAGAAAAATTCTCTAAGTTTTCTTACCTTGTCGATTTTATCGATACACATCTCGATATGATCGACCTGTGCTGTCGAGTCCTCGATACTCCATCGATACCATCGAAAAGAGGACTAAATATGTCCAGTAACCTTATACACATCTGGACGGAATTATCGATGTATCAATACACCTATCGATATCATCGATATTCAAATCTCGAGTCTATTGAAGTTGACTCGATTATATCGACAGGCACATTTTCGGCGCCCTTGTTTTTCTTAAGAATATCATATAAGCATCGATATATCGAAGCCTCCTCAATACCATTGAAACTCAAACCTCAATGATATCGGAAGGCCTTCGATGATATCGGTCTTGGGCACCAAGTTCTCTAGCAAAATATTTCAAGGTGATTTATCTATGATCGGTGGTCACTCGATAAAATCAATATTCAAATATCGATGATATCGATGCGGTATCGATTGCATCGAACATCGACATAAACTGTCCAGCAAGCTTTATGAAAAATCCTTTTGATTTATCGATGCATCGACACAACTATCGATATCACCGACATTCAAATTCCGATGATCTCGAAGGTCCCTCGATCACTCATGAAAACCTAAAATATTTCAAGTCAAGTCTCTCTCATTTTTCAAGTGTTGATGAATCGAACCTCTCACCGATGGAATCAGAATTTGAAATCCGATGACATCAACAATCGTTTCGATTCATCGACCAGCTGGCAAAAGGTTTTAAAAGCATATGACATTGAGTTCGAGTCATCGAGCAGACCATTGATGTTATCAAGAGTATACGCTCGATGATATCGAACCTGCTCAATGATATCGAACTCTGTCATAAATGTGACCATTTTATATCTGTTAGAATCTTTTGCCTATATAAAGAGGACTTGTCTTGTGTTGCTGTGAGAGAAAGTAGAGAGAGCTTTTGTGTGTTTAACCTTAGATCTTATACCTAAAGCCCTTTCTCTTAAGGAAGTTTATCCTCCAATCCACCCTCACCATTGATATTCAATATAGTGGATTGAGGAATGAACTTCCGCATTCAAGGATCCTCCAGCTACTACCTTAATGGCAAATCATGAAGCTGGGATGCATTGAATGCATAGATGATTGAAATCGCTCTATCTTCCTTATAGGAAAATCTTTTGAGAGTAGAATTTCATCATAACCTTGACCCAACCCGTCGTCATGCATTGGTACATCTTTTGAGTTGCGGATCAAGGAGACCGAAGACTCTTCATCAACAAAGGAGGAGATCTTCGTCAACGTGCTTAATGGGACTCATTTACTTATCTGTAAGTATCTAGAGTCCAGAGGACACTTATGATCATTCCTTTTTAGGATTGGGTCTTAGGTGTTTCTCACCCCTTCAAGCCCTCGTAGGAGGCCTCCAGCGGGAGTGTACATTGTGGGTGCATTGTGTGGACCCTTGCTCCATAGAGAGCATAAACATCTGGTTGAAGGTGAACCAATTAAAACCTTAGGTTTGAGGTGAACTGTGTGAAACCACGGGTTTGGGGTAAACTGCGTAAAACCTCCGGTAGGGTCTTATGGAAGATCCTTGGCCAGTGTGCCTAAAAGTGTGTGCGTTGTGTTGACCCTTGCTCGTGAGAGCATAAACAGTCAGCCTCAGTGTAAATTATAAAGGTTAAAGGTGAACCTAATTTAAAACCTTAGGTTTGAGGTGAACTGCTGTGATACCTCCTTAGTGAAATCCAGCACACTCAAGGGTTGAGTGCATCTGCCGGGAGTGGAGTAGACTGATCGTCGAACCACTATAAAAATGACTGTGTTTAAGATTGCTATCTTTCTGATTGTGTGATTTACTTTAATATTTTCATATCTGAATATCTGAGATCACACCTCACACACATACATAGTCATATCTATCATAAACTAGTGTCCTTAATGCTTGCTTATTAAATAGTTTGTGATTGGATCCTCTACCAGGCTTGGAAGCCAGTAGAGTTATTTTTGAGTAATCCTAATATGAGCTTATTGTTAGGATTAGTGTAATAGGATTTTAAATAAACCATAAAAACTTTAAAAGTCCTATTCACCCCCCTCTAGGACATATCAGCATGTTTTTACTTCAACTAAAGTGGCCTTCACCGCTATTTCAAGAGCTGTGAGTGATATTTTACTTAGATGATCAAGCTTTAACAATTTAAAATCCAGTCTCACTTCTCATCATACTCAAAGCATTCTTAAATACATAATTCATTGCTTCCCAAACAGATTTCAACCTGAAAATATTGAGAAATTTTTATAAAATTTGCCTAAAACTGAGGAAAACACTGATTGGGTTACCTAATCCCCCCACACCCCCACAAAAATTTTACATTGTCCTCAATATACAATAAATAAGCATGTAACGTAAAAGAGGCAACAAAAATAAAGGAGATGGTATTGGAAAGATAGTACCTGAAAGAAAGAATTTTAAAGCTTTTCTATGGGTCTTAGCATAAAAATGGGTTAGCACAAAATGAAACTCAATAGAGTATAAGCAAACTATCCTAAACAGCAAAAAGCAAACTTTCCTAAGCAGCATAAAGTAAACTATCCTAAACATAACAAGAAAGCAATAAAACCTAACCATACCTCTATCAGACTAGGAGATCAATCCTGGTACACAGGATCAGTCAGAGGTATAGACATGTCATCTGAATTGAATTTCTTCACAGATGGCTTTAACCGATGTCCATTCACTTTAAACCTATTGCCATTGTTCAAATTCTTTATCTCAATAGCCCCATGAGGATAAACATTGGTAATAGTGAAGGGGTCGGTCTAACGAGATTGAAGTTTGCTCGAAAAGAGATGTAACCGAGAATTGTACAAGAGGACCTTTTGACCTGGTGTGAATGATTTCTGGAGAATGTGTGGTCATGAAACACCTTCATCTTGTCCTTGTAAATTCTTGAATTCTTTTACATATCATTCCAGATTTCTTTAAGTTCATTCAACTGAAGTTTACGTAGCGAGCCAGCGTTGTCCAAGTTGAAGTTCAGATTTTTAATAGCCTAATAGGCTCTATGTTCAAACTCTACAAGTAAGTGGTAAGCCTTCCTATAGACAGGTCTAAAGGGAGACATTCTAGCAGGGGTCTTAAATGCAGTACAGTAAGTTCATAAGGCATCGGTCAATCGGATTGACCAATCCTTACGGTCAGGGTTAATCATTTTTTCTAAAATTTATTTAATCTCCCTATTAGAAATCTCGGCTTGCCCACTTGTTTGTGGGTGGTATGGAGTGCTCACCTTATGAGAGATGCCATATTTCTTCATTAAATTTGTAAATGGCCGATTACAAAAATGTGAACCTCCATCACTAATGTGGTTTGAGGCATTCTGAACCTGGAAAGAATGTTTTCTTTTAAGAATTTAATGACCGTTTGATGGTCATTGTTCCGGAACGGAATCACTTTGACCCATTTAGTGACATAGTCTACGGCTAATAGAATGTATAAATTTCCATGAGATTGGGGGAATGGTCCTATGAAATCGATGCCCCAACAATCAAATGCTTTGATTATGAGAATGGGGTTTAAAGGCATCATATTTCGATGGGACAATGTTCCCAACTTTTGACAATGCTCACAAGCTTTGTAAAACTTGTGAGTGTCCTTGAACATAGTGGGCCACTAAAAATAGCACTGCAGGATTTTGGCCATGGTCTTTTTGGTAGAAAAGTGACCACCACAGGCCTGAGTGTGACAGAAGGAGATGACACTTTGCTATTCATTGTCTGGCACACATCTTAAAATCTGATCTGGGTAATATTTAAATAAATAGGGATTATCCTAGAAGAATTTGCATACCTCGGCAAAATTTTTTCTCTTATTTTGCGTAGTCCAATGTGTCGGCGTGAAACCTGTGGCAAGATAATTAGCAATATCAGTGAACCAAGATGAGTGGGAGACTTTAAACAATTGTTCGTCAGGGTACATATCATTTATAGGTGTCGTCTCAAGGGAATCAGGGAGGTTAAGCCTCGAAAGGTTATCAACCACTATGTTTTCTACTCCCTTTTAATCTTTTATTTCCAAATCAAATTCTTGGAGTAGGAGGATCCATCTTATCAAGCGGGGCTTTACATCATTCTTTGAAAGAAGATACTTGAGCACCGCATGATCGGTGTAGATAAATGATCTTTGATCCAATCAAGTAAGATCTAAATTTGTCTAAAGCGAATGCTATGACCAAGAGTTCTTTTTCCGTAGTAGAGTAATTCACTTGGGCCGAATTTAGCGTCTTACTTGCGTAATGAATAAAATAGGGCTTCTTTTCTTTTCTCTGCCCTAACACCGTCCCAATAGCATAGTCAGACACATCACACATAAGTTCAAAAGGAATATTCAAATTGGGTGGCTATATAATAGGTGCGGTAGTCAACATGCCCTTGAGCTTAGAAAAAGCTTCTTAGCATTGCTTAGTCGACTCATATGGAATATCCTTTTGACGTAGTTTGCATAAAGGATGAGAGATGTGACTAAAGTCCTTTATGAATCTTCTGTAAAATCCAGCATGTCCTAAGAAGGATCGCATGTCTCGTATGCTTTTGGGTGAGGGTATGTTAGTGCTATGATTTCATATCCCTTTGGTTGTCAAATTTTGTAGTGCCAAAACCTATATATCTTGTACTTCTTGTGTTTCTTGTTTGTGACTACACACTGCTTCAAGACAAGATCATGAATGAAGAATGTTTTCAAGACTAGATCATAAATGAAGAATGTTTGCAATACATGTCATGGATGAAGTCTACAAGAATAGAAGACTTCAAGTTTGCTTCTAACAAGTTCAAGATTAGAAGCCTTCATCAAGACAAGTCAAGAAAGTACCAAGTTCTAGAATGCCGTCAACTCGATTCAAGCTTTTACTTCAAGATCATCTGAGAATACAGACCTTCAAGACTTCAATGTCCATCTCACTTCAAGGTTTGTTTGACCTTAGATTGACCTTAGGTTGGTCTGTAGGATAGGTCATTCTGGATACATAATCCGAATATTTTAATATACTTGGTGTGACTGTTCTAAGACCAGTCCTAGAGATCTTAAGACCAGTCCTAGGTCTATTACGACCAGTTTTAGGTTTCTCAGGACTAGTCCTAGGTTATTACAGATTTTCAGATTTTCCTGGTTGTCCTTCGACCAGTCCTGGGAAGTCCTACGACTTATCCTTCGACCGGTCGTAGTCCTATGACTCGAACTCCAGCGACCTATCTCGAGTCCTACGACCAGTCGTAGGTGACTCACGACCAGTCATAGGTGGTCCACGACCGGTCGTAGGTTACCTAAGACCAGTCGTGAGTACAGCTAATCTAATCCCGCAGAAATCTTTCAAAATCTTTGATGCTACGACCGGTCCTAGGGATCCTAAGACCAGTCGAAGATGGGATTTTTCAGGCTATAAATAATGCATGAATTTCAGAGTTTATTCATTCCATTCTATTCAATTCAAGCGATTTAAGGCTATACTCTAAGATAAGTTGTGATTATTTTTTAAGCTATTGTGCATATTTAATATTCCTTTTGATAGCATTATTCTATTGTGATTTTGATCCACATTCTAATCTTATTTAGAAAAGAGGAACTTGTGATATTCCTTCTTCTCGGATCAAAATCAAATAGACCTTGCTCTTCTTGATTTAATCTAAAATCAATTAGACATAGAACCTTTCCTTATGTGAGTATTGGACATTGAACGACGTATCATACATCTACTCTGATTGGTTCTACTGGGCTACTTCAAAAGGAGATCCAGGTATTTTACTTTGTAATTTACTTTCTCTGGTTTTGTTTGAGATTTTCCAGAAAAATCTCATTGTATTGGTTATCTGAGGAGAGCCAGAAAAATTAGATTGTGGGGTTTTTGGATTGTGTAAGCCCGAGATAAAAAGACACAATTGTGAAGGTTTTTGGTGAACCTGTGAAAACCTATTTTGAGAGTGCATGCTAATATCCCCTGTGTGAGGATATTAGGAGTGGAGTAGCATTCTGTGTGGCTGTTGGCTAACAGTTGGTGAACACACAGGCAAACCACTATATATTGTTGTGTTGTGGATGTGCTTGATTTCTTTATTCATTTATTCCTTCAGTATTGTGGATTGCTTATGTGGATGAATGTTGTAATTTTCATTTCAAACAAGTGTGGTTGAATGGTGTAATAACTTAGGATTTATTTCTGTAAGTTATTCTTGATTTATTTTCTATATCATTTGTGATTGCTAGTTTGTTCTAGAAATAAGGTTGTCCTACCATAAGCCATTGGTTTTGGTGTAAGGTTGTCCTTAGAACAAGATTCAGTATCATTCTCATATTTCATGTGCTTTGAGATTGTTATTATTTCAGCATTGTTATTTATATCTTTTATTATTCCGCTGTTTTAAGTTTTATTTGGCATTGCCCTATTCACCCCCCCTCTAGGGCATATAGCTTGGCACTTTCAGGGTATGGTAGAGATAAGTTAATTTTAGCTTTATCTACCTCAATTCCCTTGGAAGAAATGATATGTCCAAGGACTACTCCCTTACGAACCATGAAATGACACTTCTCCCAATTGAGTACCAAATGCTTTTCTAAACATCTTTTCAACACACATTTAAGATTTTCTAAACAATCATTGAAAGATGGACCAAAGACAGAGAAGTCATCCATGAAGACCTCTAGATATTTCCCCACCATGTCAGAAAAAATACTCAACATGCATTCGTTGAAAAGTGGCGAGGGCATTACACAGTCCGAACTACATCCTTTGGTAAGCAAAGGTGTCAAAGGGACATGTGAACATGGTCTTTTCTTGATCTTCAAGGGCTATCTCTATCTGATTGTAGCCTGAATACCTGTCAAGGAAGCAATAACATGAGTGACCTGCTAACCTTTCCAAGATTTGATAAATGAAGGGCAAAGGAAAGTGGTCTTTCCTAGTGACGGTATTCAATTTTCGGTAGTCAATGTACATTCTCCAACCAATAGTAACTCTAGTTGACATGAGTTTATTATTGGCATTGGCTACGATGGTGATTCCGGACTTCTTAGGAACCACTTGAGTTAGACTCACCCATTGATTATCAGATATTGGGTATATGATACCCACATCCAATAGCTTAAGAACCTCGACTTTAACCGCTTCCTTCATGTTTGGATTTAGTCTACATTGTGGTTGCCAAGAGGGCTTCGCATTATCATCTAGATGAATGCGGTGAGTGCAAATTGAAGGGTCAATTCCCTTGAGGTCCGCAATCGACCATCCAAGGGCTCCCTTGTGCTCAATGAGAGTAGAGATGAGCATACTCTCCTGTTCTTGCTCGAGGTGGGAAGAAATCACCACCGGGTATGTCTCATCTTGACCTAAATAAATATACTTCAAATCAGAAGGCAATGGTTTTAGGTCAAGCTTCGGTGCCTTGAGGTTAGACGGTAGAGGCGCTACATTAGTTTGGGGTAATTCTTCAAATTGTGGCCTCCACTAGTTAACTTAAGTACCAGTACAGTATCAAACATAGCCCCCATCTTCCTAATCATATCATCATCCAAATCATGAGAGTGGGCTAGGCACGTCTCTAGAGGGTTAGAGGATAAGGTTAAAAGTGTCATGCTCCAAACTCGAAAACTGGGCCCATAAAATTCCTGATTGCCGAATCCAGGAGCTGAGAGCCTAGGATCGGAATCTAGCATATGGGTGCCAGGAGCCGAGAATGGGGTACTACGAAGGCTGTCGGCATCAGATTCGACGATCGAGAATTTTGTGGGCTCGGTTTTCAAGTTTGGGGCGTGACAAAAAGTGTTTTATCTTCCACGATAGAATTAATCAAGTTAATATCATGGGAATCATCATCATCCTCTAACCGTTTACCTGTATTGAAAAAGATATTCAACTCTAATATCATATTCCCAAAAGACATACTCATGACTCAATTCCTGCAATTGATAATTGCATTTGAAGTGGCAAGGAATGGGCGACCAAGAATGACGGGAATTTGAGTGCTTATGTCCATGACAGGTTGAGTATCCAAGATGATAAAGTCTACCGGATAGTATCCTGAACCAACACATCCTCGATTATCTCTCTTGGTACACGGACTGAGCGATCGACAAGTTGTAATGTGGTCCGGGGGGTATTAATTCACCTAGACCCAGTTGCTCGTAGATCGAGTACGGGATTAGATTCATGCTCTTTCCTAAGTCAAGAAGTGCGTGCTCAATCCGGTAGTTCTCAATTACGCAAGCGATGGTTGGGCTACCAGAATCCTTATACTTTTGTGGCACATCTTGTTTAGGATGACATTCACTTTTTCAGTTAAAAAGATTCTCTTTTGGATATTTTGTCATCTTTCGGTCGTACACAAGTCTTTTAGAAATTTAGCATATGAAGGTATTTGCTTAACGACATCTAGTAGAAGAATATTGACCTTCACTTTCTTAAGAACCTCTAGAAAGTCATGAGAGTTAGAGAGAGATTTTGGTGCTATCAACTGTTGGGGAAATGGGGCAATCGACTTGCCTTGAAGTTCCGATTCTAATTCTTGTGGAGCAGTGCTAGGTCTATCATTGTTGTCCTCTTCCGGGTCCTTAGGCATTTCAGCCATAACTGGAATGGTTTTGTTAACGGTCTTCCCACTCCTAAGAGTGGTGATAAATTTAGCTTGCTCCATTAGATTTGAAGAGCTCGGATCACTTATTTGATATTGTGGTTTAGGATTGGGGAGAGGTTGAGTAGGAAACATCCCCTTTTCCCCAATTATTAAGTGCGATTCTACCCTTTGAATAGATGACACAAGCGTTCCTAATGCTGATTTGATATCCTGGTTGAGTAGCTCTTGGTCTCGAATATGTTTTTAAATTAGATACTCTTGAGGTTTCCCTTGAATTGGAATTTGATTAGGGAATCCTTGAGGAGTAGCCGTTTGCCCATTCCTCCAATTGAAGTTTGGATGATTTGTCCAACTAAGATTGTATGTATTGGAGGTGGGTCCATTGAAAGGTCTTCGATAATTATTTACAACATTAAATTGCTCATTCAGTACCTCTTGAAAAGAAGGTATTGTTGGACAATTTTCAGTTGTGTGAACGTTGTAAGTATAAATACTGCAAACAATTTCCTTAGCCTTATCCTTTTTTAGTTCCATAGCCTCAAATTTCCTTATGAGATTAGCCACTTTAGCATTGATATCATCTTCCTCTTTCATAAGGTATATTCCACCCCTCTCCTTTGATTGAGTGGGCCTATAGGTGGTGCTCGATTTTGGGGAGATGTCCCATGATTGTGTGATTTCAGTGAGTTTGTCAAAGTAATCTCACACTTCATCGACATTTTTATTCATGAATTCCCCATTGCACATCGTCTCAACGAATTAGTGCATTGAAGATGTTAGTCCGTCATGAAAGAAACTTGTTATGCGCCACGTTTCAAAACCGTGTTGTGGGCATGAACTAACAAGATCCTTGAACCGCTCCCAACATTAGAAGAATGTTTCATCTTCCTTTTGGGCAAAGTTCATGATCGACTTCTTGATGGTGTTCGTCTTATGATATGGAAAGAATTTTTTTATGAACTCCTTCAACATATCATTCCATGTGCCAATAGATTGTGAACATAGTGAGTGCAACCATGTCTTCAACTTTTTTTTTTAGGAGAAAGGAAATAGTTTCAGCCTGACCATGTCCTCAAACACGTTACAAAAATATAAAGTGGCTATAATCTCGTCAAACTCTTTCAAGCGTAGATATGAACTTTCAGATTCAAGTCTAAGGAACTTTGGGAAGAGTTGAATTACACCTAGCTTGATATCCATGTTTCCTGTATTTTTTAGAAAAACCATACAGGAAGGTGTACTCACCCCCGCCGGTTGTAAATAACCTCATAAAGTACAAGGCGGGGGTTCATGGTGCACCTCATTCTCATCCTGGGCTTCCGTAACTTGAGGTTGTGGCTGATTCATTAGTTAATTTGTAGCCATAACCTCAATTAACTTTGGGGATCTCGAGTGGTGTCTAATCTTGTGATGGATAGATAACCCATTAATTAATCCTCCTTCACTCAAAAGATGTCAAGTGTTGTCACGAACCCACTTGGGCATGAAACACTCTCAGTCCTCAATTTCAGATTCTAACCTAAACCTAAAAAGGAAAGAGGGAATAAGAATTCTAGAAAAAGAAAGGAAGAGAATTAGAAAGAAATTACCAAATTGGAAGTTCCTAATTTAGGATCCTGCAAAACAAAACAAAAGAAATTAGTTTCTAAAAACAGGAATTCTAAAATTAGAAAGTTTTAAAAAATAGAACTAGAAAGATGAGTTAGTTTCTAAAAAGCAATCCTAGAATTATTAAGTTTCTAAAAAGAGACACCAAATCCTACTCTAGAAATAGAAAGAAAGAAACATTAGGAAGAGATTACCAAATTAGAAATTTCTATATCAGGATCCTACAAAACAAGAAAGTTAAGTTAGTTTCTAAAAAAAAAAATCTAAAGAAACCCTAATTCTAAAAATAAAAAGTAAATAAATCCTAATCTTAACTTACTTCTAAAACTAATCAATATTAGAAAAACATAGCCGTTAATCCTCGGCAACGGCGCTAAAAACTTGTTCACAACCCCAAGTGTAGGGTTGCAATGTAGTAATAATCTCGGTGAACTGAGGTCGAATCCATAGGGACTAATCTTATGTGTCTATTCTGAAAGTAATTAGAATTAAAATTAGGAGAAGATCTAACCTAAATCAGGAAAGTAAGGAGTAATTTTGAGATGATGAATTTAGAAACTTAAGAATTTAAAGGTGGGAACTAGGGTTTCTAGGGATCCACATGCAGCTATTAGGATGTTTCCTTATTGGATTCAAGGTACTCAATTGGAATTAGAGTCCTATTCTATCCAATTGGAAGATATTCAATAAGATTAGATCTGAACTTCTATTGACCTAATTCTCAACAAATGAAAGTCATGAGGATTGGAAGTGATTCCATCACTTAACCATATGGTAGACAACGGGATATGCCGATCCAACAACCAACATGGGAGAATTGTGAGGAAAAAAAGGGATTCCATCACTCAACCATGCCCATGGGACGATGGAGAACAATAGGATTTCCTATTTTCACAAACTCCAAAGAGAAAAAGAAGATACTTCAAGCTATTGCAGATTTATTATAATTTAAGTCATAAAAAACCATTAAACACTAAAAGTATTCCTTAAATATCAAACTAGAATTGAAGGAGTTCAACAATAATAAGAATCAAACAAGAAAAACATCCTAACCATGTTATAAGCTTCACCCCTTAGCCCTAGCTATGGGATTTAGCCCACCATAGACATGATTCGATTAAAAACCCTAGAAGAAAGCATTAAAAACTAAGAAGGGAAGAAGAACTCTTCAGCATTAGCTCCGTCATTTTTCTCTACTTCTCCAAACCCTAAATATACCCAAAAGTGCCTAGGAAACCCTTATTTATAAGCCAAGTTCCTCATATCCGTAAAATTGGATCAAATTTATGCACTCTGCGTAACTCTGTATAATGCCTTCGATGTCATCGAACAACATTCAATGACATCGAAGGGGTTTAAATCTAGAAGTTGCGCCTTTTCACACTTTCTCATTGCGTAAGTCTCTGTGTCATCAAACCATCCTTCAATGTTATCGAGCTAAGCTTTGATCCATCGAATAGGTTTTCGAGTCATCGAGAATGTGTCCAAAATAGTCTAGCGAGTTACTCCAATTTCTTCAATAAATTTGATGCTATCGAGCAGTCTTCGATGTCATCGAGCACATTCTTTCGAGTCATCGAACATGTCTTCGATTTATCAAGAAAAGCACCTAATATGTCCAGCAACCAACTTGATTTTTTCTCATAAATTTGATGTCATCGACCAGTGTTCGATGTTATCGAACGAATATTTGATATCATCGAATGGTTCTCAATGGCACAGTCTTTGTTATTTTTGCGCTCGTTCTTTCAACTTCCTTCTCCACTTGGCTTTCTTAGATACTCAAAGCAATTGCAGATCTATTATAATTTGAGTCACAATAAACCATTAAAAACCGAAAGTATTCCTTAAATATCAAATTAGAATTAAAGAAGGTTCAACATGATCATGAATCAAAGCAAGAGAAACATCCCATCATGCTACAAGCTTAGCCAACCATAGACATGATTAGACCGAAGTCTCTTAAGAAAAACATGAAAACAACTAAGGAAGAAGAAGAAAAACTCTTGGTGACGACTTCTTCACCCTTTTGCTCCACTCCTTAAACCCTAGAAGATGCGTAGGAACATCCTAGGGAGTCCTATTCATGGTTGTGGAACTCCAGCTTTGGCACCTAGTTGGAAAACTCTAGAAACTGCCTCAAATTTACACAGTTTGCTAAAATAGACTTTACTCTGCACAATTTCCTAAAATAGACTTCACTCTGCACAATTTCACAGAATGACCTAGAGTTTTAGAATATGCTTTTCCAGGACGATTTCAGGATTCCTTTTCTTCACTTCAAATATTTGATTCTCTTCATTCCTCACTTGGTTTCTTGGATCTTTGGCATGTGAATTCTTCAATCTTGGTCTCCTAAGATCCATCCATTACCCTAGTGAATCTTGAGCATCAAATCCATGATTTTAGCACCCTTTTCAATCCAAGCTCTTAAATTTACCTTACAACACAAACATGAGTAAAACAGAACATTAAGCATTATCATGTTCATAAAACCAAGATATAAATGGGAGATAATATGCAATATTTAACCCTCAACACAATCCCCAACCAGCATTTTGCTAGTCCCGAGCAAAGTATGCATGAAATAAATCTCAATGCTTAATGTCCAAAACCTCTCTAAGAAAACAATCTTTTGTACACCCAAGTATGAATGGGAAGAATTAAGATACAAAAGTGGGGTTTTGAAAACTTAGAGCCGAACCACATAAGCAACCAAGTAAATTCATTGTCCATTAAATCAAGCATAATTTACATCTCAAGTTTTTCAATGTGCTCAGTGAAAATCAACTTACTTCCTATACGAATACTATTAGTTTGTCATGTTAGTCATACTCATCACTTCAAGATCAGTTTGAAACTCAAGTACTGATTCCAAACTTATCCCCTTTTCCTTCTTTTTCCAGTCTTTGATTTTATATCGATGATCAATTTTTTATTCATTATTTTTATTTTTGCATTCTTTTCCATATTTTTCATTCTTTTTATTCTTTTTCATGGCCTCTTTGTCGATCTCCTTTTTTTTTTTTAATCAGTTCTTTTCTTCTTTTAAGGAGGATAAAATTCTCTAGACTCGATTTTCACCATCTATGAATGATTCACATACTAACAATCAGAACTTCCAGCATGTGTTACAGAACACAAATTGAATGTGTCTTGTGATTTACATTAACATGACATTCAAACTATCTCTTAATCAATTGAGTGCAAGAACTTATGTGATAGATTACTTAGTTGATCAAACTACAATAATTCAAAATTCAATCTCTATTTTTATCATTCCCAATGCATTCTTAAGTACACAATTCATCGCTTCCCAAATAGATTTCAACTTGAAACATTGAAAATTTTCAATTTTTTTGCTTAAAACTGAGAAAATATTGATTAGTTCACCTAATCCCCCATCCCGAACCGAAAAATCTATATTGTCCTAAATGTAAAAGAAATAAGCATGTAATGCAAAAGTGGAAATAAAAAGAAAAGGGAAGTGATGGAAAGGAATACTTGAAGAAGGAATTTTGAGGCTTTTGGAATGGCCTCAGTATGAATATGGGTTAGCACAAGAATTAAACCAATAAAAAGCAAACTATCCTAAATAGCGGAAAGTAAATTATCCTAATCCTAAATCATATGAAAGCAAATAAATCTACCTATACCTCCATTAGACTAGCAGGTCAATCTTGGTAAACAGGGTCAATCAAAGGCATTGACGTGTCCTTTGAATCAAAATTTTCAACAAATGGCTTTAAACGATATCCATTTACTTTGAATTCATTGTCATTGTTTGGATTCTGAATCTCAACAGCCCCATGAGGATAAACATTAGTAATAGTGAAAGGGCCGGTTCAACGAGATCCGAATTTACCCGAAAAAAGGTGTAACCGATAATTATACAAAAGGACTTTCTAACCTGGTGTGAATGATTTTCGAAGAATGTGTTGGTCATGAAACACCTTCATCTTGTCCTCCTAAATTCTTGAATTCTCATATGCATCATTCTGGATTTCTTTCAGTTCATTCACCTTAAGTTTGTGTAGCGAGCCAGCATTGTCCAAATTGAAGTTTAGATTTTTAATCGCCCAGTAGGCCCTATGTTCTAACCCCACAGGCAAGTGGCAAGCCTTCTCATAGACAAGTCTAAAGGGAGACATTCCAATAGGGGTCTTAATGGTAGTACGGTAAGCCCATAAAGCATCGGCTAATCGGATTGACCAATTCTTACGGTCAGGGTTAACCATTTTTTTTTTTCAAAATATGTTTAATTTCCCTATTGGAAATTTTGGCTTGCCCACTTGTCTGTGGGTGGCATGGAGTACTCACTTTGTGGGAGATGCCATATTTCTTCATTAAGTTCACAAATGGCCTATTACAGAAATGTGAACCTCCATCATTAATGAAGGCCCGAGGCATTCCGAATCGGGAAATGATGTTCTCTTTTAAAAACTTAATGACCGTTTGATGATCATTGATCAGGCACGGGATCACTTTGACCCATTTAGTGACATAATCTACCATTAACAAAATATACAAATTTTCAAAAGATTGAGAGAATGGTCCCATGAAATTGATGCCCTAGTAATCAAATGCTTCAATGATCAGAATGGGGTTTAATGGCATCATATTTTGATGGGACAATGCTCCCAATTTCTAACAATGCTCACAAGCTTTGCAAAACTCATGAGTGTCATTGAACATAGTGGGCTAGTGAAAGTCACACTACAAAATTTTGTCCATTGTCTTTTTAGCAGAAAAGTGACCACCACAAGCCTGAGAATGACAAAAGTAGATGACACTTTGGTGTTCATTACGTAAGACCCGTATCCTAGTTCATACCGTTCTATAGGGTTCTGCAATCCTCTCATTTGAATTCTGGCAACCCATGACCTGCAATCGGCATTTACGCGTGACCCTAAGTAGCATCCTGTATATCTATATCGGCTCACCTTGAAACTTGTACCCTAGTAACCGCACCGTCGCCGCGGTTCCAACACTGTGTCTCGTGCGCCGATGCGATACCCAGGCTAGGAGTTGTGTGCTCGTGTTTATTTCGAGGGAAATGCTACGCGTTGCGAATCTCTAGAGAATCTCTACCACCTTTTAGATGAATTAAGTCAAGTACATCCCATCACAACCCATCACTCACCCATACCTCTCTCTTCACCAAGTCGAAGCAACCCATGCTTAATTAACCCATTCATCTCATACCAAAAGTCAATGAGACCCATGCCTCCCATGTCATACACACCATCCTCTCTCTCTCTCTCTCATTTTCTCACTCCATTCAAGCAATTCTCAACAGAGTGTGGACGTCCAAGCTTCCTAAGAGAGGGCTAAGAGTGTGGCCCACCTTCCTACCCCCTTGTCTTTCATCTTAGCCTTTCAATCTTCATCATCCTCCATCAAAGTTAAAGCCAAGGGTCCTAGCATTCCAAAGAGCTTAGAAGAAGAAGAATCGGTGGGTGACTTGTAGGTTAGATTATGTTTTTGATGATGGGCCAAGTGTGGCCTACCGATCGATGGTATGGATCTCACTTTTGACCCTAGGTGTGGCCGATGGCTCACCATGATTCATATGATCATCACATGATGGGGCCATTCTCCATGGACCCCATCATGATGTTTAGTTTAGCATTATGAAAGGTTATCTAGACCTTGCATTTTGTTTGGTGGAAAGGGATCTCCACCATTAATTTTTATGATTTAGGGCCCACTTGTTTTGGGACCCATTTTGATGTACGTATTATATTTGCATGGCCTACCTAGGGAGGGCTCATAGTGGTGGAGCCCTTCCTCCCATCACACGTTTCTCTCTCTCTCTCCCCCATGTTTTGATGGCCCACCTTGATGATCGTGATCTAAATCCACACCGTCCAATTGGAGATCATGTAGGACATGGGGCTGGTGGGCCGTGACCAGCCAGACAAGTTGTTGTCTAGGCCATCTAGCAAGTCTAGACGTAGGAAACAACAAATATCAGCTTTGTTCAAAGCTAGTGAGCCACACGTGTGGACTCCCAGATGTATGTGTTCATCCATCCCATCCACCGTCCAGCCATGGACGGTAGAGCTCCTAGTGATGTATGAGTTGTATATACCCAACGTCCAAAGGCAGGGATGGTGGGCCTGCTGCGGCACTTGTGTGTGATGAGTGTCGAATGTTGCATATCAGACCCAGTAGTTGTCTAAATTTATGTACATGATAAGGCTTAATGGAGTGTTTTAATTGTATTTTTGTTACAGGATGAAGTCAGGAGCGTTGATTAAAAATTGATGTTAAAAGTGTGGATTTGACGTTCCAAAGTCACCAGAGCACGGGATGGACTCCAGAGAACCAATAATGAAGATTTGACACGCCTGGGATCTGAGGGAAGCAAGCCAAAGGGGCTCGAAAAGGGTCCAGAATGCAAGATTACATGGTTCCCGCCATCCGATGAATTCGAAACTTCATACATGGGATGAGGGCCGTAAATTAACCGTACATATTAAATTTCAGCCATTGAAGATCTCGGGAAGTGGGCCAACTGATAAATCAACCCATAAACCATCGATTCTGGGCCCACCTAATATTTGGAACTGCCTTAAATTTGGTTTTGGCGGTTGAAATAACATGAAGAAAAGGATGAACGGTGCAGATTTCGCACAAACATCACAGTGGGCCCCATATATGATGCATGTACACCATGCGCTCAATACATGAGCCGTGCACCGGACGGCTGAGACGGTCAGCGCAAGCGCTGACCGATCTCTTCTCTCTCAAATTCAAAAACCAGGAGCTCCGTCCAGCGTCTGCGAATGGCAACCGGTCTTTGGTTGTGGGCCACCATCACGAAACAGGGATCCAATCCGGACCGTCCATCAGAGTCCAGGGAAGCCTCTCAACACTGCCTAGGTGCCAGATTTGTAAATCATCATCAAGAATGAAATCCAGCCGTTCAAACGCAGGTTGGGCGATGTGATAAGATCTTCTGTGGCCCACACCAAAATAGAGAAATACTATGTAGTTCCGACCGAAATTTCGATAGAAATTCGGTGAACGGAGTGGATTTCGCTGTAGATTCCGATCACGGACCCCACTATCACAGCAGCGTTGGTTTTCGCGTCCACGTAACGAACGGATGCTGGCGGTTTTTGTGGGAGTTTTTGGACCTCACTCGTCAACCGTACGGCTGATCCAAGCCGTTCATCGTGTAGAGGGCTTCAAGAGCTTCAAAACCATGCTGATATTCCACTCCCATGCGTACACACATGTGCGGTACAGAGGCCACAAACGGACTGCTCTGCAATGTTCAAAACTGATCTTTTCGTGATTTTTTCTCTGGGCCGCATTAATGGACGTCCAAAACCACCCATTCTTGACTGAAATTTCGTCCTGAATCTAATGGACGGGGTGAATTTTCCAGAAAATACCTCTGTGGGGCCTACCGATCATGGCTGCGAAAATTTACACTCCATGTCCTGCTACAACTCTGCCACCGACTCCAGCCCTCTAGCAGCTATAAAAGAGGAATTATGGACATGGGAAATTCATTCAGAAATAGGGAATTCCAGATCTAGAGCAAGGGAGAGAAGAAAGAGAAGAAAGAGAAGAAAGAAGAGAGAGAGAGATCGATTGGTTTGGTGTTTTGTTTTTATGAATTTTGTTTAATCTTTTTGATGGATTTTATGGGTCACTAATCTCTCAGCTAGGGCTGAGATGAAGCCCCTAATTTGATTAGCTCTTGTATTGGTTGAATTTACTTTGAATATTAATTAATTTGTTTCTTTCTCTAAGTGGGCTTAATTGGTTTAAATTCTATACTTCTCCATCTATGAACTTGACCAAAGTATATATATGGATGTTGTTTGGATGCTTATTATAGGTGCTTGTGTCTGATCAAGAACAGGTTTCCTATAGAGGAAGAAACAGGGTGCTTTAATGAACTGTACATTCCATGTGCCCGACCAAGGACATGGGATGTGTTATTCATGGCATTGCTTAAAGGAATTAGACATTTTGTATGCCCGATTAAGGACACAGATTGTGCTTTCTCTATATAAGTGGTATCAATCTAGATCAAGGTGAATCAACAGACAAAACAAGGGTTAGGATAATTAGGGGTGGATTCGAAAGTCCTAGTGCTTTCTCTCTGATTGAATTTTCTTCCCTGTTCTTAATTGTTTTTCCTAGAATTGTGCTTAGTAGTTCATTCCATTATTTGATTAGATTAGTTAAGGAGAATCGTAGATTTGAATTGTGACGACCAGTCCTCGTGGGAACGATCTCATAATACGTACCATATCTACATTTGATTCGTATACTTGCGAGTTTAAAAATCATTTAAATCATGTTGGTTTAAATAAAACATCAAGTTTTTGGTGCCGTTGCCGGGGACTGTTTCGTTCCAAATTGAATTTAGGATTCTCTCTTATCATAATTCATAGTCTTAGGATTTTACCAACTTTAGGTTAAAGTTTTTATTTTATTTTATTTTTAGAAACTAACCTATTTCTTGTTTTGTAGGGTCTTGAAATAATCTTCTAATTTTGAATTGAGGAAGGAAGCTACTAAGTGAAGGAAGAGCTTCTTAAATTTTTTTGACATCAATCATCTCCTTTCCCGGGTTCTTTCTTCCCGTTCTTGTTTACATAGTTTTAACTTGTTTTTTTCTAGTTCTAGTTTTATTTCTCTTAGGTTGCTTCTTAGTTTAGTTTTTTTTTTCTTACATTACAATAACATAGTTTATGCTAGGACGTAGATCTCTGAATATAGAACTAGCACTGTTTGATCCTGAAATAGAAAGAACACTTCGTGAAAGATTGAGAAATAATTCTGTTGAAATGGCGAATGAGAATGAAGTTAAAGCTCTCAAAGATTATTCAGCTCCTGTCTAATTTAATGCGCCTTCATGCATAGTGTTGCCAACCACTACGGCAGCACACTTTGAACTTAAACCTGAAGTCATACAATTGTTGCCATCGTTTTACGGATTCGACAAGGAGGACCCATATCATCATGTGAAAGAATTCCTAGACATTTGCTCCACTTTTAAGTTCCAAAACTTCTTAGACGATTCAATCCGCCTACGCCTGTTTCCTTTTTCTTTGAAGGATAAGGCGAAAGCATGGTTGAATTCTCTAGAAGTTGGATCTATCACTACATGGGACCAACTGTCTAAGAAGTTCTTAAACAAGTTCTTCCCCGTTCACAAAACCAATGCCCTCCGAAGAGAAATTACTAACTTCACACAAAAAGAGGGCGAGCACTTTCATGAATGTTGGGAAAGATGGAAGGACTTGCTTCTTAAATGTCCTCACCATGGTTTTGAGAAGTGGCAACAAGTTCAATACTTCTATGACGGTCTGACACCCCAGAACCGTTGCATGGTTGATGCCACCAGTGGAGGGTGATTCATGACCAAAAGTGATGTCGAAGCGTGGAACTTCTTTGAAACCTTGTGCGAAAATTCCCAGCAATGGGACTATTCAAATAGAGGTGACAAAAGTCCCCAACCACAAAAGAGATGTGGTGTATATGAGATAGGAGTCATGCCAGAGCTGTGCGCCAAGCTTGATAACCTGACAAAGAAAGTTGATGCTCTGGTATTAAATAATGGACCTCCATAAACAGCTCAAGTCGAGGGATGTGCCACATGTTCTAGTCCTGCCCATCCTATGCAGTCTTGTCCATCTGGTGCAGCATCCCCAGAACTTCTCTTTGAACAAGTACATGCTATGAACACTTTTCAAAAACCTGGGAATGATCCTTACTCGAACACATACAACCCAGGGTGGGCTGGACATCCAAATTTTTCTTGGGCAAAAAGACCACATCAAGGAGGACTATCTGGAAATCCTCCCATGCAACCGCACCTCCAAGTTGGCAGTCAACAACTTCAACAGTTTCCATAATTTCAACAACTGCCTACACAATCAAGGAAACCATCTCTTGAGGATACACTCCAGCTTTTTATGCAGAGTTCTCTCCAATTCCAAAAAGACACCCAACAAACCTTACTAGCCAGCCAGCAAAGCTTACATGCAAATGCGCAATCCATTGCCAAGCTGGAAGTACAAATGGGTCAACTAGCTACCACATTAAGTGAGAGAGAGAAGGGCAAGTTCCCTAGCCAACCTGAGGCTAATCCAAAGGGACAGTATGAGATTGGCTCTAATTCCAACCAAGGGCAATATCATGAACATGCCAAATCGATCACTACCCTTAGGTTAGGCAAACAGATTGATAACAGAATAGAGATGCCTGAGGATGAATCAAATTCTAAAACAGAAGATCAAGATGAAGCAGAGAGTCACACCAATGCATCCAAAGTCCAAAAGCCCTCTGACTCTCCAAGAGCCACTAATGTGCCACCCTACGTGCCCAAAGCACCCTTTCCTCAACGTCTGGCACCAATAAAGAAAAGAAATAACTTTGATGAAATCTTGGATGTGTTTAAAAAAGTACAAGTCAACATCCCGTTGCTTGACGCTATCAAGTAAGTCCCTGCTTACGCTAAGTTTCTTAAAGATTTATGCACTCAAAAGCGTAAGCAGAATGTTCATAAGAAAGTCTACCTTGCAGAGCAGCTCAGCTCCATGATTCAACATAACACCCCTCCTAAATTTAGGGATCCAGGAGCTCCCACCATTTCTTGCGGCATAGGAGATCATAAGATCGGGAAGGCATTACTCGATTTAGGGGCGAGCGTCAATTTGTTACCATATTCGGTTTATGAGCAGCTAGGACTTGGTGAGTTGAAACCGACTAAAATAACATTACAACTAGCTGATAGATCTGTCAAGGTGCCCCGGGGTGTTATTGAAGATGTGTTAATCTAGGTTGATAAATTTTATTTTCCAGTGGATTTCATAGTTATAGATACTCAGCCTGTTCAGAATCTTCATAGTCAGATCCCAGTCATCTTGGGTCGTCCATTTTTGGCCACATCTAATGCTATTATAAATTGCCGAAATGGAGTTATGAAATTGTCCTTTGGTAACATGAATATTAAAGTCAATGTTTTTAATGCAGGACAACAATCCGTAGATTTGGATGACATATCTGAAGTGGACATGATCGAGAGTCTAGTGCAGGACTCCTTCCATAAATCTTTTGAAGATCCACTTGAGACCTGCTTAGCACAATATAGCATGGATTTTGACATCGATAGTCCCATCCACGAAGTCAATGCACTGCTCGACTCTACTCCTATATTAGAAACTGAAAAATGGAGAGCGAAAGTGGAACCTCTTCATCCCTCTGAGACTCTTCCTGACAGCACAGCTTCGAACTCTGAGAAGACAAAGGCGAGCAGGCTGCTTAATGTTCTTAAACCATATAAGGCAACAATTGAACGGAAGATAGCGGAAATACAGGGAGTATGCCCCACTGTATGTATGGATCATGCTGTGGAAATGTCGCGTGAAATGCAAAGGAAGCGTGATCCTAACATGGAAGAAGTCGTTCGAGCAGAAGTCCTTAAATTATTTGACGACAGTGTCAGTTACCTCATTGCGGATAGCACAGCTCATGGGAACTCACATCACTTGTCTGGGATTGGTTAATTAAGGTGTTGAGGTAATTTCTTTGGCAGACCCTGGTTATAAAGATTAGTTCATTTATGGTCTGTTCTTATCTGGCTGAAGACGTTAAACTTAGCGCTCCTGGGAGGCAACCCAGCCTTTTGTTTTATTGTATTGTTTTTTCCTAGTTAAGTTACTTCAATATTTGTGGGTAACATTACTGTAAACCCTCACGAGACTACAACTCGTCCACTAGGGGTAACCTAGGGGTTTAAAGGCTTGTTGCATGCGCTAAATGCAATCGAGAGCACCTGCGAAAGTGGTATAGGTAGGATCTTCTTTTGTTTTTCTTTTTGTTATTTTTGCTTATGTTGATTTCTCTCTTGTGCTAACTCGCTTTTACGTTGAATTTTTTTTTTAAGAAAGCTTCTTGATTCTCCATCCAGGTACTATCTTTCCATCACTCCTCTTTTATTCTCGTTGTCCCATGTGCATTGCTTGCTTATTTCTTTTACATTGAGGACAATGTAGATTTTAGATTGGGGGTGGGAGATTAGGTTACCTAATCAGTATTTTCTTGGTCTTGAGCAAAATTTGTAAAAATTTTAAAAATTTTTTTCTGGAATTTCTATTGAATTCAAAGTGATTTTGAAGGATAGTTGTGATTTTAACATTATAAGATACGTGATGTTGGTAACTTATGACTCTTGGTGTAACACCCCGGATTTTTGCCAACCTGGAATTAGACGTCCTTAGGCAATGGGTCGATCCTAACACTTTATTAACTTGTCAGAACTGAATCCCACAGTCTAAAATCGCTCCTTAACCCATTTCCTTCACAAATCCCACCCTTCACTACCTTGTTCTTTCAATTTTTCAAAGCACTTTCACCCTAGCCACTATCTTAAACTAGCTAAGTAGTATAACTTGGATCACTTTAGATACAAACTGCAAAGGACTAAATACTACCTCAGACGGAAATCACTTAGGATTAAATCCTTTAGAAATTTGATAAAGTTAACTAAGTGCTAAACTAGATTAGCTACGAAATCCATTTGAATCGCTTTAAATACGATCTGCAAGACCCAGAACTTGTAAAATCATTGACGCTAGGTTATCCTAAAATCTAGGATCAATCTCATTACCCGGCTGCTCTCGGGAGTATCTCGAAACTCCGTATTTGATCTGGACAGCACATCGGGAGTCCGAACAATATGAGGTTAAGGACTTAGGACCGCCTCGCTGGGCTTGACAACCATCTCGGAAAGAAAATCCAGTCAATGTCCCACGGCTATTTGCTTGAGTCCGAAGTGAGAGAGTGTGAAAATCACTCTTTCCTTTACAAAATAAATATCTGGAATAGTGATCTGGGACCATTCGGTTGCGGATCAGTATTAAGCAACCAGACCGTCAGAATCAGATCAAATTACACCCTCGGATCAGGAAAAATTTCAAGAACATTTACATGTACTTGGAATCTCCGATCGAGATCCGCTGACCGTTGAACTGAAACTGGTCCGCCACGCGTGATCTGGAATCCCGACCGAAACGAAAACTTAACAGAACGTAGATCCAGCGTTAGTGAGCTTAAGTCCGACCTTTGGTTCAAGGAGGCCCGCCAGAAGTCTTCCGTTGAGCTGAAAAAGTCCCGTTTTGGTTATAACCTAAGTATACTTTGAACAAGAGTCTATTTCGGTAAATTTTTATGCTATATAAGGACCTTAAACCCTCTCTCATGGCAGTCATACGAATTTGAGATTGAGAGAGAGAAAAGAGAGAGAAAGTGTGGGAGATGTGGGAGGAACTCCCTGCTGCTGTTCCCTGCCGCTATTCAGGCTCCACCGCCTGATTCTTATCGCTTTCCCGGCGATTCCGGCGTCGTTTCTAGGTAAGAAACCCTAACCCCAGATCTGATTTGAGGTGTATAGGCTATAGGTTGTTAAATAGCTAACCGATTTCACTCTTTAGGCTAGAAAACTCCCGAATACGGAAGCTCATCCAACCTTGCTGATTCGTTGAGATTCCAAGAGGCAAGGTGAGGACTTTAGGTGTATAGGTTGCGGTTTTCAATGCTTTCAATGTCAGATAATGGTAGATTCATGATCTGCATGCAATTGCACATGTACAAAGTGCTTTCCATTTTCTGTTTCGATTAAAATTGTAGAATTTAGAATTTCACATACTCTAGGTATTCGTATAAAATACCGTATACGTATTTTTTATGGAAATGTGTTTGACATGTTTATTTGTCGTATGGATATACAATATATGGATAAGAGACTTATTTGGCGAAAGGATTCGCCGAAATACATGTTTTACTAATATACACTATGTATGTAGAAATACTGTATTGTAAGGAGTGCCGTATACATGTATATTTTGGAAATATGTTTGCCATGATTATGTGTCGTATGATTATATGATATATGGATAAATCACTTATTTGGCGAAAAGAATCGCCGTAATACATGTTTGTTTGTATACACTATGTATGTTGAAAATGCGTATTCTAGAAAATACTGTATACGTATAAATTTTGGAGATGTATTTATCATGATTATTTGCTGTAGTAATATATTATACATGGATAAAATACTCACTTGGCTAAAGGATAGCCCTAATACATGTTTTGCTAACATACACCATGTATGTTGTAATAGTGTATTCTAAGTGTTTGTGAAAATGACTGAATGAGTATAGAATTCTCATTCGTGCTCGCCATGACTAATTGTCATGGATAATTGATTGTTGTATTGGCAATACCCCTTTGACGAAAGGATTTGCCCTAAATCACGCCACGGCCAATACACACTATATATGCTAAAATGTGTGGCCCAAGTGTTTGTGGAAATGACTGAATGAATATGGAACTTGGATTCCTGCTTGCCATGACTATCCGTCATGGGTGTATGCGTGTTATGATTGGGGTAACTCCCTAGTGAAAGGATTTGGCCTTATACCTCTGTGATCAACATATGTCATGTATGTTGATTCCTGTATTTGAAAGTGTTTGTTGAAATGTCTGAATGAGTAGTAGTTAGTAAATTGTAATGTTTAAGGGTGTTGAGATATGATTCTCAACTCCTTTAACTATGTGTATGATTTCCTTGGATAGTTGTGTGATTAGGAATTGAACATGTACAAACTCATGCTTGTGTTGTGATTCATAACATGCTCAACTGCTTTATGATTTTAACTATGTAATGCATATGTTTAAATTTATATTTATGTTGTATGATTCGTCATGGGTGATGGGGGAGCGGAGCAACGAGTGCGTGCAATAGCCCTGGCAGCCCTAAACGGATAATACCAGACCTTGATTGTATGAGTTGAATCTTGATCTACTACTGCTTTATCTATCTGCACTTGATTGTGTTTGGGGCTATGATTATAGTCTAGACAATCGGTACCAGAATTGCATTCGTGGCTGTGATTCATTTGCCTCGTGAGATGTGTTCGACGAACCCGAGTCGTACTTCGGTTAACGATAGTGGTTGGCCACGCGAGTGCTTATGCACTTCATGTCGTTCAACTTGTTGTGCACTCGAGCTAGTCGAGTTCGTCAAGTAACCCGATTTGTCTAATGTATGTTCACCATGTTTGGTCGCCTCTGCTTGAACCTAGGGTACCAAACTTACTAGTGCAATCCCTTTTAACCCTGGTACCTCGATCCACTAAGACTCATGAGCCGGGCATGGTGGTATGGGACACCGTGGTCGAGCTGTCGGCCTACGCTGGGGCCATGTGCCTCCCCGTAGTGACCATTGAGCAACCCAAACTCGTGAGCCGAATACGGTGGTATGGGACACCGTATTAGTTGTCGATACTACGGCGAGAGCCGAGTACGGTGAGACACTGTACTCGTGTGACGGCGACGAGTCCTCTGTAGTATCTTCGAGTATATTCCAAGGTCTGTGATTGGCGACGAGTCTTTCACAGCAACTAGAGTATGAGTTGAGCCGAGTACGGTGAGACCTGTATTCGAGCTGACGGCTAGTGATTGAGCCGAGTACGGTGAGACCTATACTCGAGCTGACGGTCAGCAATTGAGTCGCATACGGTGAGATCTGTATCCGTGCTGACGGGTGACGAGCCCTTTGTGATGCCTTCGCTACGCCTCTCAAACCATAAATCATATGAGATTAACTAGGACTGACGACCCTAGAATGGATCATGTTTGGGAATGATACAAGGGAGGTACCTTAGTTTCCCAATACTGCTGTTTGAAATGAACTAATAATTACTCGGTAATCATGCTCATCATCACACTGCATGTGCCTGGTAGATGTGGAGCACTGAGGGATGGACGCATTCACGAACGTAAGATGATGTCGCATGAGGGTGGTTTGGCAAGGGCATACATCATGTCATTTCATACTTGCATTAAATAAGAGTAGTTAAAATTGTTTGATTGTACTGCTTTATCATTACTGCTTGACTGAATTGATAACATGTTAACTATGCTTTATTGTTCCACTGAGTTGATCACTCACTCCCACGATACGGGACGGTGTTCCGAACACCCACCAGACTTTGTCTGATTGCAGATGGCGACGCTACTTCTGAGGCGGAGCCGAACTTCTATGACGACGAGAATGCTTTCTCATATATGCTATTTTCTGGCGGCTTCGTGAGAGCCGTGCTTTGATTGTCGGGGCTACAAGGATGTTGACTAGATCACACTACACAACTTGGTATAATTTAAAATTATACTTGTAATTATTTAACCTGGTAACTTTATCACATTCTGGAGACTCATCATAGTTTATATATCTTATCTATCTATCACAGTCTTCCGCTTGCAAATTTAACTATCTCTGGAGTTTGATATGCTGTTTTGGCTTAATCTCACTCATGTTCAATGCACTAATACCGACCACATTCAATCATCATTCATTTTGTTGCATAAGTGATGCGTTGGAACTCGGGAGTTGAGTTTATGCTTGACCCTCGATTTTCAGAGCATTACACTTGGATTCGGTCATCTGCTTGATTTCACAGTTAATTTTGAATTGATAATCCATGATTAGAAGTTGTAAACATTGATTGAGCCATGATTTCACATATCAGATCTCACTTACACATTAAGTTTTCAGTTCGATATTAAATGGTAACTTGGTAATCATTAGGCATGAAAGGAACCAGCCTAAAAAAATAAAATTTTTAGCATCAGTTTATAAAGAAGAATTGAAAGAGTAAGTCGCATAATCGTCATCATAGGTTTGCTCCCTATAGATGAAGATTTGATTCCTCATAGTTGACATGAGAAAAGATTTAGGCGACAAGTTTTCACCATAGGTTTGCTCCCTATAGGTGCGGATTTGATCCCCCTCCTTAGCACCACTGTTTATAAAGGAAATCAAAGGCTGATAGAACGAAACGATGATCTAAAATGCTAGTATTAGTTTCAGGTTTAGTTGTCACGAATTACTAATGATATCATGAAATTGACAATTGGATCTTTTAATGATTGTAAGTCGAGATTACACTATACACTCATGGAACTTAATGTTTTAAATTATTCTAATTAATGGATTAATACTTTAAACTTGATTATGAAATCTGCCGAGAGCTTGATTCCAAGAGAAAAATTCGACACACCAATCATGAATCTTAGAATTTTCACATCTCAGCTATCTGTTCACAAGTCACTTGAGTTTACAGGAATTGTCTTTTATTTCTGAAATTATTTTTCGCATGTTTTGCTCGGGACTAGCAAAATGCTGGTTGGGGGTTGTGATGAGTGTCGAATGTTGCATATCAGACCCAGTAGTTGCCTAAATTTGCGTACATGATAAGGCTTAATGGAGTGTTTTAATTGTATTTTTGTTAAAGGATGAAGTCAGGAGCGTTGATTGAAAATTGATGTTAAAAGTGTGGATTTGACGTTCCGAAGTCACCAGAGCATGAGATGGACTCTAGAGAACCAATAATGAAGATTTCACACGCCTGGGATCTGAGGGAAGCAAGCCAAAGGGGCCCGAAAAGGGTCCAGAATGCAAGATTACATGGTTCCCGCCATCCGATCAATTTGAAACTTCATACATGGGATGAGGGTCGTAAATTAACCGTACATATTAAATTTCAGCCATTGAAAATCTCGGGAAGTGGGCCAACTGATAAATCAGCCCACAAACCATCAATTCTGGGCCCACCTGATATTTGGAACTGCCTTAAATTTGGTTTTGGCGGTTGAAATAGCATGAAGAAAAGGATGAACGGTGCAGATTTCACACAAACATCACAGTGGGCCCCATATATGATGCATGTACACCATGCACTCAATACATGAGCCGTGCACCGGACGGCTGAGACGGTCAGCGCAAGCGCTGACCGATCTCTTCTCTCTCAAATTCAAAAACCAGGAGCTCCGTCCGGCATCTGCGAACGACAACCGGTCTTTGGTTGTGGGCCACCATCACGAAACAGGGATCCAATCCGGACAGTCCATCAGAGTCCAGGGAAGCCTCTCAACACTGCCTAGGTGGCAGATTTGTAAATCATCATCAAGAATGAAATCCAGCCGTTCAAATGCAGGTTGGGCGGTGTGATAAGATCTTCTGTGGCCCACACCAAAATAGAGAAAAACTATGTAGTTCCGACCAAAATTTCGATAGAAATTCGGTGAACGGAGTGGATTTCGCTGTAGATTCCGATCACGGACCCCACCATCACAGCAGCGTCGGTTTTCACGTCCGCGTAATGAACGGACGCTGGCAGTTTTTGCGGGAGTTTTTGGACCTCACTCGTCAACCTTACGGCTGATCCAAGCCGTTCATCGTGTAGAGGGCTTCGAGAGCTTCAAAACTATGCTGATATTCCACTCCCATGCGTACACACATGTGCGGTACAGAGGCCACAAACGGACTGCTCTGCAATGTTCAAAACTGATCTTTTTATGATTTTTTCTCTGGGCCGCGTTAATGGACGTCCAAAACCACCCATTCTTGACTGAAATTTCATCCTGAATCCAATGGACGGGGTGGATTTTTCAGAAAATACCTCTGTGGGGCCCACCGATCATGGCTGCAAAAATTTACACTCCATGTCCTGCTACAACTCTGCCACCGACTCCAGCCCTCCAGCAACTATAAAAGAGGAATTATGGACGTGGGAAATTCATTCAGAAATAGGGAATTCCAGATCTAGAGCAAGGGAGAGAAGAAAGAAAAGAAAGAAGAGAGAGAGATCGATTGGTTTGGTGTTTTGTTTTTATGAATTTTGTTTAATCTTTTTGATGGATTTTATGGGTCACTAATCTCTCAGGTAGGGCTGAGATGAAGCCCCTAATTTGATTAGCTCTTGTATTGGTTGAATTTACTTTGAATATTAATTAATTTGTTTCTTTCTCTAAGTGGGCTTGATTGGTTTAAATTCTATACTTCTCCATCTATGAACTTGACCAAAGTATATATATGGATGTTGTTTGGATGCTTATTATAGGTGCTTGTGTCTGATCAAGAATAGGTTTCCTATAGAGGAAGAAACAGGGTGCTTTAATGAACTGTACATTCCATGTGCCCGACCAAGGACATGGGATGTGTTATTCATGGCATTGCTTAAAGGAATTAGACATTCTGTATGCCTGATTAAGGACACAGATTGTGCTTTCTCTATATAAGTGGTATCAATCTAGATCAAGGTGAATCAACAGACAAAACAAGGGTTAGGATAATTAGGGGCGGATTCGAAAGTCCTAGTGCTCTCTCTCTGATTGAATTTTCTTCCCTGTTCTTAATTGTTTTTCTTAGAATTGTGCTTAGTAGTTCATTCCATTATTTGATTGGATTAGTTAAGGAGAATCGTAGATTTGAATTGTGACGACCAGTCCTCGTGGGAACGATCTCGTAATACGTACCGTATCTACATTTGATTCGTATACTTGCGAGTTTAAAAATCATTTAAATCATATTGGTTTAAATAAAACATCAGTGTGCTATCTACACCGTCTAGCGTGGGATGGTGTTGGACGCACCATGTTGTATGTGTTTTAGCCAACCGTCTAGTCCACTAGACATGGACCTCAACTTGATGTATGTATCTGAACCACACTACCCATCCAATTTCCCAGCTTATTTTAGGCGTTGAATCGAAAAATGAAGCCGAACTGAATCTTTGGTGGGCCATATTGTAAAAAGAAGTGGTTTTAGGTGATATAAACTGTTAGGGCCCGCCATGATGTTTCTCTGTGTCAAAATATATTGAATATTTGGCTTGTTAGGCCTATCTTGAGCCTGAGAACCCAACCGGCTAGGTGGATCCTCCTAATGTGGGCCCCACCTATGAAAATCTTAAAAAAACAAAAGAAAAGAAAATTAATAATAATAACAATAGACACTGTTGCTGCTAGCGTCGGTTGCTAGGTTGAACGCAGGGGTCGTGGGTCTCACCACCAGTCCCACCATGATGTATGTTGAACATCTACACTGTGCATTTGATGGGTCCCCTCTAGATATTGAGATACCCCTAAAATCAGCCGTTCACGGAACTCAGATGGTCCACACCACCATAAATAGTAAGACATTGAACATCTACCATTGAACACTTTTTGGGTCATAAGTTTTGGATTTATATGAAATTTGTTTTTCATCTTAATTCAGGCCTTGTGATCTTATGAACAGATGGGATGGAAGATAAACATTATGGTGGGCCACATGTGTGGACCCACCTTATATCCACACTGTCCATTGGTACGGATGGTGGTTCCCACGCAGCATGCAGGTGCTGCTGTATTGACGACATTAAGCTCTGAGGGCCCCTACATGAGATATGTGTTATGTCCCATCTGTCTTGGGGCATAGGACCCACCATATGTATGTGTTATATCCACTGTCTAGCCCATGGATGGAGGGTCCCACCTTGATATGTTATATATCCACACTGTCCAAGCGTGGGACGGTGTGGCCTGCCATGATAAATGTGTTTTATATCCATCCACACTGTCCATTGCTCAGACGTGGGACCACCTTGATGTTTGTATTACATCTATGCCGTCCATTGCTAGACGTGGACCCCCGCCATAATATAAGCGTTGCATCTTCATCGTCCACGTAGGATTATGAGACCCATCTTGTGATGTGTTGTATATTCATACTGTCCATTCACGTGGCCCCCACATGAGGTACGTGTTTGATCCAAGCAGTTTGTCTGGTGGGGCCCATTTGGAATGGTAGGGCCCACCTCATTGTTATGTATTTATGGCCCATTTGGTGAGGCCCATTGTCCTTGTGGCCCATGTGATGCGGTCTACTTGATGTATATGAGGCCCAAGTGATGAGGCCTATTATGATATATATGTGGCTTTGTGTAAGGCCCAATGTGACGTATATGAGGCCCATGTGGTGAGGCCCAATGTGATATATATGTGGCCTTGTGTGAGGTCCAATGTGATGAATATGCAGCCCATGTATAAGGGCCATTGTAATGTATAAGCGGCCCGTATATAAGACCCATTATGATGCATGTGAGAACCATTATATGTTTGAAGGTCCATTGTATGTGTGAGGCCCAAGTGTGATGTATGATTCCACCATGATGTATATGTAGCCCATCCATTTTCTAGCTAGTATAAGGGTCGTGGACCCCATTGTAGTTAGATTCTAAGTTCCAAATGGGCCACACCTTGGGGGTAATGATGATTAAATGTCCACGTTGTAAATGGTGGATAAATGTCCACCATTAGGAACCATCCTAGGGCCCACCATGAAGCCCATCTCCCCATCCTCTCTTTTACCCAGCCTTGAGTAGAGTCCCACCATAATATATGTTTTATTGATATGCTGATCATCCATTCTTCCAGATCTCATAGGGTCGTGGGCCCCATTGAGGGTTAGATCTAAATCCCAAGCAGATCGCATCATAGGAATAGTGGTGGTTAAACGTCCAACCGTTGAAAACCATACCCTGCAGGGCTCACTGTTATATCTAATTTTTCAACCCATCTTCCCTTGTTGGGCTATCCCAAACCTTTGTGCCCCCATTGATGTTAGTGGTACCCATCTTCCCTTATCGGGCTATCCCAAATCATTGGGCCCCCATTGATGATGGTGCTTTCCACCATACCTTGTAGAATTATCCAAACCTTATAACCCACTGTATGTACGTATCGGGCTTTACATAGAAAAGCCCAGTTATTACATGATATAGAGATTTATGAAGTCCAATTATTCACCCTGTTAGCTTACCCTATGAACTCCCATTGTTGTATACTCACTTGACTCACAATGACAGATGTATCCTATCTTTGTACCCCATTTGGCAGGACCTTGTGACATGCACACATAATCCACACCGTCTATCTCCTTACTGAGACAAATGTGAGGTCCATCCTTAACATTAGTGTATCATCTAGACAATCCTTTACTTAGTACACCATCACCCTTGCCGTAAATGGACGAATATGAGGTATCAAATTTGGTACATTCACCGTTGAAGCTTATCTTGATTCATGGGTTAGATCTACCATCCCTATAGGGGACCCTGCCTTAAGAGGTATGATATGCTAGTACCTTGAGTAGGTTATGATAGTCTAACATGGACCATTCCGTACAAACTTCTATATGTCTAGCGGGGTGTATCAATCAGTCCCTACTCTTGTAAGTGACATATCGGTTAAGACCAGTCATCGATTGTTATATCTGAAATCATGCTTAGTATTGCATCATGATACATGTCCATACGCATCATTTGTATGCCTGTTGTGAGGAATTGATCATTACATTGCCATTGGGCTGAGTTATTTAGGGGACTCCTTGAGAGACGGAGTTGTCCCACATAATCGTGCAGTACGCGCAGGTTTGATGCATGACTGGATGATATGACTCATGCATCTCGCATTTGTGTGACATGATCACTTGGTGCTCTAGCGATATCAGGGCTGTGGTCTCCACAGGTTCATCGTGGATGGCCAGATGGGATATTGAAAATATTTGGTTCTAGCATGGTGGGCACATAGGATGTCCTTGGGTAAGAGTCCTAGAATCCTCTGGTACTGAAGGAGACTCCAACATCTAAACCGAGTGGATACATGAGCGATTGGGTGTCGAATACCAGTAGGCGGCGTCTCCCACTATGTCGTGGTTGGTTTGAAGGGGGTGTGGCCTTATCTGCATGAGTGAGGGGGCTATAAGCTAGACTGAGTTTGACCAGCTCATAGATGGGTTTGCTATTGACAAGCCGAGTAGGTATTGACAGACTACTAGCTAGGCAGATATTGAGGTCTTTTCCACTCACTGGTTGTCTGGCTAGGGAGGCAGCAGCCATTGTGGAGTGTACTAGACCCCGGTGATATCCCAAAGATGAGCCATACTGACATGTGGAATACTAAGTATGGGATTACGTACTCACTATTTGACTCATTCATTCATTCATTCACTATCCACTCGGGCTGATGGTGCGTAACTAGATCATTACATGTAACTTCGTAATGGCCATGATTTCGGTTGGGTATGTGACCAATCTGAGATCAGGAGTTTACCACGTTGCGTCTAGGTATCCAAATTTAGGTATGAGACTGGTTTGGATAGAAATCCCTTGTGATGAACCCCACAGCTTGCGATACCACGTACTATCATCCCAATTACACACTTCAGCTTTATCATTTCTTTTCCATTTGCATATTACATTGGGTTTACTATGATTCTACACTGTATGGCTTAAATATGACATTTAACTTACTATATCTCTACATTGTGTGGTCGATTTACATTCCCTTTCTCAGTTTAGACATTTTCTTATTATGCCTTTGCATCGCATAGCCTAGATAAGGTTGATGGTATTTATGGACTTGCCAATATTTTCACTTACTCTGATATTTATATGCCTGACACATGTATTGCACACATATACACCACCTTCTAAGCTTCTTTGTAAGCTTATGCACGACCGTTGCATGCAGGTGACGTTAGGTTGCAGTAGCATTAAGGCAAGAGCGTGCGTTGAGCTTGGGGAGATTTTGTTATTCATGTATTTCCCTTTTCTGCACTGTATCAAATGTTCATATTAGTGGATATGTGATGATGATATTGCCTTTGTGATTTGGGTACATTTGTGGTTATGCTTCTTTACAAAAAAATAAAAAATAAAAAAAATTTCACACTGAAAATCCTCCTTGTAGGATCCCAGGATCGGAATCTAGCGTATGGGTGCTAGAAGCCGAGAATAGGGTACTATGGAGGCTATCGGTGCCAGATTAGGTGATCAGGAATTCTGTGAGCCCAGTTTTCGAGTTTGGGGCGTGATTGAAGTTAGTATCATAGCATAACTTGGGAATACCTTAGGATAACATCACATATCTGCTGATAGATACCTTACACTGTATGATTATTAAGAACCTAGAATGATTAGATCCCCAAGTTCAAATAACCTAGAAACTTTTTGATATTGCTCCCTACCATTGAGATTGTGAGGCTGCATAGTATTCCCATTTCGATCATTTCTGATCTGGGATCCGAGGTTCAGTAAGGGTCACCATTCTGTTGAGGAGATGTATTGGGAGGGTGAGACCAAGATTAGAGAGTGTTATCCACATTTATTTATAGATTGATTATGCCTTGTATGGTATTGATTATTATATGTATATGACGATGCTTCCTCTTCTCTTATTTTGTCCTACGTGATAGTGCAAAATTTGAGGATAAAATTTTTATTAGGAGGGGAGAGCTGTAAAACCCGTATCCTAGTCCATACTATTCCTTAGGCTTCCGCGATCCTCTTGGTCGAATTTGGGCAACCCATGACCTGTAATTAGCGTTTGCGCATGACCCTAAGTCGCATCTTATATATCTATATCGGCTCGACTCGAAACTTGTACCCTAGCGACTGCACCGTCGCTACAGTTCCAACACTGCTTCTCACGCTCCGATGCAATACCCAGGCTAAGAGTTGTGGACCCGTGTTTATTTTGAGGGAAATACCGCGCATTGTGAATCCCTAGAGAATCTCTACCACCTTTCAATTCAATTAAGTCAAGTACATCCCATCACAATCCATCACTCACCCATACCTCTCTCTTCACCAAGTCAAAGCAACCCATGCTTAGCCCATTTATCTCATCCCAAAAGTCAATGAGACCCATGCCTCCCATGTTATACACACCACTCCTCTCTCTCTCTCCCTCTCATTTTCTCACTCCATTCAAGCAATTCTCAAGGGAGTGTGGACATCCAAGCTTCCCAAGAGAGAGCTAATAGTGTGGCCCTCCTTCTTACCCCTCATCTTTCATCCTAACCCTCCAATCTTCATCATCCTCCATCAAAGTTGAAGCCAAGGGTCCTAGCATTCCAAGGAGCCTAGAAGACGTGGAATCGGTGGGTGACTTGTAGGTTAGATTGTGTTTTTGATGATGGGCCAAGTGGGGCCTACCAATTAATGGTATGGATCTCACTTTGGACCCTAGGTGTGGCTGTTGGCCTACCATGATTCATATGACATCCCATGATGGGACCATTCTCCATGGACCCCATCATGATATTTATTTTACCAGCATGAAAGGTCATCTAGACCTTGCATTTTGTTTGGTGGAAAGGGATCTCCACTGTTGATTTTTATGATGTAAGGCCCACATGTTTTGGGACCCATTTTGATATATGTATTATATTTGCTTGGCCCACCTAGGGAGGGCTCATAGTGGCAGAGCCCTTCCTCCCACCACACGTTTCTCTCTCTCTCTCTCTCTCTCTCTCTCTCTCCCATGTTTTGACGGCCCACCTTGATGATCGTGATCTAAATCCACACCTTCCAGTTAGAGAGCCGTGACCAGCCGGACAGGCTATTGTCTAGGCCGTCTAGCAAGTCTGGACATACGAAACAACAAATATCAGCTTTGTTCCAAGCTGGTGGGCCAGACGTGTCAACCCACCAGATGTATGCGTTCATCTATCCCATCAACCGTCTAGCCAAGGATGGTGGAGCCCCTAGTGATGTATGTGTTGCATATACCCACCGTCCAAAGGCAGGGACAGTGGGCCTGCCGTGGCACTTGTGTGTTGTCCACACCATCCAGCGTGGGATGGTGCTGGATGCACCATGTTGTATGTGTTTTAGCCAACCGTCTAGTTTACTGGACATGGAACCCACCTTGATGTATGTATCTGATCCATACTGCCCATCCAATTTCCCAGCTCATTTTAGGCGTTGAGTCAAAAAATGAAGCCGAACCGAATCTCTGGTGGGCCAATTGTAAAAAGTAGTTTTAGGTGATATAAACTATTAGGGCCTGCTATGATGTTTTTGTGCATCAAAATATATCGAATATTGGGCTTGTTAGGCATGTCTCAAGCCCGGGAACCCAACCGGCGGGGTGGATCCTCCTGATGTGGGCTCCACCTATGAAAATCTATACAAAAATAAATAAATTTCACACTGAAAATCCTCCTTGTAGGATCCCAAAATCAAAATTTGGTGTATGGGTGCCAGAAGCTAAGAATGGGGTAGTACGGAGGTTGTCATTGCCGGATTCGGTGATCGAAAATTCTGTGAGCTCGGTTTTCGAGTTTGGGGAGTGACACATTATCTGACACACATCTCCTTAAGATTTGGTCTGAGCAATATTTAAACAAATACGGATCGTCCCAAAAGAATTTGCGTACCTCGGCAAAAATTTTTTTCTTATCTTGCGCAATCCAATATGTCGGCATGAAACTTGTGGTAAGATAATTAGCAATATCCGCAAACCAAGGTGAATGGTAAACTTTGAATAGTTGTTCATCAGGGAACATGTCATTTATATTCGTCGTCTCAAGAGAATCAGAGAGGTCAAGGCGGGAAAAATGGTCAGCCACTACGTTCTCTACTCCCTTCTTACCTTTTATTTTTAAATCAAATTCTTGGAGTAGGAGAATCCATCTTATTAGGCGAGGCTTAACATCATTCTTAGAAAGAAGTTACTTAAGCGCCACATGATCTGTGTAGATGATGATCTTGGATCCGTTCAAGTAGGACCTAAATTTGTCAAAAGCAAATATATAACAACCCGTAAATTTCCGTACAAGGGCTCGAGTATCACATCGACCAGAAATCACTTAGGATTAAATCCTTTAGAAATTTAACAAAGTTAACTAAGTGCTAAACTATATTAGCCATGAAATCCATTAGAATCGTTTTAAATACGATCTGCAAGACCCAAAACTTGTAGAATCATTGACGCTAGGTTACCCTAAAGTCTAGGATTAAACTCATTACCTGACTGCTCTCGGGAATGAATTGAAACTCCGTATTAGGTCTAGACCGCACATCGAAAGTCTGATTAGTACGAAGTTAAGGAACTAGGACTGCCTCATTGGGCTCGATAACCATCTCAGAAATCAGGTCCAGACGATGTCCCACGGCCATTCGCTTGAGTCCGGAGCGAGGGAGTGTGAAAACTACTATTTTCTTTACAACATAAATATCTTGAATAGTGATCTGGCAACACTCATTTGTGGATCAGTATTAAGCAATCAGACCGTCAGAATCAGACCAAATTACACCCTCGGATCAGGAAAAATTTTAGGAACATTTACATGTACTTGGAATTTCGGATCGTGGCCCACTGACCGTTGAACTGAAAATGGTCCGCTGCTTGTGATCTGGAAATCCGACCGAGATGAAAATGTAATCCTATGTAGATCCATGAGTTGTGAGCTTAAGTCTAACGTTTGGCTCAAGGGGGCCGCCAGAAACCCTCTTTTGAGCTGGAACAATGCCGAAATGCTTATAATAGACGTACCCCTTGAACCGGAGTCTATTCCGGAGACGTTTTAGGGTATATAAGGGCCTTAGAACAACCCCTCTCACAGCCATACGAATTTGGGATAAAACCCTAGAGAGAGAGAGAGAGAAAGAAAAGGGAGAGAGCTTAAGAGTTGTAGGAGAATCTTCCTCCTACTGTTTCAAATCACCACACGGGCTGCACCACCCCTTCCTTGGCGCTTTTCCGGTGATACCGACTCCATTTTAAGGTAATAAACCCTAACCCTAGATCTGTTTTGAGGTGTATAGGCTACAGGTTATGAAATAACTAACCGATTTCACTCTTTAGGCTAGAAAACTCCCGAATACGGAAGCTCCTCAACCCTTGTCGATCCGTTGAGATTCCAAGAAGCAAGGTGAGGACTTTAGGTATATAGGTTATGGTTTTCAACGCTTTCAATGTCAGATAATGATAGATTCATGATCTGCATGCAATTGCACATGTACAAAGTGCTTTCCGTTTTCTGTTTCGATTAGAATTGTAGAATATGGAATTTCACATACTCTAGGTATTCGTATAAAATACCGTATACGTATTTTTTTTTGAAAATGTGTTTGACATGTTTATTTGTCGTATGGATATATGATATATGGATAAAATACTTATTTGGCGAAAGGGTTCGCCTAAATACATGTTTACTAATATACACCATGTATGTAGAAATACGGAATTGTAAGAAGTACCGTATACATGTATATTTTAGCGATGTGTTTGTCATGATTAATTGTCGTATAAATATATTATGTGCGTATAAAATATTTGCTTGGCGAAGAGAATCGCCGTAATACAGGTTCCCTTATATACACTATGTATGTTGAATTTGTGTATCCTAGAAAATACCCCATACGTATAAATTTTGGTGATGTAATTGTCATGATTATTTGTTGTGTGAATATGATATATACGTATAAAATACTAGTTTGGTAAAGGGACAGCCCTAGTACACATTCCGCTAACATACGTCATATATGTTAAAATTGTGCACTCTAAGTATTTGTGAAATTGCTTGTGGGTGTAAGTGCTTAAGTGTTTGCACCTTAGGTAGGTGCTGAGATGGAGTTCTCAACTACCTTAGGGTCACGTATGATACCCTTCATGTGGTTATTTACTCTAACCACTCACTTATGAAATATATGTATTTGTATCCCTATTTGTATAGTGCTCTATAACGTGCTTTTTAACATGCTTTGTAACTTGTTTCATAACATGCTTTATAATATACTTTATAACATGATTGCTAGTATGCTTGAATTACCTTGTTTATCATGCTTTACTTCACATGCTATGGTTGGGAATTGATTGAGCTTGGGACTATGTCCATAGTCTAGACATCCGGTATCAGACTTGGAGTTATGGTTGAGATTCATTTCGCCACACATGATGTGTTGGCGAACCCGTGTCGTACTTCGGTTGGCGATAGTGGTTGGCCACATGAGGTGCTTCTGTGCTTCATATCGCCCAACTTGTTGTGCGCTCGAGCCAGCCGAACACGTCAAGTAACCCGTGTGTCTTATGTATGTTCACCATGTTTGGTCGCTAATGTTTGAACCTAGGGTACCAAACTTACCAGTGAGAATCCCGTTAACCATGGTACCTCGATCCGCTAAGACTCATGAGCCGGGCATGGTGGTATGGGACACCGTGGTCGAGCTGTCGGCCTATGCTGGGGCTACGTGCCTCCCCGTAGTGACCAGTGAGCAACTTAACTCGTGAGCCGATTATGGTGGTATGGGACACTATATTCGCGCTGTCGGCCTACATTGATAAGGTGATGGGGGAGCGGTGCAACCTTTGTGCGCAACAGCCCTTGCAGCCCTTTGTAGTGACCGCGAGCATACTCTGAAATCGCAGTGCACCTTAGGGTTCGCCGCGATATATAGAGTATGAACTAGGCCTGTTTCTGTATAGTGATGAATCGTTTAAGGGGTGATGGGGGAGTGGTGTAACCTTTGTGCGTAATAGCCCTGGCAGCCTCTGCAGTGACCTAGAAAACACACCATCGTCTGATATTAACTAGGACTGACGACCCTAGAATGGATCATGTTTGGGAATGATACAAGGAAGGTACCTTAGTTTCCCAATCCTGTTGTTTGAATTGGACTAATTAATAACTCGGTAATCATGCTCATCATGCATTGCATGTACCTGGAAGATGTGGAGCACTGTGGGATGAAAGCATGCCACGAGCGTGAGATGGTGTCGCATGAGGGAGTATGTCGGTGAGGGCATCCATCATACCTGCATTCATACTTGCATTAATAAGAGTAATTAGAAGTGTTTGATTTACTGCTTTATCATTACTGCTTGACTGCATTGATAACATGTTAACCTATGCTTTATGGTTCCACTGAGTTAGCTACTCACTCCCACGTTACGGGACGGTGTTGCGCACACCAACCAGACTCTGTCTCAGGTTTAGGCAAGCCGACGACTCTAGAGGCGGAGCCTAATTATGACGAGGACCAGGAGGAGTTCTCGTATATGCAGTTCTCTGGCGGCTTCGACTAGGCTGCCAGGACCGACGGGTTTTACAGGGATTGTTACTTAGTTTCATTTTCGACATTTTGTTTATAAAACAGACATGTATATGGTGACTCAGATGGATTCATACTCTGAAGAATGAAACGATTATTTTATTTCTTTACATACATATATATATATAGTTCAGTCTTCCGCTTGCTTTTATACAATTGATCTGGAGTATGAATTTCTGTTTTGGTATAATCTCACTCATATTTATTGCTCTAACACAGACAACATTTAATCATCATTAATTATGTTGCATAAGTGATGCGTTGGAACTTAGGAGTTGAGTTACACTCGACCCCCGATTTTCAGGGCATTACAAAATACTACAACTAAGAGTTCCTTCTCCTTAGTTGAGTAATTCACTTGAGCAGGATTTAGAGTTCTAGTTATGTATTATATAACATAGGGATTCTTCTCTTTTCTCTGGCCAAGCACTGTCCCAAGAGCATAATCAGATACATCACATATAATTTTAAAAGGAATGCTCCAGTCGAGTGGCTGCATGATAGGTGCAGTGGTTAACATGTCCTTGAGATTAGAAAAAGCTTCCTGACATTGTTTAGTCCACTCGTATGATACATCCTTCTGAAGTAGATTCCATAAAGGATGAGAGAGGTGACTAAAGTCCTTTATTAATTTCCTGTAAAATCAGGCATGTCCTAAAAAGGATCGCATGTCTCATATATTGTTGGGCGGAGGTAAGTTAGAGATAAGATCAATCTTAGCCTTATCTACCTCAATTCCTTTGGACGAGATGATATGTCTAAGGACAATCCCCTTACGAACCATGAAATGACATTTCTCCCAATTTAATACCAAATTCTTTTCCTCACATCGCTTCAGCACACATTTAAGATTCTCCAAACAATCGCTAAAGGATGGACCAATAATAGAGAAGTCATCCATGAAGACCTTTAAATATTGCCCTACCATGTTAGAAAAAATACTCATCATACATCGCTGAAAAGTGGCGGGGGCATTACACAATCCAAATGACATTCTTCGGTAAGCACAGGTATCAAAGGAACATGTGAATGTTGTCTTTTCCTGATCTTCAGGGGCTATCTCTATCTGGTTGTAGCCCGAATATCTATTAAGGAAACAGTAATAGGAATGACTGGCTAGTCTTTCCAAGATTTGATCAATAAAGGGTAAAGGAAAGTGGTCCTTCCTTGTGATGGTATTCAATTTCCTATAGTCAATACACATTCTCCAACCAGTAGTAACTCTAGTTGGTACGAGTTCATTATCGGCATTGGCTACGATGGTGATTCCGGACTTCTTAGGAACCACCTGAGTTGGACTCACCCATTGGCTATTGGATATAGGGTATATGATACTCACATCTAATAGCTTAAGAACCTCGGCCTTAACCAGTTCTTTCATGTTTGGATTTAATTTACGTTGTGGTTGTCGGGAGGTTTTCGCATTATCCTCTAGATAAATTCGGTGAGTACAATTCCCTTGAGGTCTGCAATCGAACATCCAAGGGCTCCTTTGTGCTCAATGAGAGTAGAAATAAGCATACTCTCCTATTCTCGCTCAAGGTGGGAAGAAATCACCATCGGGTATGTCTCATCTTGACCTAAATAGACATATTTCAAATTATAGTGTAAAGGTTTTTGGTCAAGCTTTGGTGCCTTGAGGTTAGACGATAGAGACACTGTATTCGTTTAGGGTAATTCTTTAGATTGTGGCCTCCACCGATTAACTTTAAGTATCGGTACAGTATCAAGTATAGCACCCATCTCCCTAATCATATCATCATCTAAATCATGGGAGTGAGCCAAGGACGTCTCTAGAGGGTCAGAGGATAAGGTCATCAGAATTCTATCTTCCACGAAAGAATCAATTAAGTAAACATCATGGGCATCGTCATCATCCTCTGCCTATTTTCTCATATTGAAAAAGATATTGAACTCTAATGTGATATTCCTAAAAGGCAAAGTCATGACTCCATTCCTATAATTGATGATTGCATTTGATGTAGCAAGGAATGGGCGACCAAGGATGACAGGAATTTGAGTGCTCATATCCACGATGGGTTGAGTATCCAGGACGATAAAATACACTGGATAGTAAAATTTGTCAACCTAGACCAACACATCCTCAATTATCCCTCTCGGCACACGAACCGAGCGATCAGCTAGTTGTAATGTGGTCCAGGTGGGTTTTAATTCACCTAGACCTAGTTTTTGATAGACTGAGTATGGGATCAGATTTACGCTCGCTCCTAAGTCAAGTAGTGCATGCTCAATCCAGTAATTCCCAATTACACAGGCGATGATTGGGCTACCATGATCTTTGTACTTATGTGGCACATCTTACTTTAGGATGACGCTTACCTTTTCTGTTAAGAAGATTTTCTTTTGAATGTTTTAACGTGTTTTGGTCATACATAAATCTTTCAGAAACTTGTCATATGAAGGTATTTATTTTACATCATCCAATAGAGGAATGTTGACCTTCACTTGCTTAAGCACCTCTAGGATATCCTGAGAGTTGAGAGAGGTTTTGGTGCTATCAACCATTGGGGAAATGGAGCAATCAGTTTGCTTTGAAGTTCCGGTTCTACCTCATGTGGAGCATTACTAGGTCTATTAGTCTCATCTACATCTGGGTCCTTAAGCTCCTCAGACCTTACGAGAATAGATTTGTTAATTATCTTCCCACTCCTACGTAGCTTGTTCCATTGGATTTGAAGAGTTTGGTTCACTAACTCCGTATTGCGGTTTAAGATTGGGGATAGGTTGGGGTTAAAGCATCCATTTCTCTATAACCGTAAAGCGTGAGTCTATCTTTTGTATAGCCCTTGTGAGTTCTTATAAGGCTTGAAGAGTACTTTGTTGGATGAGCTCTTGAGGATTTTAAACCAATTCTTCTTGAGGTTTCCCTTGATTTAAGAATTGATTAGGGATTCCTTGAGGTGTAACAGTTTGTCCATTCCTCCAACTGAAATTTGGATGGTTTCTTCAGCTGGAGTTATATGTGTTCGAAGTGAGTCCGTTGAAAGGCCTTTTGTAGTTGTTTACGATATTTAATTGCTCATTCAATATTTCTAGAAACGCAGGTATTATTGGGCAATTTTCAGTTGTATGAATGTTATAAGCACAAATACTGCAGATAACTTTCTTATCCTTATCCTTCCTAAGTTTCATGGCCTCAAGTTTCCTTGTGAGACTGGCCACTTTAGCGTTGATATCATCTTCCTCTTTTAAAAGATATATTCCACCTCTCTCCTTTGATTGAGTAGGCTTATACGTGATGCTCATTTTGGAGAGATGTCTCATGATTGTACGGTTTCAGCAAGTTTATTAAAGTAATCCCACACTTCACTAACATCTTTGTTCAGTAATTCTCCATTGCACATTGTCTCGATAAATTGGCGCATCGAAGATGTCAGTCCTTCATGAAAGAAATTTGTTATGCGCCACGTTTCAAAACTGTGTTGTGGGCATGAACAGACAAGATCCTTGAACCGCTCCCAACATTGGAAGAATGTTTCATCTTCCCTTTAGGCGAAGTTTATGATTGACTTTCTAATGGTGTTCATTTTATGATATGGGAAGAATTTATTTATGAACTCCCTTGTCATGTCATTCCATTTGCTAATAGATCGTGGAAGTAGTGAATGTAATCACGTCTTAGCCTTTTCTTTTAGGGAGAAAGGGAAGAGTTTTAGCCGGATTGTGTCCTCAGACACATTATAAAAGTATAAAGTGGCTATGATCTTATCAAACTCTTTCAAGTGCAAATATGGATTTTCATATTTAAGCCCAAGGAAAAGGGAAATAAAAATCTAGAAATAGAAAGAGAGAGAATTAGAAAGAAGTTACCAAATTAGAAGTTTCTATGTAAGGATCCTGTAAAAGAAAAAGGAAAGTGAATTAGTTTCTAAAAACAGAAATAGAAAGTTTCTAAAAATATAAAGATGAGTTAGTTTTTAAAAACAAAATAGAAAAGTTTCTAAAAAAATAACCTAGTTTTCAAAAATGAAAAAGGAAAGTTTCTAAAAACAAATTAGGAAAGTTTCTAAGCCTAGAAAAAGGAAAGTTGAGTTAGTTTTTAATAAAAGAACTAAGAAAGCAACCTAGTTTCTAAAAAAAAAAAAGAAGAAAAAAAAGTTTCTAAAAATAGAAAGTAAGTTTCTAAAAAAGAAAAAGGAAAGTAAACTAGTTTTTTAAAAAAGAAAATGGTATGTTTATGGCTGCCCATTTCTTATTTCTAATATTGTGTGGGCCTTGGGCCTTGATCTGTGATCAATTAGAGATGGGCTACCTCTTGAGGACCAATTGTGGTTAGATGTCTATATTGGTGGCCCTAAGGTAGGCCTATAGGCTTCTATGGGTGGTTAAAAGCCCACCATAGACCCTTGCTAGGCCCGTCTCATCTATTTAGGCCCATATCATTGTTCTCCTTAGTCCCATGGGCTACCCCAGGTAAATGGGACGCTACTAGAGGTTGTATTCCTTATGAGAAAATTGGTTAAGTACCTAGACCTTTCATGGTTAGGTAGAGAGTTCATCTTCACCTCATTGGTACCCCTATTCATCTTCATGTCCCACTCCCGTACGCATCATATGCATGCTTGGTCGAGGTATGATTGGCCATGGTTGTGCCATTGTGTAGGACATGTTGGTATCTCCTCGAGAGATAGATGCTTGGGATTGATGCATGGGTGATTGTGTGATTCATGCATCTGACATTGCATAGCTTGTGGATATCCGCCCTTACTTCATCGGGGCCTTGCCTCTATAGGGGTATTCATGGATGGTCGTATGTATGGACACCGAAAATATTAGTTAAGCATACCGGATGCATAGGATACCTATGGGTAAAATTTCCAAAACTTCCATGGTACCAAGGATCTTCTCCAACGCCGTGACTGGGTGGAATATATGAGCGCACGAGGACCTTATACTGTTGGGCCGCGACTCCCACCATCATGTAGTCGGTTGGATAGGGGTGTGGCCTTACTCGCTTGATGTAAGGAGGCATTGCTAGGTTGAGTCTAATCAGCTCGTGAATGGGTCCGCTACCTTCAGGCCTTGCTAGTGATTGACTATCCGCATGCAGGGTAGTGAGGTCTCTTACACTCATTTGACTGTACGGGGTTTGTAGAGTGGCAGTCATCTAGCAGTGTAATGACCCCGGTGATTTCCTTATGATTGGAAATGTACTTGACGTATGGTTTGGATATGAGCACTAGCATTACTTGTATCACATTAGTATTGGCTGTGTAATCTCCTTCATGATTGCCTTGGTATGGCGCCCAGTACTCATCGCATCGTATTCATGATAAGCCTTGGTAAGGCTAGTGATATTATCATTGAGCATGTTTCCCTTCTTGCATCTCTTGCTATTGTTCTGTGCACCATTGTCACACACTTACACTACCCTCTAAGCTTCTATAAGCTTATAGATGATTGATGCGTGCAGGAGACTCTAGGTAGGTGTCATAGCAGTAGAGCATGGAGTAGAGTTGAGCATTTGAGGACTGCAGTGTTGCCGACCTTTCTCTCCTTTTCTTTTTATCTCATGTATATCCTTTTGGACCTTATAGATGATTGTAAAAGTTCAAATTTATAGTGAATTTTGTGATGTGTGCCTTTGTTATTCTCAGATGTTCTTGTTGTGATCTTGGGTATGTTCATATTGGTAATAATTATATTGTTATGAAAAATCCTCCTTGTAGGATCCCAGTATCAGAACCTACCTCAGGATCCGAGAATAGGGTACTATGGAGGTTGTTACGGCCAGAACTGGCCATCGGGTTCCTTATGATTCCGGTTACCGAGTCTGGGGCGTGACAAAAGTTGGTATCAAAGCATAGCAAGTAATTCTGAAATGACTCAGGATGACATCGCATGTCTGCCAAAAACATAGGACAAGTAGTGTCCCGAGATTTTTCCTTTCACTCCCTATTGAGCCTATAATTATCCTGATTCCTTGTGTCGTCATTATTTTGTAGACGATGCCGCGTTGATGTGGCACCTATGGTCGTGGCACCCGTGGTCGTGATGCCCGTGGTCATGGTGCCCGTGGACAAGGCGCCCGAGTTACCCATCCTACTCGAGCACATCCCGCTCTCGTTGTTGAGGATTCGATTCCTGAGGTCCCAATCCGTCCTGCTCCCCGAGTTGAGGCCATAGCGCCCGTACCTCCAGTTGCTCCAGTTCCCCCACCTATCTCCTCTCTTTAGTTTGCTGTTCCGGTAACAGAGGCTCCAGTTGCTCGTGTTCCCCCACCTATCTCCCCTCCTCAGCCAGTTGTTCCAGTTTCGGAGGCTCCTACTCTGCCGGCTGCATCAGTGCCTCCGCCTTAGGCGAGTGCCGCCCCTGCCTTTCCGACAGTACCTATAGGAGCTAAGCATTTCCAGTAGTTGATGCAGCTGGCTGCCACTGCATTGTAGACCCTGAAATAATGTTGAAGACCGCTTGAGTTGAAGTTGGAATATGTCAATATGTCCTAGAGGGGGGTGAATAGGACTTTTTAATGATTTATGAGTTATTAAAAATCCTATCACTCTAATCCTAACAAGTATGCAATTTTTAGGATTACTCAAATGTAACTCAACTGGTTTCCAAGCCTAGTAGAGGATCCAATCATAGAACTATTCAAATAATAAGCATGAAGCAGTTATAGTCTATGATGGATGTGACTATGTGTGAAGTGTGAGCAGATATGAATTCAATTAACATAATCACACAAATGATCAAGCTTAAGAATCAATCACAGACATAGTCATTTTTATAGTGGTTTGACTACTTGTTTACTCCACTCCCGGCTGCCGCACTCAACTCTTGAGTGTACCAGATTTCACTAAGGAGGTTTCTCAGGGTTCACCTCAAACCTAAGGTTTTAAATCAGGTTCACCTTCAACCTTTACATGGAGGTTTCTACTCGGTTCACCTCTAACCCTGGAGTTTTACTGGTTCACTCCTAACCAGATGTTTATGCTCTCCATAGAGAAAGGTGTTAGTGCTATGATTTCATATCCCTTTGGTTGTCAAATTTTGTTGTGTCAAAACCTATATGTCTTGTACTTCTTGTGTTTCTTGTTTGTGACTACACACTGCTTCAAGACAAGATCATGAATGAAGAATGTTTTCAAGACAAGATCATAAATGAAGAATGTTTGCAAGACATGTCATGGATGAAGTCTACAAGAATAGAAGAATTCAAGTTTGCTTCTAACATGTTCAAGATTAGAAGACTTCATCAAGACAAGTCCAGAATGTACCAAGCTTGAGAAAGACCGTAAACTCGACTCAAGCTTCTACTTCAAGATCATCTGAGAATACAGACCTTCAAGACTTCAATGTCCATCTCACTTCAAGGTTTGTTTGACCTTAGATTGACCTTAGGTTGGTCTATATGATAGGTCATTCTGGATACATAATCTGAATATTTTAATATACTTAGTATGACTGTTCTAAGACCAGTCCTAGAAATCTTAAGATCAGTCCTAGCTTTGCTTCGACCAGTCTTAGGTTTCTCAGGACCAGTCCTAGGTTGTTATAGATTTTCGAATTTTCTTGGTTGTCCTTCGACCAGTCCTGGACTTGCTTCGACCAGTCCTGGGAAGTCCTACGACTCATCCTTCGACCGGTCGTAGTCCTATGACTCGAACTCCAGTGACCTATCTCGAGTCCCATGACCAGTCATAGGTGTTTCACAACCAGTCGTAGGTGGTCCACGACCAGTCGTAGGCTACCTAAGACCAGTCGTGAGTACAGCAAATCGTATCCCGTGAAAATCTTTCAAAATCTTTAATGCTACGACTAGTCCTAAGGATCCTAAGACCAGTCGAAGATGGGATTTTTGAGGTTATAAATAATGCACGAATTTCAGAGTTTATTCATTCCATTCCATTCAATTCAAGCGATTTAAGGCTATACTCTGAGATAAGTTGTGATTATTTTTTTAAGCTATTGTGCATATTTAATATTCCTTTTGTTAGTATTTTTCTATTGTGATTTTGATCCATATTCTAATCTTATTTAGAAAAGAGGAATTTGTGATATTCCTTCTTCTGGGATCAAAATCAAATAGACCTTGCTCTTTTTGATTTAATCTAAAATCAATTAGACATAAAACCTTTCTTTAAGTGAGTATTGGACATTGAGCGACGTATCATTCATCTACTCCGATTGGTTCTACTTGGCTATTTCAAAAGGATATCTAGGTATTTTACTTTGTAATTTACTTTCTCTGGTTTTGTTTGAGATTTGCCAGAAAAATCTCATTGTTTTGGTTATTTGAGGAGAGCCAGAAAACTCAGATTGTGGGGGTTTTTGGATTGTGTAAGCCCGAGAAAAAAAAGACACAATTGTGAAGGTTTTGGGTGAACCTGTGAAAACCTATTTTGATAGTGCATGCTAATATCCCCTGTGTGAGGATATTAGGAGTGGAGTAGCATTCTGTGTGGCTGTTGGCTAACAGTTGGTGAACACACAGGCGAACCACTATATATCGTTGTGTTGTAGATGTGCTTGATTTCTTTATTCATTTATTCCTTCAGTATTGTGAATTGCTTTTGTGGATGAATGTTGTAATTTTTATTTCAAGCAAGTGTGGTTGAATGGTGTAATAACTTAGGATTTATTTCTTTAAGTTATTCTTGATTTATTTTCCATATCATTTGTGTTTTCTAGATCGTTCTAGAAATAAGGTTGTCCTACCATAAGCCATTGGTTTTTGGTGTAAGGTTATCCTTAGAACTGATTTAGTATCATTCTCATATTTCATGTGCTTTGAGATTATTATTATTTCAGCATTGTTATTTATATCTTTTATTATTCCAATGTTTTAAGTTTTATTTAGCATTGTCCTATTCACCCCCCCTCTAGGGCATATAGCTTAGCCCTTTCACAAGGGTCCACACAATGCACCCGAGAGTTTTACTGGTTCACTTCTAACCTGATGTTTATGCTCTCCACAAAGCAAGAGTCCACACAATGCACCCACCACGTACACTCCCGCCGGAGGCCTCCTTGAGGACAAGGGTGAGAACCACTTAAGACCCAATCCTAGAAAGGAATGATCACAAGTGTCCTCTAGACTCTAGGTACTTACGGATAAGTTGTTGAGTCCCATTCAGCACAATGCCGAAGATCTCCTCCTCTTTGTTGACGAAGAGTTTTCTGCTCCCTTGATCCGCAACACAAAAGATGTACCAAGACTAGGCTTAGGGTTGGGTCAAGGTGAAGATGAAATCCTACTCTCTAAAGATTTTCCTATTAGGAAGATAGAGTAGCTCCAATCTTATACATTCAAGGAATCCCGGCATAATGATTTGCCATTAAGGTAGTAGCTGGAGGATCCTTGAAAGCGAGAGTTCATTACCCAATCCACTCTATTGAATATCGATGATGAGGGTGGATTAGAGGATGAACTCCCTTCAGAGAAAGGGCTTTAGATATAAGATATAATTTGAAACACACAAAAGCCCTCTCTGCTTTCTCTCACAGCAACAAAAGACAAGTCCTCGATATATAGGCAAAAAGTTCCAACAGATATAAAATGGTCACATTTATGACAGCGTTCGATATCATCAAGCAGGTTCGATATCATCGAGCGTATACTCTCGATAGCATCGATGGTCTACTCGATGACTCAGACTCAATGTCATACGCTTTTGAAACTTCTTACCAATAGGTCGATGAATCGAAGCTATTGTCAATGTCATCAAATTTCGAATTCCGATTCCATCGATGACAGGTTTGAAATGGCCAAGCTATATGTCCTAGAGGGGGGGTGAATAAGACTATGCCAAATTTAAAGTAATTACAGCGGAATTTAAATAACAAGATAGCCAAATAAAGTAAATCAATCCACAATGCTAAATGAATAGCAACCTCAATGAACAAATATTGAGAGATTGATACAAAAGTTGTTCTAAGGACAACCTTACACCAAAAACCAAAGCTTATGGTAGGACAACCTGATTTCTAGAAAAGTCTTTGTATCAAGAAATCAAACTTTAGAGGAATAAACAAATTGATACTATACTAAGGAATAGAATGCAATCTCAAATATTGATTGTTCTAGGGACAACCATGCACCATAAAAATGACAGGCCAACCTTACTAGAATAATTAGAGAATCTAAAGCTCAAAATAAATAAAGGAACAGATTGCAGAAATATAAATCTAAATTATTACAACATTCCCCACACTTCCTTGAAATGTAAATATTTACAGCATTCACATCCACACATACATTCCACAGCTTTGAATGATAAAAGGTAAAAAAATTAAGCAAGCATTCAATCCACATGACAAAGACTTGTAGTGGTTCGCCTGTGTGTTCACCAACTGTTAAACAACAGCCACACAGAATGCTACTCCACTCCTAATATCCTCACACAGGGGATATTAGTGTTCACTATCAAAATAGGTTTCACAGGTTCACTTAAAACCTTCACAATTGTGTCTTTTTAACTTGGGCTTACACAATCTAAAAACCCCTCTTTCTGAGTTTTCTGGCTCTCCTCAGACAACCACACAAATGAAATTTTTCTGGCAAATCCCAAACAAAAACCAAAGAAATAGAAATTTTACAGAATTGTAAAATACCTGGATTTCTCCTCTTATAGCAGCCCTGAAGAACCAATCGGAGTAGATGTTCGAATATGGAAGTTCAATGTCTACTACTGTAACATCCCAAATTTTTGCCAACCTGGAATTAGACGTCCTTAGGCAATGGGTCGATCATAACACCTTATTAACTTATCAGAACTCAATCCCAAAGTCTAAAACCGCTTTTGAACCCATTTCCTTCACAAATCTCACCCTTCACCACCTTGATCTTTCAATTTTTCCTAAGTACTTTCACCCTAGATACTACCTTAAACTAGCTAAGTAGTATAACTTGGATCACTCTATATACAAACTACAAAGAACTAAGTACCACCTCAGACAGAAATCTTATAGGACTAAATCCTTTAGAAATGAGACAAAGTAACTAAGTGCCAAACTAGATTAGCTATGAAATCCGTTTGATCCACTTTAAATATGATCTGCAAGACCTAAAACTTGTAGAATCATTGACGCTAGGTTACCCTAAAATCTCAAATCAATCTCATTACCCGGCTGCTCTTGGGAGCATCCCGAAACTCTGTATCAGATTTGGACCGCACATCGGAAGTCCGAGTAATACGAAGGACTTAGGACCGCTACACTGGACTTGACAAACATCTCAGAAATCAAATCCAGACAGTGTCCCACGGCTGTTCGCTTGAGTCCGGAGCGTGTGAGTGTGAGAATACTTGATTTTCTTTACAAAATAAATATCTCAAATAGTAATCTGAGACTTGTCACGTGTGGATCAGTTTTAGGCAATCGACTGTCAGAATCTGACCCAAATACACCCACGGATCAGGAAAAATTTCATAAACATATCCATGTACTCAGAATCTCCGATCGAGATCCATTGACCATTGAACTGAAACTGGTCCACCACACGTGATGTAGAATCCCGACTGAAATAAAAACTTGACTAAATATAGATCCAGCGTTAGTGAGCTTAAGTCCGACTGCACACAGAAAAGGGGCCGCCAGAAGTCCTCCGTTGAGCTGGAAAAGGGACACTTTAGTTATAACCCAAGTATACCTTGACCTTAAGTCTAATTTGGTGAGTTTTTAGGCTATATAAGGACCTTAGAACCCTCTCTCTCACAGCCATACGAATTTGAGATTTGAGAGAGAGAAAAGAGAGAGAAAGTGTGGGAGATATGGCAGAGTCTCCCTGCCCTTCTTCCCTGCTGCTATCCATGCTCCACCACTCCGTTCTAATCGCTTTTCCAGTGATTCCAGCTTCATTTCTAGGTAAGAAACCCTAACCCTAATCTGATTTGGGGTGTTGATAGTTGTAGGTTATGAAATAGCTAACCTATTTCATTCTATAGGTTGCCAAACTGCCGAATACGGAAGCTTAGCAAACCTATCGACTCCGTTACGATTCTACGACAAAAGGTGCGGACTTTAGGTATATAGGTTATGGTTTTCAACACTTTCAATGTCAGATAATGATAGATTCATGATCTGCATGCAATTACACATGTACAAAGTGCTTTCTGTTTTCTGTTTCGATTAAGGACGTAGAATATGGAATTTTGCATATTCTAAGTATTCGTATAAAATACCGTATACGTATATATTTTGAAAATATGTTTGACATGATTATTTGTTGTATGAATATACGATATATGGATAAAATACTTATTTGGCGAAAGGATTCGCCCTAATACATGTTTTGCTAATATACACTATGTATGTAAAAATAGTGTATTGTAGAAAGTACCGTATACGTATATATTTTGGAGATGTGTTTGCCATGATTATTTGCTATATGAATATATTATATATGCGTAAAATAATTTTTTGGCAAAAGGATTCGCCCTAATACATGTTTTGCTAACATACACTATGTATGTTGAAATAGTGTATGCTAAGTGTTTGTGAAAATGCTTGTGAGAGTAAGTGTTTGGATGATGATGCCTTAGGTAGGTGTTGAGATGGGATTCTCAACTACCTTAGAGACCGGTATGATTTCCTCTATGTGGTTAATTACTTTAACCGCTTACTTATGAAATATATGTGTTTGTGTTTCCTGTTTATATAGTGCTTATAATATGCTTTTAACATGCTTTATAACATGCTTTATGACATGCTTGTTAACATGCCTGAATTACTTGTTTATTTAATTCTGCTCTATTTACTTCACATGTTTATGTTGTATTCCATGAAATCCATGAAAGGTGATGGGGGAGTGGTGCAACGTTTCCGAGCAACTGCCCTGACAGCCCTAAGCGGACAATATTAGATATTTGATTGTATGATTTAAAATCTTGATTCATCGCTGCTTTAACTATTCTGTAATTAATTGTGGTTGGGGCTATGATTATAGTCCAAGCAATCGATAATGAGATTGAATTCGTGGCTGAGATTCTTTCGCCACGTAGGATGTGTCTAACGAACCCGAGTCCTACTTCGGTTGGCGGCAGTGGTTAGGCCATGCGAAGTGCTTATGCGCTTCATGTCGTTCAACTTGTTGTGCGCTCGAGCTAGTCGAGCTCGTTAAGTAACCCGATCTGTCTTATGTATGTTCACCATGTTTGGACACTACTGCTTGAACCTAGGGTACCAAACTTACTAGTGAAAATCCCGTTAACCATGATACCACGATCCGCTAAGACTCATGAGCCGGGCATGGTGGTATGGGACACCATGGTCGAGCTATCGCCCTATGCTGAGGCCATGTGCCTCCCCGTAGTGACCAGTGAGCATCCAAACTCGTGAGCCGATTATGGTGGTAGACACTATATTCGAGCTGTCGGCCTACATTGATAAGGTGATGGGGGAGTGGTGCAACGATTCCGTGTAACAGCCCTGATAGCCCTTTGTAGTGACCTCGAGCATACTCTGAATTTGCGGTGAGGCGACGAGTTTTGCCGCAGTGTATAGAGTATGAACTAGGCCTGTATCTGTATAGTGATGAATCGTTAAAGAGGTAATGGGGGAGTGGTGCAACGATTCCGTGTAACAGCCCTGACAGCCTCTGCAATGACCTACAAACACATTATCGTATGAGATTAACTGGGACTGACGACCCTAGAATGGATCATGTTTAGGAATGATACAAGGGAGGTACCTTAGTTTCCCAATCCTGCTGTTTGAAATGGACTAATAACAACTCGGTAATCATGCTCATCATAGCGTTACATGTGCCTGGAAGATGTGGAGCACTAAGAGATGAAAGCATGCCGCGAACGTAAGATGGTGTTGCATGAGGGTGGTTTGGCAAGGGCATCTATCATGACTGCGTTCACACTTGTATTAATAAGAGTTGTTAGGAGTGTTTGATTATATTGCTTTATCATTACTACTTGGTTGTTTTGATAACATGTTAACCTATGCTTTATTGTTCCACTGAGTTGATTACTCACTTCCACGTTACGGGATGGTGTTCCGAGCACCCACCAGACTTTGTCTGATTGCAGATGGCGACGCTACTTCTGAGGCGGAGCCAAACTTTTGTGATGATGAGGACGCTTCCTCGTGTGTGCCATTTCCTGGTGGCTTCATGTGAGCCGTGTCATGATCGACGTGATTACAGAGATGTCTAAATGACACTACACTTTTGGTATATTTTTAAATTGTACTTGTAATTCATTAACCTGGTAACATTATCACACTCTGGAGACTCACCACTGTTTTTATATTTTATATATCTATCACAGTCTTTTGCTTGCAATTTAACTGTCTCTGGAGTATGATATGTTGTTTTGGCTTAATCTCACTCATGTTCAATGCACTAATACAGACAACATTCAATCATCATTCATTTTGTTGCATAAGTGATGCGTTGGAACTCGGGAGTTGAGTTTATGCTTGACTCTCGATTTTCAGGGCATTACAACTACTCACTTTAATAAGGTTCTAAGTTCTAATTAATTTTAGATTTAAACCAGTTGGGCGTAACTATATTTGATTTTGATTCCAAGAAGAAGGAATAAGGCGATTCTTCTTTTCAAATGAGATTGGAATACAGGAACAAAATCAAATTAAATAAGCTAGCAAAAAGAGAAAGTAATTATGCACAAAATAGCTTAAAAACAAACACAAACTTATCTCAGAGTGGAGCCTTGGATTCACTTAATATTCAATGAAAAACTCTGAAAATTGTGTGTTATTTATAGTGCAGAAATTCGTCTTCGACTGGTCCTAGGGTTACCATGACTGGTCCAAGAATAAACTGATTTTTGAATTTTTGAGCGTGATCGGAGTAAACCATTGTACGACCGGTCGTCAGTAGTCCACGACTAGTCGAAGGCGGTCCACGACCGGTCGAGACCCCTCTACGACTGGTCGTGCGATACTTGATTTAGTCGCTGGAGTTTGAGTCGAAGTTTTACGACTGGTTGAAGGTCGAGTCGAGACCATCCCATGACCAGTTGAGCAGACTCTAGGACTGGTCGAAGCCGAATTAGAAAATTCGATAAAATACAACAATTTTAGGACTGGTCCTAGAACTTCTTAGACTGGTTGCACCAGTGCTAGGACTGGTCGAACAAGGTCTAGGACTAGTCTTAGAATAGACCATAATCTTGTAATAATATTCAAATGAATTAAGTAGCCAAAGTGACCTACCCTAAGGTCAATCTAAGGTTTATCATACCTGGGACATGAAGAATAGACATTAAAAACTTCATTTGCTTAGACTTTGATTATTATGAAGCTTGAGTTCTTCTTGATGTAGCTTGACTACTTCACAAGCTTTGAAATCAATGTCACTTTGAGTTACACTTGAGTCCCATACTTATATTTGAATCTTGAACTTCCACTTGCGCTTGAACTTGAGTCTTGACCCTGAGCTCTTCTTTAATATCTTCTACATTGTAGCTTGAACTATCATGAAACTTGAAGAATTATTTGAACTAGACTTCAAGTGTTGATGTGGTGTCTTAAACAGATTTATCAAGATATAAACACAAGACATACGAAGAAGTTTTGACACATAAAATTTGACAATCAAAGAGGAATCAAATCATAGCACTTACAAGGTTCGATTAATCGACACTTGAAAAATGAGAGAGACTTGACTTTAAGATATTTCAGGTTTTCATGAATGATCAGGGGAACCGTCGAGATCATCAGAATTTGAATGTCGATGATATCGAGATTAGAGTCGATGCATCGATAAATCCAGTGGATTTGTCTTTAAGCTTGCTGGACGATTTGTGTCCTTGCTCGATGCAATGGACCTAGTGTTGATATCATCGATATTTGAATATTGATTCTATCGAAGGGCCCTCGATCATAGTTAAAAACAACCTGAAATATCTACTGTAAGAAATGTGTGCCCACTATCGATATCATCGATGGACTTCCGATCTATCGATATTTGAATTCAGATCATATCGGATGGTCATCGATATATCGAAGGAATTTGAGATTTTCATTAAAAATTAGGGGCGCCGGAAATCTACCGTCGACCTTATTGAGCCACTCCCGATGGACTCGAGATTTGAATATTGATGATATTGATAGGTGTATCGATACATCGATAATTCGTCCAGATATGTTATGAAGTTGTTGGACATATTTAGTGCTTTTATCGATGATATCGAAGGTGTATTGATACATCGATAAATCCGTCTAGATGAATATTTAGTTACTGGACATTTTGGTCCTCTCATCGATATATCGTTAAGGTATCGAGGACATTGACAGTGTAGGTCAATCATATCGAGGATGCATCGTTAAAATCGACAAGGTGAGAAAAACTTACAAATTTTTCTATTTGAAAAAAGTTTTCTCACCTTAAAAATCCTAAGATGTCTATCTTGTTTTAAGGGTTTTAATCACCTGGTGTTTTGGGACATGGGATGTGAGGCTATGATTTACCTATGGCGAGCTTCCACTCATCCGGATGAAGCAGATGCTTGAATTGTTCTTCCTATCGAGCTCTGTAGATAGTCTGACCCACAATTCACGTAACTTGACAAACCAGGGCTTTAGCAAGTGCACTTTCAATCTCCCCCTTTGTCAATTACGTGACAAAATACCTAAAACACCCTAAGATACTTCTAGACAAACACACCCTAAATTGTGTGTACATGTTTTTACACAATTTTACAATTTTCTAACCCATGTACACAACCAGTAGTATCTGCTCCCCCTTACTTTAAAACTCTCCCTTTCTTGGTGCAGCTGCTCCCCCTAACACCTGCAATACATTAGATATACAATTTTCCGCTCGGGGTGTTTTGAACTGTTCTCCCCCTTTTTGTCAGTCATTGGCAAAGCTATAGCAAGTGATATTGACTAAAGATTAAAATACTTGAGAGAACCAATTAGGTAGAAGCAGATGAATTTGATGTATATAAGTTAGCTCAATTCAATCAAACATCAAGTTCATAATTCATAAATGCATATTAGACAAGATAGAGCAGTTGTATAGCAGTTGAAATAGTCATTAAAGCCATCTCATGCATTCCAAATTAGAGACTTGATAAACCAGAAAAAAAAACTTAATTATGGCATTAAAAGTGTGAATTCTGTTAAGCCATATCCAAGATAAAACCAAAAATCTCCAACTCTATACTGCCACAGACAGCAGTGGATTTAAAAATTATCCCAACCAAATAAACTACAATCAGGACAAAACCTTTCATGGTAAAAAAAAAACGTCAGAATCTCCAGAGTGATTAGTTATCACATACACTCATAAAGACGTAGAATATTCAAAATGATACCAATATTCGTACACAGATATATGAGTAGGGTGTATGTGATAGCTTGTAGTGAACATCATCATGGAGCGGAGTGGGATGGTGCTATGTCATCCCGGCGACATGTTATCACGTCCACCAATTGTTGGACAGTTTGCTGCACACTTAGCACCATCCGTTCCAGGATAGTAAATCTCTCATTCATTGACTCCCTGAGCTGAGCGACATCATGCTGAATAGCGCCAAGCTTGTCTGACTGGAGCTTAAACCTCTTTGCATGCCTAGATGTTGATGTTGATGGAGCATGTTACGGTCTAGAGGCATCTTCTTCGGTCACTTCGATCCCTCTCATAGGAGCGTCTCCAGCCCTATCTTCTCTGTCAACTTGGATTCCTTTCTCTAAGGGCTTCTCAGGATATTTGTGAAACACTAGATCCATCCTTCAGATGTTGCTTTTGTTGAAGAAGTGGAGAGGAAGAACTGGATCATTTGTGGTTTGGAATCTTATGACATTATAGATTGTATTGATGATCCAGGGATATGGCAGGAGAATGTCCCTGGCCCTATGATAAGCATACACTAGCTGATATACAATCAGGGTAGGCAGGCGGATCTTGACTCCAGCGGCGATTGAATAAATTATCATAGTTATGAAGCTAGTGAGATCAGCTCTGTTAGAGCCTCTAGAGTAAATATTTGAAGCAAGAATACCATGTAGGACTTGATAACGTGGTTCTGTGAACTTGACTTTCAGTGCATTTCCTTGGTACCACTCGACATCACGATTATGACAGAGAAATTTAGTGACCTTGGACCGAACTTCAGGATCTTCCATGTCCATATCAGGGATTCCTACAAAGGATAGGATAAGATTGAATATTCCTGCAACAGACCCTGGAGTGATCAGTACATCATCACCATCTATAGTGAGGGAGATGGAAGGAGGATCAGATGTTGGTGAATGGTAAGTAGCAAATAATTGGTAAGTTCGTTCAAGCCAATATGATCCTCTAAAGTTGAGAACTGGTGACCAATCTATGGCCGCAAATAGTGGTTCCAGATTATATGGAATTAAGCAGCTTCTATCAACTTTTCTTTCAGGAATGACTTTCCTTCCTACAAATCTTGCTCATACGGGATTGACTTGCACAGGTGGAGGTGCTTGCCCTTCCGACTGGGACCCACGATGTTGTGAACGTTGCCTAATGGAGATCCCACGTTCGGGAGCATTTGCTTTAGCCTTAGTGGCAAACGCCTTTTGTTAGGAGGTTTTCGAAGATTCCCCCTGTCCGGATGATTTCCCTTTGTCCTTTCCCATATGGACAAATGGAATCTTGAATGATTTTGGGAAAGACGACAATAACCTGACAAAAATGACAAATACCCAAAAGAGAATGGACTCTTGACGTGTTAGAATTTGTGGAATGATTTGAATAGTCCGACGTGGCTCCAGTGGTTTGGTCAAGCAGATCGAGCAGAGGCGAAAGCACAAAACCCTTGAGACAAAAAAAAAACCTTTTTGCTCTCTGCTAACTTATATCGGGCGGTATTCATCGATATGATCGATACTTGTTTCGATGATATCGAGAGTCCATTATCAAGTTCATCGATCTAGCCAACGATACCATTCCCGATCACGTGCCTTTTCAACTTCTGAAGTGATATCGATGATATCGACAGATTATCGATTTGATTGAAGATTCATATAACAGTCAAATCAAGGTTACTCCCTTTTCAACACATAAGACTTCAGACATTCCTTCATGTATACTTATAGTATATCAATGAAAGTCAGTATATAACAAAATTTTGTACAGTTATGTACAAGACAAAATTATAAACATTTGAATGTTTATACAAAGAAAATGTAGGTGATGTACCTCAGATATATTATTTGAAGCTCAGCAAAAGTATTTCCTCATTTTTAGCACAGGTTCAGATTCTGACACATGATCTGAACTAATTCTTTCTTACCCATTTCATTTTGTTGATCGATTTGAGTGGTGGTGCAGGGGCATTGCTTCTATTCATATACTTAAGAGGACTTTTGAAGTTTTGTATTTCTCTGGTTGATAATTCGTTAACACGATTCTGACTAGAGTTAGATTCAGTCCTCCTAGGTGTTATGCATTCAAACTTGTAATGACCTGAATCACCACACAAATGACATGCTGGAGTTGTTCTGGTTTTGCTTCTAGAAGCAACAGATTTTTCAGTTCTAGGAGCTGCATTTTTAGTCTTTGATTTGTGTTTTTCATATCCAAGGCCACTTTTATCCTTTCCGGGTCTTCCCATTCCTAACAGTTTTTCTGGCTTTTCTCCACTGTGGGAAAACTTGTAATTTATCTTGGCTATCTTCTTGGATTCTTCCAGATCAAACAAGAGTGTATGATTTTCATTTTGAAGAAGCATATTTTCATCTTCTAATTGCTCAACTTGTTTGTTCAGTTTTTCAGACTCACTTTTAAGGAGAATATTAGCTTGTTCAAGTCTATCATTATCCATATGATATTACTGCAGATCATTTATCAAATGTCTGTTGATTTCCAATGCTTTATTCAAGTCTTTTTGCAGCAACTTGCTTTTGTTCTCCGCTATTCTGAGTCTTTTAAGGATATTGATGCTATGAGTATAAAGTTGATTATAGGCATTTTGCAGTTTATCCTCTTCGATTTCTTCTTCTTTTTCTTCAATTTCCTCATTGTCAGATGAAAATGATTCAGTGGCTAGCTGTTCTTTCTCATTCTCAGATTCAGTGGAGATGATTGAAGTTGTGGAGACCATGAGTATTTTCAATGATTTCTGATCTCCGTCGCTTTCTGAGTCATTAGATTCTGAATTTGACTCATCTGTATCATCCCATGTGGCGGCCATTGACTTGCCCTTAGTTTTTCTATTTGGGCAGTCGGTTGAAAGGTGTCCATGCTCCTGACAGGCATAGCATTGTGGTTCTTTGGTCCTATTACCAAATTTGCATGCAGGAAGTTTGTTGTTCACCTTTCTTCCTCTAGAGGGATGGCCGCGATTCTTTTGAAAGAATCTCCTGAAGTTTTGTGCCAGAAAAGCCACTTCTTCATCTTCATCTTCATTTTCACTTTCACTGTCCTCATGAGTTGTTTTCTTTGAAGTTTTTAGGACAGTGTTTTTGAATTTTTGAGATTGAGTGAAGTGTAGTTCAAAAGTTTGTAAGGAACCTACCAGTTCTTCTACTTTCATTTCATCTATATTCTTACACTCCTCAATTGTTATAACCTTGGGATTAAATCGTTCTGGTAGGGATCTTAGAATTTTCCTACAAATTTTTAGTACTGGAATTTTCTCTCCCAATCCACCCATGGAGTTGTAAATTATATTTAACTTTGTGAAAAACTCTATAAATGTCTCATGCTCTTCCATTCTGAGACTTTCGAACTGTAAAGTCAGGAGTTAAAGTTTAGATCGCTTCACAGTTCTTGTGCCTTCATGGGTTATTTCCAATAAATCCCATGCTTCCTTGGATGTCCCACACATACTTATTTGATTGAATATATCCTGGGACACGGCACAGTAGATGGCGTTCATAGCTTTAGCTTCAGAAGTCTGTTTATCTTTATCAAACGCCGTCCACATCTCTTTGGACTTAGGCTTTGTGATAGTTATGCCACTGTCAAGTATAATTTATTCAGATGGTGGAACATATCCATTTTCGACTATATCCCAAACATCGTGGTCCAAAGATCTCAGAAAGTAGTGCATCCTAGCCTTCCAGTATGTATAGTTTGAGCTATCAAATACTGGAGGTCTAGTGACTGATGAGCCCTCTCCTTTGGTCATATTCCCAACTTCAGTCAAGATCACTCTCTAGGTGGTGAAGCCCTTAAAGAGAGACCCGCTCTGATACCAATTGAAATAGTGGTGAAGACCGCTTGAGTTGAAGTTATAATATGTCAATATGTCCTAGAGGGGGGTGAATAGGACTTTATAAAGATTTATGAGTTATTAAAAATCCTATCACTCTAATCCTAACAAGTATGCAATTTTCAAGATTACTCAAATGTAAACTCAACTTGCTTCCAAGCCTAGTAAAGGATCCAATCACAGAACTATTCAAATAATAAGCATGAAGCAGTTATAGTCTATGATGGATGTGACTGTGTGTGAAGTGTGAGCAGATATGAATTCAGTTAACATAATCACACAAATGATCAAGCTTAAGAATCAATCACAGACACAGTCATTTTTATAGTGGTTTGACTACTTGTCTACTCCACTCCCGGTTGCCGCACTCAACTACCGGATTTCACTAAGGAGGTTTCTCAGGGTTCATCTCAAACCTAAGGTTTAAAATTAGGTTCACCTTCAACCTCTACACGGAGGTTTCTACTCGGTTCACCTCTAACCCTGAGTTTTACTAGTTCACTCCTAACCAGATGTTTATGCTCTCCATAGAGCAAGGGTCCACACAACGCACCCAGGACTTTTACTGGTTCACTCCTAACCAGATGTTTATGCTCTCCACAGAGTAAGGGTCCACATAATGCACCCACTACGTCCACTCCCGCCGGAGGCCTCCTTGAGGACTTCAAAGGGTGAGAACCACTTTAGACCTAATCCTAGAAAGGAATGATCACAAGTGTCCTCTGAACACTAGGTACTTACAGGTAACTTGATGAGTCCCATTCAGCACAATGCCGAAGATCTCCTCCTCCTTATTGACGAAGAGTCTTCTGCTCCCTTGATTCGCAACACAAAAGATATACCAAGACTAAGCTTAGGGTTGGGTCAAGGTGAAGATGGAATTTTACTTTCTAAAGATTTTCCTATTAGAAAGATAGAGTAGCTCCAATCTTATGCATTCAAGGGATCCCAACATAATGATTTGCCATTAAGGTAGTAGCTGGAGGATCCTTGAATGTGGAAGTTCATTCCCCAATCCACTCTATTGAATATCAATGATGAGAGTGGATTGGAGGATGAACTCCCTTCAGAGAAAGGGCTTTATATATAAGATATAAGTTGAAACACACAAAAGCCCTCTCTCCTTTCTCTCATAGCAACAAAAGACAAGTCCTCTATATATAGGCAAAAAGTTCCAACGGATATAAAATGGTCACATTTATGACAGAGTTCGATATCATCGAGCAGGTTCGATATTATCGAGCGTATACTCTCGATAGCATCGATGGTCTACTCGATGACTTGGACTCAATGTCATACGCTTTTGAAACTTCTTGCCAATAGGTCGATGAATCGAAGCTATTATCGATGTCATTGGATTTCGAACTCCGCTTCCATCGATGACAGGTTCGATTAATCGACACTTGAAAAATGAGAGAGACTTGACTTTGAAATATTTCAGGTTTTCATGAATGATCGGGGGAACCATCGAGATCATTGAAATTTGAATGTCGATGATATCGAGATCAGAGTTGATGCATCGATAAATCCAGTGGATTTGTCTTTAAGCTTGTTGGACGATTTGTGTCCTTATTCGATGCATCGACCTGGTGCTGATATCATCGATATTTGAATATCGATTCAATTGAAGGGCCCTCGATCATAGTTAAAAACAACCTGAAATATTTGTTGTAAGAAATATGCGCCCACTATCGATATCAACGATGGACTTCCAATCTTATCGATATTTGAATTCAGATCATATGGGACGGTCATCGATATATTGAAGGAATTTAAGATTTTCATTAAAAAACAGGGGCGTCGGAAATCTACATGTCGATCTTATTGAGCCACTCCCGATGGTCTCGAGATTTGAATATTGATGATATCGATAGGTGTATCGATACATCGATAATTCGTCCAGATATGTTATGAAGTTGCTGGACATATTTAGTGCTTTTATCAATGATATCGATAGGTGTATCGATACATCAATAAATCCGTCCAGATGAATATTTAGTTGCTGGACATTTTGGTCCTCTCATTGATATATCGTTAAGGTATCGAAGACATCGACAGGAAGGTCAATCATATCGAAGGTGCATCGATAAAATCGACAAGGCGAGAAAAACTTACAGATTTTCCTATTTGAAAAAAGTTTTCTCACCTTAAAATCCCTAAGATGTTTATCTTGTTTTAAGGGTTTTAATCACCTGATGTTTTGGGACATGGGATGTGAGGCTATGATTTACCTATGGCGAGCTTCCATACATCCGGATGAAGCAGACGCTTGAATTGTTCTTCCTATCGAGCTCTGTAGATAGTCTGACCACCATTCACGTAACTTGACAAACCAGGGCTCTAGCAGGTGCACTTTCAGACCCGTCAGCTAGCTAGCGCTGAGATTTATGGGCAGTCTAATTTACCACATGCTAGTGCGATAGCTCAAGAGTTCTAGTAGCATGATCCCCTAAGGTTTAGTGGTGACCCTAACCCTTTTGCCGCCGAGGCTTGGCACACTGAGGTTGTGAGGATTTTTAACACTATACAGTGTCATGCAGGTCAGAGAGTATCCCTTGCGACCTATCTTCTTCAGTGTGAGGCTCGTCACTGGTGGTCATCTGTATCTAGGATGGTCAGGCTTCAGTTCATTTGGACATGGGAGGAGTTTGTGGTCCGTTTTGACCAGAAGTACTTCCTTGAGCACGTTCAGATCCAGTGGGTGATCGAGTTTGAGACCCTAATGCAGGGTGATATGACTATATCTCCGTACGAGGCCCGTTTCTTAGCCTTATCTAGGTTTGCTCCTCATCTCACTAGTGATGAGAAGATGAGGGCCTGTCGTTTTGTGACTGGTTTGCGCCCTGCCCTTCGTAGTCATGTGGTAGGGCATTGTTTGGAGACATTTGACCAGGTCATCCATCGGGCACTAGTTTATGAGGAAAACTGGGCTATGACCCAGAGGTCGAGAGAGCTGAGTTCCAGGGGAGACCGGAAGAGGAGAGCACCAGCCGACAGTTCCAGGCAACACCGTCAGTAGAGAAGGAGGGGCAGATCAGGATTTCAGCAGCCCACGGTTCAGACAGTAGCTTCTTCCTCATCATCAGCACCGCCAGCTGCTTCATCTTTTGGCCCCTTTTCTAGTGTATGCTTCGGCTGTGGACTGGCCGGGCATCGGAGGCATGAGTGTCCTCTCCCCATTCAGCAGCAGAGGCCACCGCAGTTGCCTCCTCCTCATCCTCCTCAGTAGCAGCAGAGAGCTCAGCTTCCACTCGCCGCTCCTAGGGCTCCTCCTCAGTAGCAAAGGTAGCCAGGTAGACCTCTTCAACAGCGATAACAACAATAGAGACTGCAACAGCAAAGACAGCAGCAGCCGCAACACCAGCAGAGGAGATATCCGTATGTTGTTCGATCCTTGGGTCAAGTATGTATAGCAGCCCAACAGGCTCAAACTCAGGACCCTCAGTCTTCCGGGTTGCTTCCCCTACTAGCTCAGGGCCGCTTTTATTTTGCGCAGCAGGCGCCAGGCTAGGACCTATAGTCATCGACCGGTGGAGTCGTTGAGGGTATTCTTCTTGTTTCCTTTTGCATTGCTCATGCTTTGTTTGATTCTGGTGCTTCCCATTCTTTTATGGCCGAGCAGTTTTACCAATCGACCGGTATTCCGTCAGAGGCCGTGTTGGAGGCCTTGGCCATTTTGACTCCCATGGGGAAGTCCATTATATTAACCCATTGCTGTCCTTCTTGCCCAGTGTTAGTGGGCGAGATGTTTCTTCCCGCCGACCTGTTCATGATGCCGATGTCAGGTTTTGATGTTATTATGGGTATGGACTAGCTTGCGGAGTATCGTGCAATCTTGGACTGTGCCGCGAGGACAGTCACGTTTCACATTCCAAGCTTGCTAGTATACCAGTTCGTCACCAAGCCCAGAGTAGAGTTACTATCTAGTTTATTGGCTTCAGTTGTTAAGGATTCTGTGGCAGAGAGTATTAAGCAGCTGCCAGTTGTTTGTGAGTACCCAGATGTGTTTCAGGAGATTCCGGGTTTGCCGCCGCGTCGGAAGGTGGAATTCCTGATTGATTTGGTGCTCGGTGCCGGGCCTATCTCGAAGGCCCTATACCGGATCGCACTATTGGAGTTGAAGGAATTGAAGGGGAGTTGGATGAGCTCCGGGAGTTAGGTTTCATTCATCCCAGTTGTTCACCTTGGGGAGCCCCGGTATTGTTTGTGAAGAAGAAGGATGGTTCGTTGTGGCTCTGTGTGGACTATCGCGAGCTCAATAGAGTCACCATCAAGAACCGATACCCGCTTCCCCATATTGATGATCTGTTTGATCAGTTGTAGGGTGCACAGTATTTTTCCAAGATAGACTTGCGTTCCGGTTACCATCAGATTCAGGTTTGAGAGGAGGACATTCCGAAGAAGGCTTTCCGAACACGTTATTGTCACTTTGAGTTTTTGTTCATGTCATTCGGACTGACTAACGCGCCTGCCGTATTCATGTAGCTGATGAACGAGGTTTTTTGGTCGTTCCTCGATCAGTTCGTGGTGATATTCATTGATGATATTCTTACATATTCAAGGACCTGGGAGGACCATGGCGAGCACTTGCGGGTTGTGCTTGAACCCTCCGTGCCCACCAGCTATATGCAAAGCTGGAGAAGTGCGAGTTTTGGCAAGAGGAGATGAAGTTCCTCAGTCATATTGTGATGAGGGAGGGTGTCGCTGTGAACGCATCGAAGGTTGTTGCAGTGCATCAGTGGGGTAGCCCACGAACGCGTTACAGATTCACAGCTTCCTTGGTCTAGTGGGATATTACCGACGGTTTATCGAGGGTTTCTCCCGTATTGCAGCACCGCTGATCCGGTTGACGTGGAAAGGCGTCAAGTTCGTCTGGAGTGACGCATGCGAGGAGGCGTTTATGGAGTTGATGGACTACCTCACGTCCGCTCCTGTCCTCACCATTCCTGATGGGAGTGAGGATTTTGTTGGTTTTATAGATGCCTCTAGAGTTGGCTTGGGTGCTGTGCTAATGCAGCACGGGAAGCCAGTAACGTATGCCTCACGCCAGCTCAAGGTCCATGAGCTGAACTACCCCACTCATGATTTGGAGCTTGCAGTAGTTGTCTTCGCACTGAAGGTGTGGAGGCGTTATCTATATGGGGTCAGGTTCGAGCTCTTCTCGGATCATAAGAGCTTGAAGTATCTATTTTCGCAGTCCGAGTTGAACCTACAACAGAGGCGATGGATGGAGTTACTGAAAGACTATGATTTTGACCTTCAATACCACCCGGGCAAGGCAAACGTGGTGGCAGACGCACTCAGCCATCAGCCACGAGGCCTGATGGCACAGATGATGGTGCGAGAGTAGCAGATGCTCGAGGATATTTTAGAGTATGACTTTGAGTTTAGCCTGCAGTCTTCCATTGTTCAGCTTTTGAGCTTATCGATTCAACCTTCTTTGGTGGCTAGGGTGATCGAAGCTCAGCAGACGGACGAGTTACTTCAGGAGTACCGAGCAGAGGTTGCATCCGTGAAGCAGTCAGACTGGTAGATTTGTTCCGATCGTGGATTACGCTTTAGAGGTTGATTGTGTGTCCCGAACGTGCTAGAATTGCGTCGTGATCTGATGACGGAGGCACACCGATTGAGATTTACTATCCACCCGGGCTCTATGAAGATGTATCGTGTTATGAGGAGGCAGTACTTCTAGCAGGGGATGAAGCACCAGATTGTAAGTTTTGTGGCCGAGTGTGACACATGCCAGCGTGTCAAGGTCGTTCATCAGAGACGCCCTGGTCCCTTACAGCCATTGAGTGTTCCAGAGTTAAAGTGGGAGCACGTATCGATGGACTTCATTGCAGGTTTGCTAAGGACTCAGCGTGGTCATGATACCATTTGGGTTATCGTTGACCGTCTGACGAAGTCAGCTCATTTCATTTAAGTGCGTGCTTCCTGGTCTATGGACCAGTTGGAGAGGATATTCATTGAGGAGATAGTGAGACTACATGGCGTCCCAGTTTCGATCATTTTAGACTGAGACTCCAGGTTTACATCTCTGTTTTGGAGGAGTTTTCAGTAGGCGCTGGGGGTCACTTTGCGTCTCAACACCGCTTATCATCCGCAGACGGATGGGCAGACCGAAAGGGTCAACCAGATCCTTGAGGATATGCTCAAGGCTTGTGTGATCGATTTTGCGGGCAGTTGGGATGAGCATATGCGCCTCGTCGAGTTCGCGTACAACAACAGTTATCAGGCGACTATCGGCATGGCTCCTTTTGAGGCACTTTATGGTAGACCGTGCAGATCTCCTAGTTGTTGGACCGAGGTTAGAGAGCGTCGTCTCTTAGGTTCCGAGCTTGTGCTGCAGATGTCAGAGGCTATTGATGTTATCAGGTAGAGGATGCGCATAGCTCAGAGCCGGCAGAAGAGTTTTGCTGATCGTCGGCATCGACCCCTTGAGTTCGCAGTCGGGAACATGGTGTATCTCAAGGTCTCGCCTATAAAGGGCTTGGTTCATTTTGGTGTGAAGGGCAAGCTCGCCCCGAGATTTATTGGACCTTTTGAGATTACTAAGCGCGTTGGTGCTGTGGCCTATAGGCTTGCCTTACTCCCTGAGTTGTCCGCGATCCATGACGTGTTCTATGTTTCTATGTTGTGGAAATGTGGGTCGAACATTATTCCAGTGATTGATTGGCAGCCGCTTGAGATCCGCGAGGATGCTTCCTACATTGAGTAACCGATTCATATTCTTGATTGGAAGGAACAGGTCCTCAGGACCAAGGTCATATTTCCTTGGTGAAGGTGCGATGGGGTCATCATTCGGAGGCCGAGGCGTCTTGGGAATGTGAGGCCGAGATTAGAGAGCGTTATCCCCATTTGTTCGATGATTGATTGCTTGTATTGCCTTCTCTTGTGATTGATGATTGATATATATATATATATATATGATGTTATGCATCTTGTTGTTCTGGTTTTATCAATTTTGAGGACGAAATTTTTGGTTAGTGGGGAGGATTGTGAGAACCGACTTGGGTTCACTTGTGTGCATGTGTGCATGTGTAATTATGCATTTCGTTCATTTTGGTCTCGCGGTCCTATTGGTCAAATTTTGGCGACCCATGACCTTTAAATAGTGTTTGCAATCACCCTTGAGTTCAGCCACGTAGACCCAATTCGAATTGACCCGAGACCTACGCCATTGCGACCGCATCGTCGTCGCGGTTCCAACGACGCGTCTCGTACAAAAATCTAACGTGTCCATGAAAAGTTATGGGTCGCGTATCATTTGGACTATTGATCGACTTTTTTGTAGGACCCACATGATTTGCATGTTTCTCCATGTGCACGCTTGCCAATGGGGATGACATCATCATTTCCATGATGTCATATGGCCTAGTTTAGCAATAATGGACTCCCTTCTCCAAACTCATCATGACTCTTTCTTTTTCTCTTTTCTAAAAGTCACCATGAGATTTTTTTTCTTCCCCATGCAATTTCTCTTCCCCAATCTGAAATTTTCTGAAATTTCTCTTCTCTAGGGGGATAGAGAGACCACCACATCCTCTTTTTTAGCAAATGTAATCATTACTTTGAATAAAACTCCCTTCTTACTTGCAAATGCATCTCATTCCTCTCTCTCTCTCTCTCTCCCCTTCTTCTTCTCTTCTTCTCCAGCAATTTTCCACCCATTTTTCAGCCACTTTCTTCCTTAATCCCCCATCATCTAACCCTTGGAATATGATCTCAACCATAGATCTATAACCCTTGGAGCTTAAGGAGCTTAGAGATAGGAGAATCTTGAAGATTCAAGGTGGGTGATTCATGGGATTAGTCTCTTTCCTTTCCTCTTGCATGAACCTTTTTTTATTTGATTGGGAGTGTGTAGGACCCACCAATCAATGGTAGAGGTCCTACATGACTCCATGAGTGTGGCCAATAACCCACTTTTTGCATGCATGATTGCCATGATGGGGCTATTCTCTATGGACCCCATCATGAGATTTCCTTTTGATTTATAGGTTTGTGGGTCATCTAGACCCTTGATCCTTAGTGAATATGGCATCTCCACCATTGGATTTTGATTAGAAGATGCATGCATGGGTAGATCTTATAATCCCATCAATATAGTGATACGTGTGGTTTGTGATGAAGGGAAGGGCCTCAATGTGGCGGAGCCCCTTCCCTTGTGGCCGATTTTTAATCTTATTTTGTTGATCTATTATTCTTAGATGTGTGTGGCCCACCTTGTGGCCTAGAAGTATCCAGACCATCCAAAGAGAGTGGAAGCCCATGTCTATCCACCCTATGAACATAGGTGCCCCATTTGCTCCTTTTTGGACACATGCAATGGATTTCATGGTATGGATTAGGTCTAGATATTTGTGGGGCCCACTGAGGTGGACCACAACTCAAATTCCATAGGGTGATTTCCTCTTTTTTTTGGTTCCTATGCTTATTTTATTTCATGTGCATGTTGCTGCCCAGAAATTTTCTAGACAGATTTTTCTTGGACTTTGGGCTTGAATTTAGGACTGATTGGGGGACCATTTATACCCATCAAATATACTTTTATGAAAGGTGGGAATCTCATCTTGATGTCCGCCAAATTTCATCCTCATATGACCTTCATTAGGGTCCCATTGGTGTGGTCCAAGTGAGATGGACAGTCTGGATTTTCTGCATTGTTCCAACAACATTTCACCCTGGATAGGTTGGAATTCCAAAATTTATTAAAATACTTTTGGGTGTCTAAAAATTATGAAAATTTATAGGGAAGATTACTACTCATTTTAAGACCCATATAAAAAATTTTGGGGCCAATGGACGCCTGTACACACCATGGTGGTGGCGGCTGGACTGGCCCACTATAATATGGTGTCCAGATCAGTCCAATTTTCATAACAGATTGACTTATTTAAATGAATTAAAATATTTATAGATGTCCAAAAATTCTGAAATTTTGTAAGGATGTGCTCCACTCATGGTAGGACCTACCTACTAAATTTTAAAGCTAATGGACTCCTGTGTACATCGTGACGAGGGCCGAACTGGTCCATCACGTTGGGACGTCCAGGTCTGTCCGATTTTTTGGACAGACTGTTTTGTTTAAATTAATTAAAATACTTAGGAAAATCCAAAAATTCTAAAATTTTGTGAGAATGTGTCTCACTCTGTAAAATTTCAGCCCCAACTAACCCCATTTGGGCATCCAGAAGAATGGGCCAAGATGGTTGGATTGCTAGATTTTTTTGTTGTACAGTCCAGCAATATGCCTTGTTAAAAACCATAATTCAAAAATGTTTCCTCTGATGGTTGGCCACCTTTTTAGGTTTTCTCTTATTGTATGCATGATGAGGACCTTGGTCCTCAATTCTCAGATTTTTAGAGGCCCTGGACCCACTCTAATGGAGTGCTCAAATTTAGGATAGCAACATGCATTATAGAAATTTCCTGTACATTATTGTCCCCATTGTTATTTCAGAACTTTTAGGCCCCAGCCCATTGGACTTTGTGTATGATTAGTTGGGGACTCATCCCTGATGTTCTAGGGCCCATTGGGGCCATGATTATGGGGCCCACAATATTGAGAAAATTGGGCATTTATTACTCCCTTATATTTTAAAATACTCTTGGGCCATTTTCTTTTACTATACTATTGTGTTGGGCTAATGGGCCAGGTTACACAAGTAGATGGGCCTTTGGTTTCCCACCAAATCAATTTTATACTTGGGCCAAGTTATAGGCCCAACCTTACTTGACTAAGTGCATGACATTTGCCCATGTGGTTTGAGCAATGGGTTATCGACTAGGCCACCACAATATATGGGATTAGTGGCCTTTATGTTGGGCCCTAACCCTTCCTCTATGGACCTATAGTTGTATGTATGGGTTGGGCTATGTGTATTTTCCTTGGACCCATGTTTTGGATAGGCCTTGGGCCGCCTTTCTAAAGTCCAACATGAGTGTATGTTGTATGTTTATGACTGCCCATTTCATATTTCTAATATTGTGTGGGCCTTGGGCCTTGATCTGTGATCAATTAGAGATGGGCTACCTCTTGAGGACCAATTGTAGTTGGATGTCCACATTGGTGGCCCTAAGGTAGGCTCATAGTCTTCTATGGGTAGTTAAAGGTCCACCATAGACCCTTGCTAGGCCCGTCTCATCTATTTAGGCCTATATCATTGTTCTCCTTAGTCCCGTGAGCTACCCCACTAGAGGTTGTATTCCTTATGAGGAAATTGGTTAAGTACCTAGACCTTTCATATTTAGGTAGAGAGTTCATCTTCACCTCACTGGTATCCCTATTCATCTTCATGGCCCACTCTCATACGCATTATATGCATGCTTGGTTGAGGTATGATTGACCATGGTTATGCCATTGTGTAGGACATGTTGGTATCTCCCCGAGAGATGGATGCTTGGGATTAATGCATGGGTGATTGTGTGATTTACGCATCTGGCATTGCATAGCTTGTGAATATTTGCCCTTACTTCATCGGGGCCTTGCATCCATAGGGGTATTTGTCAATGACCGTATGTGTGGACACTAGAAGTATTAGTTGAGCATACCGGGTGCATAGGATACCCATGGGTGAAATTCCCAAAACTTTCATAGTACCAAGGATCTGCTCCAACGCCGTGACCGGGTGGAATATATGAGCGCACAAGGGCCTTATACCATTAGGCCGTGACTCCCACCGTCGTGTAGTCGGTTGGATAGGTGTGTGGCCTTACTTGCCTGATGTAAGGAGGCATTGCTAGGCTGAGTCTGACCAGCTCGTGAATGTGTCCGCTACCTTCAGGCCTTACTGGTGATTGGCTATCCGCAGGTAGGGTAATGAGGTCTCTTATGTTCGTTTGACTATGTGGGGTCTGTAGAGGGGCAGTCATCCAGTAGTGTAATGGACCCCAATGATTTCCTTATAATTGGAAATGTACTTGACATATGGTTTAGATATGAGCACTGGCATTACTTGCATCACATTAGCATTGGCTGTGTAAGCCCCTTCATGCATTACCTTGGTATGGCGCCCAGTAATCATTGCATCATATTCATGATAAGCCTTGGTAAGGCTAGTGATATTATTATTGAGCATGTTTCCCTTCTTGATTCTCCTATTATTGTTCTATGCACCATTGTCACACACTTACACCACCCTCTAAGCTTTTATAAGCTTATGTACAATTGATGCGTGCAGGAGACTCTAGGTAGGCCTCGTAGCAGCAAAGCATGGAGTAGAGCTGAGCATTTGAGGACTCCAGTGTTGCCGACTTTTCTCTCATTTCCATTTTATCTCATGTATGTCCTTTTAGACCTTATAGATGATTGTAAAAGTTCAAATTTATAGTGGATTTTGCGATGTGTGCCTTTGTTATTCTTAGATGTTCTTACCGTGATCTTGGGTATGCTCGTATTGGTAATAATTATATTGTTATGAAAATTCCTCTATGTAGGATCCCGGGATCGGAACCTGCCTCAGGAGCCGAGAATGGGGTACTATGGAGGCTGTTACGGCCAGATCTGGCCATCAGGTTCCTTGTGATTCCCATTACCGAGTCTGGGGTGTGACAGTTTGGTCTGTTCTAAGACTGGTCCTGGACTTTGTTCGACTAGTCCTAGCTCTGCTTCGACCTGCCATAGAATTTCCTAGACCAATCATAAGTTTGTTGCGAAAATTTCAGAATTTTTTGTTAAGCTTCGACTAGTCGTATGAACAGTGTCGACTGCTTCTTCGACCAGTCGTAGACCTTCGACTCAAACTACAACGATCAAATTTGTCTTGCTTCGACTAGTCATGAGCAACCTTCGACCAGTCGTAGACTACCTACGACCAGTACTGAAACTGCCTTATCTTATCACGCTCGAAATTTCAAAATAACGTTAGTGCTACGACCAGTCGAAGGGTTCTTAAGACCAGTCAAAGACTTAACTTGCTCATCTATAAATAGAGCACGAATCTTAGAATTAGATATGAAATTCTAGCTAATTTAATTCGACCTTCTGAGAGATAAGTTTGCGCTGAGATAAGTTTGTGCTCTATTTAAGCTAAGTGTGCATATTAAATATTTTCTTTCATTATCTTTTTAAATTGATTTTGTTTCTTGTATTCCAATCTAATCTGAAAGAGGAATTGTTGTTTTCCTTTTTCTAGAATCAAAATCAATTAAAGCTAGCCCATTTGTTTTAATTTAAAATCTGTTAGAACTTAGAACCATTATATAGTGAGTATTGGACATTGAACTTTGACATTCAAATCTCTACTCCAACTTGGTTCTTCCGGGCTTCTACAACAAAGAAGAAAATCAGGTATTTTATATTTTGTGTAATTTACTGTATTTGGTTTTGTTTGAGATTCGCTAGAAAATCTCATTGTATTAGTTATCTGAGGAGAGCTAGAAAACTCAGAAGTGTGGGTTTTTGGATTGTGTAAGCCCAAGTTAAAAAGACACAATTGTGAAGGTTTTAGGTGAACCTGTAAAAACCTGTTTGATAGTGAACGCTAATATCCACTGTGCGAGGATATTATGAGTGGAGTAGCAAGCTGCGTGGCTGTTGTTTAATAGTTGGTGAATACACAGGCGAACTACTATATATCAGTGTGTTTTGTGATTGGAATGTTCTTTTAATTTCTATATCTTTAATCATTCAAATTTGTGGAATGTATATGTGGATGTGAATGTTGTAATATTTTCATTTCAAGCAAAGTGGGGAATGTTGTAATAGTTTAAAATTTATTTCTTACTATTTCCTTTATTTCCTTTCTGTTTGAGTTTTGATATTTAATTTGTTCTAGTAAGGTTATCCTGCCATAAACCCTTGGTTTTTATGGTGCAAAGGTTATCCTTAGAACAACGTTAGTATCAAGCTCTTTTTAAGATTGCTTTACATTTCAGTTCTTTGATTTATTTAAAGTACTGTTCTTTATTTATCTGTTTATAAGGCTATCGTATTTCAATTCCGCTATTAAATTTTAATTTGGCACAGTCTTATTCACCCCCCCCCCCCCCTCTCTAGGACATATAGCTTGGCCTTTTCAAGTGGTATCAAAGCCTAATAACTTGTTTTAATTGCTTTATTTTTGGATTGTTTCCTAAGCTAACGATTTAAGCTATATATAAGATGTCAAATTTTGATAGCCTTTCAGTCACTAGGCCTCCACCCTTTGACGGCTCAAACTATGCCTATTGGAAAGTTAGGATGAGGACTTTCCTCAAATTAATGGATGAGAATATGTGGCTTGCCACAGTAACTGAATGGAATCCACCTACCACTAAAGTGACTGGTATCGATGGTTCAAAAGCAATGAGAGTAACTCCTTATTTCTCATGGACCACACTTCTGAAAAGTGAGAGTAGTGCAAATGCTAAAGCACTAAATGCAATCACTTGTGCATTATCACCGGATGAATTCAAAAGAATTATATCCTGTGATTCTGCAAAACAATCTTGGGATATATTAGAAATGACATATGAGGGTACTTCAATTGTCAAAAATCTAAAGTCCAACTCCTCACAACCAAATATGAAGAAATTCATATGGAGGAAAATGAAATGTTGATGGACTTCTACACTAGATTAAATGACATTGTAAACTCTATGTGGGGTCTTGGCGATAAAATCCCAGAATGTAAAGTGTGTGCAAAGATACTACACTCACTACCTGAACGGTTCAACTCTAAAGTAACCGCGATCCAGGAACTTCGTGATATGAACAATATGAGAGTAGAAGAGTTGGTTGGGTCTTTACAAACCTACGAGTTAACTTTTAAAGCTCTTAAAGGTAAATTAATAGCCCTTAAGTCTTCCAAATATATTTCTCAAGAAAATTCTGATTTTGAAAATTCCAAAGACGATATGGCTCTTTTAGCGAAAATTTTTACAAGATTTTCAAAAGTAAAAAGAAGGTTGATTTTCAAAAATCAAATGATTAGAAAAGATCTAAATCTAGATCTATGTCTTAGAAATCTTTGAAAGATAGTCAATGTTACTACTGCCAAGAACATGGGCATCTAGCAAACATGTGTCCTAAAAAGGATAAACTTAAAAAGAAAGGAATGTTGGCTACTTGGGATGAATCTTCTAGCACTGAAACCTCTTCTAAATCAGAAGATTATGAAACCGAGTTGGGCAATAAATTTAAGGCCCTTATGACTTTAGCCAAGTTCACTGTTTCAGATCATGATGATTCAACTAGTGAAAAAATTTTGAATAGTGATCATGATAATGAAGAAGATCTTCAAGATGCTTATAATGCCCTATACAAGGAAAGTTGTAAAATTGCCGTAAAACTAAAACTTCAAAAAAAAGGTTTTCAGGGCTTTGAGAAAGATTTGAGTGTCTTGTTTTAGAAAAATCTCATCTTTCAGATTGTTTTGAAATATGCAAGTGTGATCTAGATTTCAAATCCTCCCTTGTTGAAAAACTGAAATCTGAAAATGATAAACTTAAACTTGAAGTCTCTTCCCTTTTGAGTTTAAAGGATACATGGAGGTATGCCCAAGGTGATCCTAAATTAGAAAAACTTTTAACTGGAACAAGAAAATATGGCAACCGATCCGGTTTGAGCTACGACAAAAATATTCCTCCTAGATAGAAAAATACTCCTCCCAAATTTGTAAAAGGAGAATCCTCTAAATCAAAAGAGAAAAAATTAAGTCAAAAGTTTTCTAAAACTTTTCAATCTTTCAAAACTAGAGGTAACCATAACAATTACAAAAATCAAACCCAAAACCCTTTAGCTGAAAAAATAGTTGATTTGCTTAAGGAGCTCTTAAAATCTAACTCAGTGAGTCACTCGTACAAAAATTACAAATACAAGAAGACTAACTATACTCCTAAACCCAAAACAGTAATGAAATGGGTTCCTAAAGTTACTTGCTTGGTTTCCCACATTGCTTTCAAAGCTACAAGCCATTTGAAGTGGTACTTAGACAGTGGATACTCAAGGCATATGACTGGTGATAAAGGTTTATTCACTGATCTCAAAGACATGACTGATGGTTCAGTCACATTTGGCGATGGAAGTAACTACAAGATTATGGGCCAAGGTACGATTCAACTTCATAACCTTCCTTTATTTAAAAATGTTTTATATGTTGAAGGCCTAAAATATAACTTGCTTAGCATACTCAAATATGCGATAATGACCATAGTGTGAGATTTTCTAATCAAAGTTGTGAGATTCTAAATAACAAGGGTTCGATAATATTAACTAGACGTAGAACGTCTGAAAATTGCTATAGTATAAGTGAATCCAGCTCAACTAGTTAATATTGTTACATGGTCCATACAGACGAGACTAATTTATGGCATAAAAGTCTTGGACATGTACACTACGGAAATTTATATAGGTTGAGCAAACGGGAACTTATAAGAGGTCTACCCAAACTTTTAAAATTAAATAAAATATGTGGCGAATGCCAGATTAGCAAACAAATAAGGAACTCACACAAAAAGGTGAACTCCAATGCCACATCAAGACCACTCGAGCTTCTCCATATGGATCTGATAGGACCTACCAGGACGGAGAGTCGAGGTGGCAAAAGATATATCTTGGTAATTGTAGATGATTTTACCAGATATACATGGGTAGTCTTCTTAAGGGACAAATTTGAAACCTTTGAAGAAGGAAGAAAAGTTCTCAAAAGGATTCAAACTGAAAAAGGTTCTCAAATCAGTAAGATTCGTAGTGATCATGGATCTGAATTTGAGAATAGCGGTTTTGAGAAGTTCTGTAGTGACCAAGGAATATTACATGAATTCTCAGCCCCCAAAACTCCACAACAAAATGGTATAGTTGAAAGGAAAAATAGAGTGCTACAAGAAATGGCTAATGTCATGTTAAATAGTATGAAGCTCTCTAAGAATCTTTGGGCTGAGGCTGTCAATATAGTTTGTTATATCATTAACCAGGTGTACACTTGTAAAGGGAATAATAAAACGGCTTACGAAATGTGGTTTGATAAAAAGCCTAATGTCAAATACTTTCGAGTTTTTGGCAGCAAGTGCTATATTTTACGTGATCGTGAGAATCTGGGAAAGTTTGATACGAAGAGTGATGAAGGGATGTTTTTAGGATATTCTTTAAATAGTCAAGCTTATAGAGTTCTAAACAAAAGGACCTGTGTGATTCAAGAGTCTATTAATGTGGTCATTGATGATTGCTTAAATACACCAGTCTCAAATTCAGATGACGATGAAGTTCTTGTAATTGATAAACCTGATACTTCATCTAATCAGACTAATTCTGAATTAAGGACTGTTAAAGATCATTCAACTACACAAATTCTTGGAAACCCTCTTACTGGTGTTCGTACCTATAAATAACTTGAGGATATATGTAATTTTGTATGTTTTACGTCCCAGATTGAACCATCTAACGTTAAAGAAGCTCTTGCTGATGAAAACTGGATAGTTGCTATGCAAGAAGAACTTAATTAATTTATTCGAAATGATGTCTGGTATCTTGTTCCTAGACCTAAAATTAAACATATTATTGGAACAAAGTGGATTTTTAAAAATAAGTTTGACGAGCTTGGAAATATTATTCGAAACAAGGCAAGATTAGTTGTATAACGGTACACTCAAATTGAAGGTATCAATTATGATGAAACTTTTGCCCCAGTTTCTCGTCTTGAATCAATTAGACTTTTTATATCCATTGCATGCTTTAAAAAGTTTAAAATTTTTCAAATGGACGTAAAGAGTGCCTTTTTAAATGGCAATTTACATGAAGAAGTATATGTTGAACAACCTACAGGGTTTGAAGACCCTAAGTTTACTGATCATGTATACCATCTCAAAAAAGCTCTCTTGGTCTAAAACAAGCTCCCAGAGCATGGTACGAGAAATTGACTAAGTTTTTACTCAGTCATAACTTTCAAATAGGAAGTGTTGATAAAACATTGTTTGTTAAGAAGCATAACAAAGATATATTAATGGTTCAAATCTACATTGATAATATTATTTATGGATCTTACCTATACTGGCATGACTATTGAGTTTATAGATTTGATGAAATCTCAGTTTGAAATGAGCATGGTTGGGGAATTGAATTATTTCCTTGGGTTACAAGTAAAACAACGACTGGATGGAATGTTCATCTCTCAATCTAAATATGCTATGAATTTGATTAAGAGATTTGGATTTGAGAATGATAAGAATTTTGATACTCCTATGAGTACAACCTTGAAACTCTCAAAAGATTCTACAGATAAAAATGTGGATCCGAAATTTTATCGGAGTATGATTAGTAGTTTACTGTATTTAACTGCTAGTAGACCTGATATTGCTTTAAGTGTTGGTATTTTTGCTAGATATTAGTTTGATCCTAAAGAATCTCATTTAATTGTTGTTAAACAAATTATGTGATATGTCGTAAGCATTGTTAATCTTGGTCTCTGGTATCCTCATGAGACTAGTGTTCAATTAGCTGGGTACTCGGATGCTGACTGGGCTGATAATCTTGATGATAAAAAATCTACCAGTGGTGGTTACTTTTATATTGAAAACAGTTTAGTTTCTTGGCTTAGCAAGAAACAAAGTTCTATATCACTTTCAACTGCTGAAGCTAAATATATTGTAGCTGGTAATGCGTGTACACAGCTTGTTTGGATGAATCGTATGTTAAGTGATTATGGAATTAAACAGGATTCTATGTTATTATATTGTGATAATACCAGTGCCATAAATATTTTAAAAAATCCAATTCAACATTCTCGTACTAAGCACATTGACATTAGATTTCATTATATTCATGAATTAGTAGAAGAAAAAGTTATATCTTTGGATTTTATCCCTACCGAGAATCAACGTGCTGATATTTTCACTAAACCACTCGACAAAAGCAGGTTTAACAAAATGAAATTTGATCTTGGCATATGCATTCTAAAATGATTATTTATGCCTATTTGTATCATATTGTATATATTTACTAGGTTAAATTTTTTTTTTTTTTTAAATATACATAATATCAGATTTTTGGTGATGTTCGACCAGTCGAGGATTTCCTCGACCTGTCGTGGCATGACCGGTCGAAGATAACCTACGACCAGTCGTAGATCACTGTGATTGACTTAAATTGGGAAAATTTTCATTTCTTCCTTATTTCAACTTTCTTCTTCGACTAGCCGACGCCCGACCAGTCGAACCCACCTTCTAAATCCTTCGAGGTTAGTGTTTCATTTGCTTATTTCTTGTGGATTTATGTCAAGTTTACTTCTATTTCTTTCTTGAAGTTGTCTATTTCTAGTTTTGTTGAGATTTGGAGTTTTTTTTCTTCACAATCTGATTTTAGAAAACCCACTTCTTAATTCTTTGCAACTCTTTGGTTCCTTAAAATCCTTGTTGCAATATGGCATCTAGAGGTAAAAAGACAACATCCCGTGGTCCATCTTCTTCCAAATCTACTCCTCTTACTAAGCGTCATCTTCGGGCCTCCGATGATGATCCATCTTATGTTCAGGACATCAGATTACGTAATGTTATTGTGGAACATCGAGTTGATGTTAATCATGTTGTCCCATTTGATATCCTTCCCATTCTTCAATCTGTAGGTTGGGATAACTTATTGCATTGGGGTGGGCCAGCATACTGGTCCATTGCACAGTCCATGTTTGCATGCATAAGTACTTTTTCAATGGACAATTTAACATTTACAATAGCCACAAGAGAAGGACCATTTGACGTTGATCGTCATTTAATTTCAACTCTTATGGATATTCTTGTGAATGATGAGGGCATTCTTATCCATAACTTATCTGAAAAACCCTCAGTCATTGAAAAACGCATGCTCTCTAGAGATTTATGCAACTTGGATGCTCAATGGATATATAAAGGGAATGCGCTCCCTTCAAAGTTTTTGTTACCCAAATACAGAATTCTTCACAAGATCTTTATGTCTAACTTGTATCCTCGATCTGGTAATAAATCCGAATTGACATACTTCATGGTTCGTGTTCTTTATGCTGTTGTTAGAGGTGCACATATTTATTTTCCATCATTGATTTGTCACCACATTATTCAATTTCGTGTCCATCCAGGTCACAGTGACATCCCTTTTGCTTATTTGATGACTGTGTTAGCTACGCATATGTTAGTCGACATGTCGGTTGAAGAAACCCCTATCCATCATCTTATATTTAATAATTCTAACTTTAATAATGAAGATGGATATGCTTCCTGGTCAAGGGGTTGATAATGTTGGTGGTGAAGCTGAACATGAGGAAGAAGTTGCTAATTTTCCTTATGATGATATTAACATGGATGAAATTTTTAAAGAACTTGATTCTGATTCTGTAAATGACCCTGATTTTGAACCATCTGTGTTTGACGCGCATTTGCGTGCTTTAGAAGAGAAGGTAGGGAATATGAATATTGCTCATGATCTTCAGTTTAAATATATGTGCAAATATCTTAGGCGCTTGAACAAGGGAATGAATAATCTTGATCCTACCATTCCTGCTCCTTCTTCAGGATCTAATTGAGTGTTTTTTTTCTTGGTATGTAATAACTTTCATACTTATGTTGGTTTGTGCACTCTATGTGGTTTGATGACTTTTTAGTTTTTCTTGTAATTAGTTTATGACCTTTTCCTATCCTATATATTGTCGTGTTACTCCTTCTATTGGTTATTATCCTTTACATTGTTACTTCCTTTATCTAATTGTGATAGAAAGGGGGAAAATGGATGGTTAATGGATGTATGTTATACTTAGGGGGAGTATGTGCAGAGATATATGTTGATTTGATTTGCAAGTTCATGCTATTATGAATATGTGCTAGTTGATATTAACTGGTGCATGATTCGTTAACTAGCTATTCTATTTTATGTGATATTTCTTATAAGTTTGTTTTGTCACTAATTTGATAATGGGGAGATTGTAAGTGCTATAGTTGATAGCTTCACTATATTGTCAAATTTGTGGTGCTAAAGATACTGTATGTATCTTGTTATGAAACTTGCATATATGAAGAACAAAGCTCTATACATGATATGTTAAGTCAAGACAAAAGTCTCACGAGATCAGCTTCGATAGACAAGCAATGTTCACAAGTCAAGAAGACTTAAGAATGTGAGAATGTTCGATTTAGTTTAAGACTCAAGATTTCAAGCAGCTTTCAAGTTCAAGCTATATCATGATCTCAAGCTTCATTATACTCAAGGTCATTCTGCTAAGTTTCAATGTCCTTAATTCACTATTGAGGTATGAATGACGTTAGGTTGACCTTTAGAGTAGGCCATTTTGGATACATAAGTTATATATTTTATATAAGTGAGTTTGGTCTGTTCTAAGACTAGTCCTAGACTTTGTTCGACTAGTCCTAGCTCTGCTTCGACCTGTCCTAGAATTGCCTGGACCAGTCGTAAGTTTGTTGCAAAAATTTGGAATTTTTTGTTAAGCTTCGACCAGTCCTGAAGTCTGTTCGACTAGTCGTATGAACAGTGTCGACTGCTTCCTCGACCAGTCGTAGACCGTCGATTCAAACTATAGCGATGAAATTCATCTTGCTTCGACTAGTCGTGAGCAACCTTCGACCAATCGAAGGTGTCCTTCGACCAGTCGTAAACTTCCTACGACCAGTCGTGAAACTGCCTTATCTTATCGCGTTCGAAATTTCAAAATGCCGTTAGTGCTACCACCAGTCGAAGGGTTCTTAAGACCAGTCGAAGACATGACTTGCTCATCTATAAATAGAGCACGAATCTCAAAATTAGATATGAAATTCAAGTTAATTTAATTCAGCCTTCTAAGAGATAAGTCTGCGCTCTATTTAAGCTAAGTGTGCATATTTCATATTTTCTTTCTTTAACTTTTTAAATTGATTTTGTTTCTTGTATTCCAATCTAATCTGAAAAGAGGAATTATTGTTTTCCTTTTTCTAGAATCAAAATCAATTAAAGTTAGCCCATTTGTTTTAATTTAAAATCTATTAGAACTTAGAACCATTATATAGTGAGTATTGGACATTGAACTTTGACATTCAAATCTCTACTCCAACTTGGTTCTTTCGGGCTGCTACAAGAAAGAAGAAAATCAGGTATTTTACATTTTGTGTAATTTACTGTATTTGGTTTTGTTTGAGATTCGCCAGAAAAATCTTATTGTGTTAGTTATCTGAGGAGAGCTAGAAAACTCAGAAGTGTGGGTTTTTGAATTGTGTAAGCCCAAGTTAAAAAGACACAATTGTGAAGGTTTTAGGTGAACCTGTAAAAACCTATTTGATAGTGAACGCTAATATCCCTTGTGTGAGGATATTATGAGTGGAGTAGCAAGCTGTGTGGCTGTTGTTTAACAGTTGGTGAACACACAGGCGAACCACTATATATCAGTGTATTTTGTGATTGGAATATTCTTTTAATTTCTATATCTTTTATCATTCAGATTTTTGGAATGTATAGGTGGATGTGAATGTTGTAATATTTTCATTTCAAGCAAAGTGGGGAATGTTGTAATAGTTTAGAATTTATTTCTTGCTATTTCCTTTATTTCCTTTCTATTTGAGTTTTGATATTTAATTTGTTCTAGTAAGGTTATCTTGCCACAAACCCTTGGTTTTTATGGTGCAAAGGTTGTCCTTAGAATAACATTAGTATTTTGCTCTTTTTAAGATTGCTTTACATTTCAGTTCTTTAATTTATTTAAAGTACTGTTCTTTATTTATCTGTTTATAAGGCTATCATATTTCGATTCTGCTATTAAATTTTAATTTGGCATAGTCCTATTCACCCCCCTTTAGGACATATAGCTTGGCCTTTTCAGTGCTGAAAAGATGTGAAGAAAAGAATTTGGCACTCAATTGGGAGAAGTGTCATTTCTTGGTTCGTAAGGGAATTGTCCTTGGACATATCATCTTGTCTAAAGGAATTGAGGTAGATAAGGCTAAAATTGATCTTATCTCTAACCTACTTCTACCTAAGAACATACGAGACAAGTAATCCTTTTCAGGACACGTCGAGTTTTACAGAAGATTCATAAAGGACTTTAGTCACCTCTCTTATCCTCTATGTAATCTGCTTCAAAAGGATGCACCATACAAGTGGACTGAGCAATGCTAGGAACCTTTCTTAAGGGCATGTTAGCCACTGCACTTATCATTTAGCCACCCGACTAGAGCCTTCCTTTTGAACTTATGTGTGACATGTCAGACTATGCTCTTAGGGCAATTTTAGGCCAGAGAAAAGAAAGAAGCCCTGCGTTATTCATTACGCAATTAAAACTCTAAATCCTGCCCAAGTTAACTACTTGACTATGGAAAAAGGAACTCTTAGCCGTAGTGTTCGCTTTGGATAAATTTAGGTCCTATTTGATCGAATCAAAGATCGTCATTTACACAGATATTGTGGCGCTCAAGTATCTTCTTTCTAAGAATGATGTTAAGCCCCGCCTGATAAGATGGATTCTCCTACTCTAAGAATTTAATTTGGAAACAAAAGATAAAAAGGGAGTAAAGAACGTAGTTCTGACCATCTTTACCGCCTTGATCTCTCTGATTCCCTTGAGACGACACATATAAATGACTTCTTCCCTGATGAACAATTGTTCAAAGTCTCCCATTCACCTTAGTTTGCTGATATTGCTAATTATCTTGCTACAGGTTTCACGCTGACACATTGGACTGCGCAAGATAAGAAAAAATTCTTCACCGAGGTTCGTAAGTTCTTCTGGGATGATCTATATTTATTTAAATATTACCCAGACTAAATCTTAAGGAGATGTGTGCCAGACAATGAACACCAAAGTGTCATCTCCTTCTGTCACTCTCAGGCCTGTGGTGCTCACTTTTCTACTAAAAATACCACGGCCAAGATTTTGCAGTGTAGCTTTTACTGGCCCACTATGTTTAAGGACACTCATGAGTTTTGCAAAGCTTATGGGCATTATCAAAAGTTGGGAGCATTGTCCGGTCGAAATATGATGCCTTTGAACCCCATTCTGATCATTGAAGCATTTGATTGTTGGGCCATCATCTGACCATTACCCTAATCCTTTGAGATTTTATACATTCTACTAGTAGTAGACTATGTCACTAAATGGGTCGTTAAATTCTTAAAAGAGAACATCCTTTCCCTGTTTAGAACGTCTCGAGCTATCATTAGTGATAAGGGCTCACATTTTTATAATCGGTCATTCGCGAACTTAATGAAGAAATATGACATCTCTCACAAGGTGAGCACTTCATACCACCCAAAAATAAGTGGGCAAGCTGAGATTTCCAATAGGGAGATCAAACACATTTTGGAGAAAATGGTTAACCCTGATCGAAAGGATTGGTCAATCCGATTGACCGATGCTTTATGGGCTTACCGTACCGCATTTAAGACCCCTATTGGAATGTCTCCCTTTAAACTTGTCTATGGGAAGCCATGCCACTTGCCTGTGGAGTTGGAACATAGAGCCTACTAAGCTATTAAAATTTTGAATTTCAATTTGGACAGCGCTAGCTCACTACGCAAACTTCAGTTGAATGAACTCGAAGAAATCCAAAATGATGCGTAAGAGAACTGGAGAATTTACAAGGATAGGATGAAGGTGTTTCATGACCAGTACATTTTTTAGAAATCATTCACACCAAGTCAGAAAGTCCATTTGTATAATTCTCGGTTACATCTCTTTTTGGGTAAGCTTCGACCTCGTTGGACTGGCCCTTTCACTATTACCAATGTTTATCCTCATATGGTTGTCGAGATTCAGAATCCCAACAATGGCAATGATTTTAAAGTGAATGGACATTGATTAAAGTCATTTGTTGAGAAATTTGATTTAGAGGACATGTCCATACCTCTGAATGATCCTGTTTATCAGGATTGATCTCCTAGTCTAACGAAGGTGTAGTTAGGTTTATTGCTTTCTATCGTTCTAGGATAGTTTGCTTTTGTCGTTTTAGGATAGTTTGCTTTCACCTTTTTAGGATAGTTTGCTTTCGCCTTTTTAAGATAGTTTATTTTTGGTTGATTAACTCTTATGCTAACCCGCCTTCATGCTGAGATCCTTTAGAAAAAGCCTCAAAATCTCTTCATTAGGTACTATCTTTCCATCACTTCTTTTTTAATTACATTGTCTCTTTTGCAAATCATGCTTATTTCTTTTACATTGAGGACAATATAGATTTTAGGTTGAGGATGGGAGTTAGGTAAACTAATCGGTATTTTCTCAGTTTTGAGCAAATTTTGTAAAATTTTGGAAAAATTTTCAATGTTTATCTGTTTGGAAAGCGATAAGTTGTGTATTTAAGACGGTTTTGAGTATGAAAATAAGATAGAAACTGAATTTGGAATTGTTAGAGTGTGATCAACTAAGTAACTTATCACTTATGGTTCTTACATTCAATTAATTAGGAGGAAGTTCGAATATTAAGACATATTCAAATTATTTTTGGTGAATAGTACTAGATTTTATGATTGTTAGTATGATGATCATTGAAAGATATTTAGAACCGAGTTTGGAGAATTTTATCCACCTTAAAAGAAGAAAAGAACCAGTTAAAAAATAGGAGATCGACAAAAAGAGTCATGTATGGTGAAGAAATTGAAAAAGTTTGAAAAAGAATGAAAAATCTCAATGAAAAAAGAAAAGATGAAAAGACTGAATGAATACAAATGACTGTCGATATAAAATCAAAAACTGGAAAAAGAAGGAAAAGGGGATAAGTTTGGAATCAGTACTTGAGTTTTTAACCAATCTTGAATGGTGAGCACCTTGATTCTCTGTAGGGATGGAAAAGAAAGTATTTTCACTGAGCACGTTGAAAAACTTGATATGTGAACTATGCTCTAACCTAATGGATAAAGAACTTATTTGATTGATTGCTTATATGGTTCGGCTCTAGGTTTTCAAAATCTCATTTTCTCATCTTAAGTCTACTCATTCATTCTTGATTACACAAAAGATTGTTTTCTAAAAAGGGTTCGAACATTGCGCATTAAAGTTCATTTTTCGCATACTTTGTTTGGGACTAGCAAAATGCTGGTTGGGGATTGTGTTGAGGGTCAAATATTGCATATTGGACCCCATTTATTACTTGGTTTCATGAACATGATAATGCCTAATGTTCTATTTTAATCATGTTTGTGTTGCAAGGTGAATTTAAGAGGTTGGATGGAAAAGTATGCTAAAAGTATGGATTTAACACTCAAGAATCACCAAAGCCAAAGATGGATATTAGGAGATCAAGATTGAAGAATTCATATGCCAAAGATCTAAGGAAACCAAGTGATGGAAGAAGAGAATTGAAGATTTAAAGTGAAGAAAAGGAATCCTAAAAATTGTCCTGAAAACATATTCCGGGGCCAGAAAAGTGTAATTTTGGAAAACTGCCAGAATGGCCTTCGATCATATCGAAAGACCTTCGATGCTATCGAAGGACATATCGAAGACACTTCGATATATCGAGAAATTTCAGATTTCAGGCCAAACTTGTTGGATGGTTCTGGACCTTTTTTGATGATATCGAAAGACCTTCGATTAAATCAAAGGACATATCGAAATACCTTCGATATATCGAGAAAAATACAGGATTTTTAAGCCGAACTTATTGGACAGTTTCGGACCTTCTTTGATGCTATCGATAGACCTTCGATTATATTGATGGAAATACCGAAAGACCTTCAATGCATCGAACTGTTTACGCTGACTACGTAAAATTGAGGCTGTTTCTAGATTCTTCCTAGTCGGTGCGAAAGTTTAGCCCTAAAACTATAAATAGGGGTCCCTAGGGCACCCTTAGTCATCATCTAGGGTTTGAGGAGTAGAGCAAAAGCATGGAGAAGCCATCGCCAAGAGTTTTTCTTCCTCTTCCTTAGTAGTTTTTATGCTTTTCTTAAGAGATTTTTAGTTCAATCATGTCTATGGTTAGCTAAACGTCTTAGATAGGGCTAAGAGGTGAAGCACGTAACATGATGAGATGTTTTTATTACTTTGATTCATATTTATATTGAGCTCTCTTTGATTCTAGTTTGATTATAAGGAATACTTTCAGTTTTTAATGGTTTGTTGTGACTCAAATTATAATGGATTTGCGATAACTTTGAATATGTTCTTTTCATGTTTTGGGATTGTGAATCTAGGAAATCCTGTTATTCACCATCATCCCTTGGTCATGGTTGGATGATGGAAACCTTCATAACTTTCACAATTCTCTCAGATTGATTGTGGGATTGGTAAATCCTGTTGTTCACCATTGTCTCATGGGCATGGTTTTGTGATAGAATCACTTCTAGTTCTCACACTGCTCTCCCATTAGGAATTAGGTCAAAGGAAGTACAAATTTGATTTTACTAAGATATCTTCCAATTGGATAAGATGGGACTCTGATTCCAATTGTGTTCATGAATCAAGCATAAATCTCCTTGATCTCTACAAGTGGATCCTTGGAAACCCGGATTTTTGCCAACCTAGAATTAGGCGTCTTTAAGCGATAGGACAATCCTAACTCCTGTTTAACTTCTCAAACACTCAATTCAAGGGTCTTAAATCCCTTCTTCAAACCATTCTCTTGAAAACCACACCTTTTCTTCACAAATCTCACATTTCACTACCTCGTCCTTCAAAATTTTCTAAGTGCTTTCATATTAGACACAAATCTTAAAGTTTAGGTGATATTTATCAATACTTAACCTAAAAATTATTATGAATAATAAATAAATAAATAAAATGGGTTTTTAACCATTAACCTTTTGGAATCTCACAAAATAAGTAAGTTACATAGATAGATCAACTTCTCCTACCCCAAAAACATATATTGCACATTGAATAACTCATCCTAGTTTGTAAAATATATCCATTTTACATATTGGATGGCAAAATCACCCCAAACAGGTCAATGACCGGCGAGAGCATCGTCCAGTTGGCGAGGCCTCACCAAAAGGCGGGCCTGGCAGGGCCGCAGCGGGCCGGTGGCCCGTTTTCGGCAGAAAATTTTATGATTTTTGTCCTACTTTGAAAATTCATATCTCCTTCGTTATAATTCCGATTTAAGTGATTCAAAAGCCAGATTGAAGCTTGATAAGCCTAGTTTCATATAAAAATAAAAATATAATAAAATAATTAATATAGTTAAATATAGGTCATGGTGACAACTATCCGAAAGTTATTAGTTTGGACAGCTGCTGCTTCTAGAATTTTTAGAATTTTTCTACAATACGAAACCTAATGAAATTTGGTGGAGGTGAAGTAGACTTGATGATGAACTACTAGAAAAATAGTTAAAATAATAAACCAACTAGAATACTAGAAAGAGGTGTATAACTTCCCTAGGACCGTATTCTGTCATAATTAGGGCGGAATTTGGTTAAGTACTGAACTAAACAATCAGTAGAATTCACTTGATTCACTTTAAATATGATCTGCAAAACCCAAAACTTGTAGAATCATCGACGCTAAAGTACCCCATAATCTAGGATCAATCTCATTACCCGGCTGCTCTTGGGAGCACCTCAAAACTCCGTATCAGATCTGGACCGTACGTTGGAAGTCTGATTAACACGAAGTTAAGGAATTAGGACCGCCTTGCTGGGCTTGACAACCATCTCAGAAATTAAATCTAAATAGTGTCCCAGCGCTATTCGCTTGAGCCCAGAGTGAGGAGTGTGAGAAATGTGAAAATAATTCTAAATTAAAGTCAAAATAGTGAAATCTGAGACTTGTCACTTGCGAATCAGTATTAAGTAACCAGACCGTCAGAATCAGGCCAAATTACACCCTCGGATCAGGGATATTTCCCCAAACATATCCATGTACTCGGAATCTCCAATCGAGATCCACTGACCATTGAACTGAAATGGACCGCCATGCGTGATCTGAGAATCTGACCAAAACGAGAACGTAACTCAACCTAGATCCAATGTCAGTGAGCTTAAGTGCGACCTTTGGCTCAAGGGGGGCCTCCGAAAATGCTCCGTTGAGCTGAAACAGATGCCCTTTGGACAAAACCCAAGTATATCTTGGTCCTGAGTCTGTTTTGGTGAGTTTTGGGGCTATATAAGGACCTTAAACCCTCTCTCATTTCAGCCATACGAATTTGAGAAAAACCTTAGGAAAAGAGAGTGAAAAGAGAGAGAAAGTGTGAGAATCTCCCAGTTACTTTACCGTGCCACTCTACAAGCTCCACCGCTTCTTTCTAATTGCTTTCCCGACGATTCCAGCGTCGTTTCTAGGTAAGAAACCCTAACCCTAATCTGTTTTGGGGTTTTAATAGTTGTAGGTTATAAAATAGCTAACCTATTTCATTCTATAGGTTGCCAAACTGTCGTATATGAAAGCTTAGCGAATCTATCGACTCGGATATGATTTTACGACAAAAGGTGCGGACTTTAGGTGTATAGGTTATGGTTTTCAACGCTTTCAATATCAGATAATGATAGATTCATGATCTGTATGCAATTGCACATGTACAAAGTGCTGTCTGTTTTCCGTTTTGATTAAATATGAAGAATATGGAATTTTGTGTATTCTAGGTATTTGTAGAAAGTACCGTATACGTATAAATTTTGGAAATGTGTTTGCCATGATTATTTACTTTATAAACATATTATATATGTGTATAACACTTACTTGGCGAGAGGGTTCGCCCTAATACATGTTTTTGCTAATATACACTATGTATGTTAAAATAGTGTCTTCTAAGTGTTTGTTGAAATGACTAAACAAATATGGATTTATGATTTATGCCTGCCATATGTATTGAACGTAAGAACATGATTGATGTGTATGCGACAACTCCTTGCTATAAGGATTTGTCCTATTCTATGTTGAAATCAACATACGTCATGTATGTTGGAGTGGTGTAGTTTAAGTGTTTGTTAAAATGCCTGTGTGAGAAATTGTGTGACGAACTAAGTTTAATAGTGGTGTTGAGATAGGATTCTCAACTACCTTAGAAACATATATGATTTCCTCCATTATGGTTATTTAATTTAATCGCTTACTATGAAAGATATATGTTTGTATTTCTTATGTACATTGTGCTTTGTAACATGCTTTATGACATGTTTGTTAATATGCTTGAATAACTTTGTTTATTATGCTTTACACCACATGCTTCTAAATAAGGATTGATTGTGATTGGGACTATGATTATAGTCCAGACAATCGGTACCAAACTTGAGTTTGTGGTTGAGATTCATTTCGCCATGTAGGATGTGTCTGACAAACCCAAGTCATACTTCGGTTGGGGACAGTGGTTAGGCCACGCGAAGTGCTTATGCACTTCATGTTGTTCGACTGGACATGCGCTCGTGCTAGTCTGGCTCGTCAAGTAACCCGATATGTGTAATGTATGTTCACCATGTTTGGACGCTACTGCTTGAACCTAGGGTACCAAACTTACCAGTGAAATCCCATTAACCGTGGTACCTCGATCCGCTAAGACTCATGAGCCGGGCATGGTGGTATGGGACACCGTGGTCGATCTGTCGGCCTACGCTTGGGCCACGTGCCTCCCCGTAGTGTCCATTGAGCAACTAGGCTCGTGAGCTGATTATGGTAGTATGGGACACTATATTCATGCTGTCGGCCTACACTGATATGTAATGAGCTCTTTGTAGTGACCTTGAGCATACTCTGAATTTACGGTGATGCGACGAGTTTTGCTGCGGTGAATAGAGTATGAACTAGGCCTGTATCAATTTAGTGATGAGCCGTTAAAAAGGTGATGGGGGAGTGGTGTAACGATTACGTGTAACAGCCTTGACAGCCATTGCAGCGCCCTAGAACCACACTATCGTATGAGATTATCTAGGTTTGATGACCCTAGAATGGATCATGTTTAGGAATGATACAAGGGAGGTACCTTAGTTTCCCAATCCTACTGTTTGAAATGGACTAATAACAACTCGGTAATCATGCCCATCATCGCACTACATGTGCCTGGAAGATGTGAAGCACTGAGGAATGAAAGCATGCCACGAACGTAAGATGGTGTCGCATGAAAGAGTATGTTGGTGAGGGCATGCATCATGACTGCATTCATACTTGCATTAATAATAGTAGTTAGGAGTGTTTGATTGTACTGCTTTATCATTACTGCTTGACTGAATTGATAACATGTTAACCTATGCTTTATTGTTCCACTGAGCTAATCACTCACTCCCACGTTACGGGACGGTGTTTGCAACACCAACCAGACTATCTTAGCTGCAGGTGATGGCGATGCTTATGAAGCAGAGCCGGACTACTACTATGATGTTGAGGAGGAGTTCTCCTACATGTAACTCTCTGATGGGTCTATGAAAACCTGGTATTGCATTGACGGGCTATGGTACTTGGGATAGAAGACATTACACTTCCTCGATTTGGCATATTTTAGAATTGTACTGGTAATTAATTAACCTGGTATCATTATCACACTCTAGAGACTCACCACAGTTTATATATTTTATATATCTATCACAGTCTTCCACTTACAATTTAACTATCTTTGGAGTATGATATGCTGTTTTGGTATAATCCCATTCATGTTTCAATGCTCTCATCATAATCATCATTATCTATGCTGCATAAGTGATGCGTTGGAACTCGGGAGCTGAGTTTTGCTCGACCCCTGATTTTCAGGGTGTTACAAAATGGTATCAGAGCATGATTTGGATTAAACCGGACCTGGGTTATGGTCACACGACACACTCTGACGCACTTTGACTTAGGAGGGAGCGACAAAACGTAGAAACTGACTTAGGATTTTCTAAATTTGTCGAACGACGAAACCGACCGAAATCGACCGCTGAGATTGGGCCCGTACGCACCCATGATCATGCGAAACGATCCCGAATCACTTCTAGGCCGTCAGTCGATGGGTTTAAGTCGTTCCCTAGAAATGAATGTCCTTAGGTTGTGGGTCAACCACAATACCTTACACTTCATCTCAAAGCCTAAAACCCCTTTTATCTAATTCCTTCAAATTCTCTCCTTTTACCACCTCATTCTTCAACTTTTTCTAAGTACTTTCATACTAGACATAAATCCTAACATATAAATGATGGAGAATAATACTTAAATAAAGATTTACTATAAATAGTAAATATATGTAGAAATTAGACTTTTGACCATTCAAATTATGGAATCTCATGAAATAAATGAGTTAGTTGGATAGATTAGCGTCTCCTACTCCAAAATCATATGCTACACACCACATAAAATTATTCCGGTTTGTAATTTGGCCCCGATACGGCTCAAAACAGAGTCGGGGGCTAAACGGATCACTTCCAGAGGGACCCAGGGTGGGACCCATACTTTTTCGGGGCCTAGGGGTCACGAGGACCTCGCCTAAATGGAAAGGCATCCCCAACCAGTCCAGTGGGTGGCGAGGCCCTCGCCCGGTCGGCGAGGCCTCGCTAGGTTTTGGGCCCAGCCGGGCGGGCCGGTCGGACCAATCATGTTTAGGGCATAGGGGAACCCCCTGATGTATGAGCCGTCCCTTAAAACCTTCCCAAACTAGTACCTCATTCACAAAGTAACCCTCCAAGCTCTCCCTTTCCCTCAAAAATCTAGTTTTCTCTCTCAAACCTCCCTTCCAATCACCCATTCCACTGTTTTCTGTTAAAACCCACACCCCTCCATCGTTCACAGCAACACCTACCCTCTACCCTTTCCGTTTTTTCCTCATTTGAGCTCCCACACCCCCTCATTTGAAGCTTAAAACCGTGTAGGCTCTCAACCCATCCTATTTCTTCATTTCCTTTCTTCAAACCCTATTTTTTTGGGCCTTTACAATCCCTGTTGAGGTTCAAACTCGTGGAGAACCAAAAACTCTAGCCCCTACTCCCCCTTATCTTCACTTTTCTATGGCTCTATTCGAGTTTAGTACGACCATTTTCTTGGATGTCTAGTCATCCATACTGTTGTCTTGAAGTTTGCATGGGTTACCGTCTTTGGATGTTTATGTTTTCATGTTAATTAGTGTAGTTGTTGGTAGAATGTTTAGATGTTTGAGGAAGTTTAGGGCCGTTCGGCCAAGTACATTAAATGAGATTAGGTGGATGGAATTGTAAAAGTAATAATAAATGTATTGTAGGGTATAGTCCCTAGATTGGTGTATCCCATGTTTTCTAATGCCATGTTTGGAATGTATGCAATAAAAATTAAATCCCGGGATCTCTCTTCAAATTACACATCATGGGGTTTGGAAATCCCATCTCACACCTTCCAACACAAGGCTCATTTTCCACTACCTATACCTTTAATTTTAATCCCCACCCACCCTCCTACCAAATATGTCATTCACAATCCCGAAGTGGGATTAGCAATGCAAGTCCATTTAATATAACTTAATACCATTGGCCCAACAAGCCCTTAGAGTTTTGGACCTAGAGTTGGTACTCCTAGGTTTTGCAAACAAATCTGACAGTATAAGAAATCTACTGATGTAATGACCTGAACCCTAAGACCTTCTTAGCTAGTATGAGCATGTGCGTAGTGCTTGAGCATAGTTAAATTCAAGTTCGAGCAACTCAATTTCAATCAGACAACTTTTGACCCTAAGCGATAAAACAACTTCTTATATTAGAAAGGGTATAAAATCATCTAGTGTATAAGCATAGGCTTTGGATTACAACCAGTGGATACCGTTACTCATACGTTGCGACTAGGCTACTGGATAGACTAAGGAAAGTAAAAGACTAATTAATTATGCTAAGCCAATTGAATGATAGACTTAGTTAGTCGGCTTAAGTCGGTTGGAGTGAGACCCCATTCCTTCGTTGAATCCGAATCCCCTTAATGCTCATAGGATTCTTTAATAACTCTTAGGAAGGTTGTATGATGAAGAAACTATTCACGCTCATAGAAAACTTATATTTCCATTGGATTTAATGTTAGGTCAAATCAATACAACCCTTAGAATTGCCTTCCCAAAGACTTATTATAATCAGGAACATGGAGTAGATGAATTATATCTATAAGTGAGGTATTCGCGGTTTTAGTTGAATTCTCAATCCTGGTAGTTACTAATGAACTCTATGCTTTGATCAAGCAGAGGGTTGGGATCAACTAGGATTAAGAACTGATACGATAAATTTTCTGTCCTAGCTAGGCAGAAGGTCCATGTATCCGACTCGGACCCACTACACAACTTTCCTTCCGTTGGCCCGACCACTTCCAACCACAAGTTTATTACTTCGTCTTTGGGAAGTATTAAGAACATATAGCCAATAGAGATTTTCTTTTTAGGCCCAAGGAATTTCCCAAATGGGCAACTGATAGTTAGGAATTAGGTCTCAAATCACATGCCATGTTAGCATACATATTGTGCATATGAACTTCGAAAGATAGCCTGCCTGTTAAGCTAGACATGATTAAATAGGGTAAGTATGGACCATGACAAAACTCCTTGGGTAGAATTAGACATCTTGCCACAAACTCACACCTGTCCCTGGGAATCAACCTCAACACCCATTATTTTTAGCTACTTTCTGTAATCATAGGTACCAATGCCATAATATGCATCATCGATGAAAAGAAGATCAATGTATTGCTAGATCGCTTCCCATGTCATACCAAAGATAGGTCTCAAATTTCAACTCGTTCTGACATACAGATCAACGTACAAATTCTTGAACCTTGAGGATAGAAACAATTTTAAGGGGGGTAGACAAGTTATGAACCCAGTCGAGTTAAGTAGGTATACACCTCTGTCCATTCATGGGCGCAGCGGAAGCATGGTTGGCCCTTGCCCCACTGGCCCAGGATCGAAATAAATTACTCCCAGTAATACGTAAAGATAGGTCACTAAATAGGATAAGCTACCCTATTGGACATAGAATGAGACGAGGATTTGCTTAGACCAAGACCTGAATGGCATCCTTATAAATAGGACATTTGAACCTTTTAATGATGGACATTCCCTACATTTTTAGGGTAATCGGAGTATGGAGTTACTGACATATACAACTGCGAAGTATTCGCGGCTTGACCCAATTCTCAATCCTGGGCGACAACCAATGGACTCACTGCTTGACCGAGTAGAAGATCAGGAGCCACCAGGACTATGAAGGGATACGATGAGCCTTCTACCTTGATCAGGTAGATGATTGATGTATCGGGATCAAGCCCACTACAACTGTCTCTCCGTGTTGATCAAACATTGAAAATAGCTATCTTACTATAACTAGTTGGGAATCGAAGTCAAGACTCCAAATAGGGAAAGAAATCCATTGTATCAAACCATCAGGATATAAACAAGAGATAAAGGAATAAAGTTTTAAGGGGGGTAGCCTAAACTGTACTAGACTAGCATGCACAAGATACACCCTACCACGCATATAAACTTGAATCAATAAGTCTTAGGCAAATGAAATAATAGAATCCTTACTTATTACCTTTAGCCAATTTCGGGGACGAAATTTTGTTTTAAGGGGGGTAGATTGTAACATCCCGGATTTTTGCTAACCTAGAATTAGGCGTCTTTAAGTGATAGGACAATCCTGACTCCTGTTTAACTTCTCAAACACTCAATTCAAGGGTCTTAAATCCCTTCTTCAAACCATTCTCTTAAAAACCTCACCTTTTCTTCACAAATCTCACATTTCACTACCTCGTCCTTCAAAATTTTCTAAGTGCTTTCATATTAGACACAAATCTTAAAGTTTAGGTGATATTGATCAATACTTAACCTAAAAATTATTATGAATAATAAATAAATAAATAAAATGGGTTTTTAACCATTAACCTTTTGGAATCTCACAAAATAAGTAGGCTACATAGATAGATCAACTTCTCCTACCCCAAAAACATATATTGCACATTGAATAACTCATCCTGGTTTGTAAAATATATCCATTTTATATATTGGATGGCAAAATCACCCCAAACAGGTCAGTGACCAGCGAGAGCATCGTCCGGTTGGCGAGGCCTCGCCAAAAGGCGGGCCTGGCAAGGCCGCAGCGGGCCGGTGGCCGGTTTTCGGCAGAAAATTCTATGATTTTTATCCTACTTTGAAAATTCATATATCCTTCGTTATAATTCCGATTTAAGTGATTCAAAAGCCAGATTGAAGCTTGATAAGCCTAGTTTTATATAAAAATAAAAATATAATAAAATAATTAATATAGTTAAATATAGGTCAAGGTGACAACTGTCCAAAAGTCATTAGTTTGGACAGCTGCTGCTTCTAGAATTTTTAGAATTTTTCTACAATACGAAACGTAATGAAATTTGGTGAAGATGAAGTAGACTTGATGATGAACTACTAAAAAAATAGTTAAAATAATAGACCAACTAGAAATGCCAGAAAGAGGCGTATAACTTCCCTAAGACCGTATTCTGTCATAATTAGGGTGGAATTTGGTTAAGTACTGAACTAAACAATCAGTAGAATTCGCTTGAATCACTTTAAATACGATTTGCAAAACCCAAAACTTATAGAATCATCGACGCTACAGTACCCCATATCTAGGATCAATCTCATTACCCAGCTGCTCTCGGGAGCACCTCGAAACTCCATATCATATCTGGACCGCACGTCGGAAGTCCGATTAACACGAAGTTAAGGAATTAGGACCATCTTGCTGGGCTTGACAACCATCTCGGAAATCAAATCCAAATAGTGTCCCAGCGCTATTCGCTTGAGCTCAGAGTGAGAGTATAAGAAATGTGAAAATAATTCTAAATTAAAGTCAAAATAGTGAAATCTGAGACTTGTTGCTTGCGGATCAGTATTAAGCAACCAGACCGTCAGAATCAGGCCAAATTACACCCTCGGATCATGGATATTTCCCCAAACATATCTATTTACTCGAAATTTTCGATCGAGATCCACTGACCGTTGAACTGAAACTGGACCGCCACGCGTGATCTGGGAATCTGACCAAAACGAAAACATAACTCGACGTAGATCTAATGTCAGTGAGCTTAAGTCCGACCTTTGGCTCAAAGGGGGCCTTCAGAAATGCTCCGTTGAGCTGAAACAGATGCCCTTTGGACAAAACCCAAGTATATCTTGGTCCTGAGTCTGTTTTGGTGAGTTTTGGGGCTATATAAGGACTTTAAACCCTCTCTCATTTCAGCCATACGAATTTGAGAAAAACCCTAGGAAAAGAGAGTGAAAAGAGAGAGAAAGTGTGAGAGAAGTGGGAGAATCTCCCTGCTACTTTACCGTGCCACTTTACAAGCTCCAGCGCTTCCTTCTAATCACTTTCCCGGTGATTCCAACGTCGTTTCTAGGTAAGAAACCCTAACCCTTATCTGTTTTGGGGTTTTGATAGTTGTAGGTTATGAAATAGTTAACCTATTTCGTTCTATAGGTTGTTAAACTGTCGTATACGAAAGCTTAGCGAATCTATCGACTCGGTTACAATTCTACGACAAAAGGTGCGGACTTTAGGTGTATAGGTTATGGTTTTCAACACTTTCAATGTCAGATAATGATAGATTCATGATCTACATGCAATTGCACATGTACAAAGTGCTGTCTATTTTCCGTTTCGATTAAATACAAAGAATATGGAATTTTGTGTATTCTAGGTATTTGTAGAAAGTACCGTATACGTATAAATTTTGGAAATGTGTTTGCCATGATTATTTGTTGTATGAACATATTATATATATGTATAACACTTACTTGGCGAGAGGGTTCGCCCTAATACATGTTTTTGCTAATATACACTATGTATGTTAAAATAGCGTATTCTAAGTGTTTGTTGAAATGACTAAATAAATATGGATTTATGATTTATGCCTGCCATATGTATTGAACGTAAGAACATGATTGATGTGTATGCGACAACTCCTTGCTATAAGGATTTGTCCTATTCTATGTTGAAATCAACATACGTCATGTATGTTGGAGTGGTGTAGTTTAAGTGTTTGCTAAAATGCCTGTGTGAGAAATTGTGTGACGAACTAAGTTTAATAGTGGTGTTGAGATAGGATTCTCAACTACCTTAGAAACGTATATGATTTCCTCCATGATGGTTGTTTAATTTAATTGCTTACTATGAAATATATGTATTTGTATTTCTTGTGTACATTGTGCTTTGTAACATGCTTTATGACATGTTTGTTAACATGCTTGAATTACTTTGTTTATTATGCTTTACACCACATGCTTCTGAATAAGGATTGATTGCGATTGGGACTATGATTATAGTCCAGACAATCGATACCAGACTTGAGTTCGTGGTTGAGATTTATTTTACCACATAGGATGTGTCTGACGAACCCAAGTCGTACTTCGGTTGGCGACAGTGGTTAGGCCACGCGAAGTGCTTATGCACTTCATGTCATTCGGCTAGTCATGCGCTCGTGCTAGTCTGGCTCGTCAAGTAACCCGATATGTCTAATGTATGTTCACCATGTTTGGACGCTACTGCTTGAACCTAGGGTACCAAACTTACCAGTGAAATCCCGTTAACCATGGTACCTCGATCCACTAAGACTCATGAGCCGGGCATGGTGGTATGGGACACTGTAGTCGAACTGTCGCCCTATGCTAGGGCCACGTGCCTCCCAGTAGTGTCCATTGAGCAACCAAACTCGTGAGCCGATTATGGTGGTATGGGACACTATATTCGTGCTGTGGGCCTACACTGATTGGTGACGAGCCCTTTGTAGTGACCTCGGGCATACTCTGAATTTGCGGTGAGGCGACGTGTTTTGCTGTGGTGAATAGAGTATGAACTAGGCCTGTATCAATTTAGTGATGAACCGTTAAAAAGGTGATGGGGGAGTGGTATAACGATTACGTGTAACAGCCCTGATAGCCTTTGTAGTGCCCTAGAACCACACTATCGTATGAGATTATCTAGGTTTGATGACCCTGGAATGGATCATGTTTGGGAATGATACAAGGGAGGTACCTTAGTTTTCCAATCCTACTGTTTGAAATGGACTAATAACAACTCGGTAATCATGCTCATCATCGCACTACATGTGCCTGGAAGATGTGGAGCACTGAGGAATGAAAGCATGCCACGAACGTAAAATGGTGTCGCATGAGGGAGTATGTCGGTGAGGGCATGCATCATGACTGCATTCATACTTGCATTAATAAGAGTAGTTAGGAGTGTTTGATTGTATTGCTTTATCATTACTGCTTGACTAAATTGATAACATGTTAACTATGCTTTATTGTTCCACTGAGTTGATCACTCACTCCCACGTTACGAGACGGTGTTTGCAACATCAACCAGACTGTCTTAGTTGCAGGTGATGGCGATGCTTATGAAGCAGAGCCGGACTACTACTATGATGTTGAGGAGGAGTTCTCCTACATGTAACTCTTTGACGGGTCTATGAAAACCTGACATTGCATTGACGGGGCTATGGTATTTGGGATATAAGACATTACACTTCCTCAATTTGGCATATTTTGGAATTGTACTTGTAATTAATTAACTTGGTAACATTATCACACTCTGGGGACTCACCACAGTTTATATATTTTATATATTTATCACAGTCTTCCACTTGCAATTTAACTGTCTTTGGAGTATGATATGCTGTTTTGGTATAATCCCAATCATGTTTCAATGCTCTCATCATAATCATCATTATCTGTGTTGCATAAGTGATGCGTTGGAACTCGTGAGCTGAGCTTTGCTCGACCCCCGATTTTTAGGGCGTTACAACCCTAATTTCCCACCTTTAATTTTCTTAAGTTTTTCATTAAATCTCTCATAATTACTCTCTATACTTCTAGATTTAGGTTTTCATCTTTTTCTAGTTCTCATTCTAGTTGCTTTCAGAAAACTCATGAGATTAGTCCCTGTAGAATTGACCTCGGTTTTACCGAGATTATTACTACATCGCGACCCTACACTTGCGGTTGTGAACATTCAGCTGCGAACGGTCATCACCAACTCTTTTCCTCTTTATCTTCCACTCACTCTTCTCCTTCTCCCTTTCTTTCTTTTCTTCTTTCTTTACTCCCTCTCCCTAATCTTTTGCTGGGATGTCCAACTAAGCCTAGACCAAGCCCAAGCTTAACTCGACCCAATCAGACTCAGTTTTAGCCGAGTTGACTCAGCTCTCTCTCTCTCTCTCTCCCTCTCTCTCTCTCGTTTCCTCTCTTCCTTACCTTCCTTCTTCTCCTTCCTTTTCCCCTTTTTTTGCTTCATTCAGCAACTTTGGACTATACTTAAGCCTAATTCGTGCTTGACTCAGCTAGGCTGTGTTGGTTCAACAACCACTAACCCACTCTCTTCTCTCTATCTTCCTCTTCCCTAAGCTTTCTTCTCTCTCTGTCTCTCTCATTTCCTCTCTTCATTCCCTTCCTCTCCTTCCTTTTCCCATTTTTTTGTTTTGTCCAGTAACTTTGGACTATACCTGAGCCTAATTCGTGCTTGACTCGTCTATGCTGGGTTGGTTCTGTCACGCCCCAAACTCGGAAACCGGGCTCACAAAATTTTCGATCGCCGAATCCGGCACTGACAGCCTCCGTAGTACCCCATTCTCGGCTTCCAGCGCCCATACGCCAGATTCCGATCCTGGGAAGATTTTTAGTATGAATTTTTTTTTTTTAAATGTAATGGAGCATAACCACAAGCATCACCAAGTCACAAAACAACATCACCACATATCCACTATATCAAAAACTTTTAAGTACAATGCGGAAAGGGAAATACATGGTGATCAAAAAGCTCCAAAAAGAGATCTAATACTCGCTCCTGCCTTAGCGCTGCTGCTGTCCAACGCTACCTGCACGCAACGGTCGTGCATAAGCTTACAAAAGCTTAGAGGGTGGTGTAAGTGTGTGTACAAGGCAAACGCCAAGTGTACCATATCAGAGTAGTGCAGAAATATGCGGTAAGTCTATGAATGCTATCAGCTGTACCAGAGCTATGTAATGTAAGGCATGAATGATATCGGCCATACCAAGGGCATGCGATACGAAACATGAATGCTATCGGCCATACCGACGCAATGCAAGGCCTACGTAGCCGAATGCCATATGCGAGATGCAATACAAGCATCTCAGTCCTCATCATGTACACATATCAGTACAGTTCCTCTCTGGATATCACCGGGGTCTAATACACCTCACACTGACTGCCTCCTCCCTAGCTGCACAGTCAAGTAAGTGGAAGAGACCACACTATCCGCCTGACCAGTAGTCTGCCAATACCTACCCGGCTCGTCGATAGTGGACACATTTGCGAGCTGGTCAAACTCAGCCTAGCTTATAGCCCCCTCACTCAGGCAGATAAGGCCACACCCCTTTCCAACCGACCACGACACAGTGGGAGACGCGGCCTACTGGTATTCGGCACTTGGGCGCTCGTGTATCCACTCGGTCTAGACGTTGGAGCATCTCCTGGTACCAAAAAGGTTCTGGGACTCTCACCCAAGGACATCCTAAGTGCCCACAGTGCTAGAACAAAGTATTTCCGGTATCCGATACCGCCATCCACGATGTACCTGTGGAGCCACGGCGCTGATGTCGCTAGGGCGTGCAGTGATCAAGTCACACATATGCGAGATGCATGATTCACACCGTACAATCATGCAGCAATCTCATGTGTACCACGCGATCATGTGGGGCACTCCGGCTCATAAGCAGTCCCGTAAATGTCTCAGTCCAACGCCTTATGCTATGATCAAACATTCCTCATACCAAGCATACAAATGATGCATATGGGTATGAATCATGGAGCTATACTAAGCATGTTAAAAGTGGTGAACTATCAACAAATGTGGGCCTACTAATGGACCCTAGGGAGAGTTATAATGCGGACATTTAACTAACATTATTCTTACAACGTGGACGTCAAACCAACATTTCTCCCAAGGCATAACCTGTCATCAAACATTATTACACACACTATGGAGGAATCCCTCATTGTAATGGACCCTAAGGACGTTGGGCCTCGACCCATGGGCCTTATATTCATCAAATAGGCCGCATCATATGGGCCTTTTATAAATCAAGTGGGCCACATCAAGGGGCCTTATGTACATTGCAATGGGCCATATCCCACGGGCCTTTGAATACATCACAATGGGCCTTGTAACATGGGCCATAATTACATTGAATGGGCCTAAACACACGGGAAATATATACATCAAGGTGGGCCTCAACAACGGGCCACAAATTCATCCAGATGGGCCTAATCACGTGGGCCTTACATATATACCAAGGTGGGCCACACCGAAATACAAGTGGTGATGATGATTTCCACCATTAAAATCCCTAAGGCCCACCAACAAATATATATATATATATATATATATTTAATATAATATATAATATATACAATATAACATATATAATATAATATATATATAAATATATATATATATATAATATTATATATATGTATATATATATAGATAATATATATGATATGTATATATATACACACACACACGCACGCACGCACACAGCACACACGCAGCACGCCCACACATGCAACCGCACACACGCACGCACACGCATGCACCCCCATGCACTCACACACGCACGCACCGAGGGCCCCACCGTCCGCTGGACGGTGGGAGGTAGAACACGTACATCACTGTGGGCTCCATGTGGGGCCCACCATAGCGTTTATCTTTGATCTAGTCCGTTCATAAGGTCGGACAGGCCTGGACGAAGGGGAGAAATAAATTTCAGCTTAATCCAGAACTTCTGCTGTCCCAAAAAGGGTTTCAATGGTAAACGTTCATTCCCACTGTTTCCTATGATGTGGGCTGCCCGAGCACTGGATTGGGCTGATTTTTGGAGGGGGCCCGCTTCATGCAGTGGCCCACCAAATGGGCGGAGTGGATATAATAAATACATCATGGTGGGGCCCACGGCTGAGGGCCGTGAGACCAGCCCGTCCGCCCGCAGCAAGCGCATACAGCGCCTGCACCTCTGGCGCTCTGCTGCTGCCCCTTTTATTTATTTATTTATTTTTTGAAATCCCAATATTTTCAAGGTTTTTCGTGGGTAGGGCCTGCATCGGGTGGATCGGACCCAACCATTGGATTCCATGGCCCGACACCATCTAATAGAGCCTAATATTGGATATTTTTCAATGTACAGAAATATCAGGGAAGTTTTCAACGGTGAAAATTACTCTTTCCAAAGGTCTGGTTCGCCTAAGAATCATATTGACCTCATTTTTCGGCTCAACGCCTAAAATGAGGTAGGAAAGGGGATGGACGGCTTGGATTGAATATATACATCAAGGTGGGGCCTACATGAGCACCCACTTCCAATGCCTTGGAAAAGGCTGATATTTGTATTTGGTTTTAAAACGTCCAGAGAGTCCCCGGACTCTCTTTTCTTCTCTTTTTTTTTGTCTGTTTGGACGTGCAACGCCTTTGAGGTGGGCCCTTCCTAGGTGGGCCACCACATGGGGACGTGGTGTGGTTACAATATATATGTAAAGTGAGCCCCACCTTAGATGGCTTAGATAAAATACATGATTCATGGTGGGGTCCATCCGGGTGGGCCACAAGGCCATATTATCTCATGCACACACAAAAGAAAGAAAGAGGGAGAGAGAGAAAGATAAACGTGTGGTAGAGGGGCCCCGCTACTATAGGCCCTCCATTACATGATCTACAACATACATTAAGTGGGTTCCATTTCATATGGGCCCACCGATCAAAATCAACAGTGGAGATCCTTTCTCCACCGAAATGGATGGTCTAAATGGCCATGTTATGCAAGGAAAGTAAACATCATAATGGGGTCCATGGAGAATGGCCTCATCATGGATTGATCTTGAAATCAAAGTGGACCATTGGCCACATTTAGGGTCCAAAATGAGATCCATACCATTGATCGGTAGGCCTCACTTGGCCCATCATCAAAACAAGAAATCTACACCTATAGAAGCACCCACCAGTTGATCTCTTTGATCCGTTGGAATGCGTATCTCCTTGTGCTCCTCTTTGATGGTGGAAGATGGGGTTTGAATGGTTAGGATGATGGATCTTGTGATGGGAATGGGTCACTCTCAATACACTCACTTTTCTCACACTTGGGATGTTATGGACGTGGGATTTTTTTTCTTCTTGCTTGGGAATGAGAAATGAGGGAGAGAGAGTGTAGTAAAGAGAGGGAGAGAGTAGCTTAGGAAGGCCATGATTACTTGTAAGAGAGGGTGGCTTACAATAAATGGTTTTAAGAGGGCTAGGGGTAGGGCGGCTAGCCATAAGTGCTTGTAAGAAGGCTAGGGGGTAGGGTGGCTATAGCTTAGACTAGGGTGGCTATAGCTAGGCTAGGGTGGCTATAGCTAGAGTGATGTCATCTATCACTCTCATAATTACCTAGGGATTTGTACCACATGGGATGGGTGGGTCCCGCAATGTGCGGTCCATGGTTATTATAATGTATGGTCCACATCTTATGATCTAAGCGTCGGATTGGCACATGAGACACGGCGTTGGAATCGCGGCGACGGCGCGGTCGCTAAGATATAAGTCCCGGGTTAAGCCCACTCAAATATACAGGATATGACTTAGGATCGTTCGCAAACGTTGATTAACGTCGCAGGTTGCCGAAATTCGACAGGAAGGATCGCGGAAGTCGACGGAACAGTATGAACTAAGATATGGGTCTTACAGGTTCAACAACCACTAACCCACTCTCTCTTCTCTCTATCTTCCTCTTCCCTACTCTTTCTTCTCTCTCTCTCTTCACATTTCTCTTCCTACTGGACCGAATAGTGTCTAAGCTCGACCAAACTGTACCCAACTCATTTCAGACAAAGTCCAGACTGGGCAACCACTTCTCGACCTAATTTGGTGTGGCAGTACAGCCGCACCTCTCTCTCTCTCTCTCTCTCTCTCTCTCTCTCTCTCTTCTCTCTCAATTGCTCCCTATCTCCTACTCTCATTATCTCCACCTTCTTCTTCTTTATCTATAGACAGGGGAGGAATCCCAACTGGAACAACGACTCAAGTTGGTGCGGCAGTGTTGAGTGCAATAGCAGACGCATCACTATCTCTCTCTCTCTCTCTCTTATTTTCTCTTCCTCCCTCTCCCTCCATATCTCTTCTTCTTCTTCTTGCCCTTCTCTGATGACCGGATAGGGTCAGCAACTAAACTTAGACTAAGCTCGGTCTGAGTCTGGCTAGTGCGACAATAGCGGGCCGCGCTCCATCGTCTCTTCTCTTTCTTCTCTCGTTTCCTTTTTTTAGGGTTCTGAGGTGTCTTTCCCTTAAAGGAAATGAGCTTTTATAGCTCTCATAGCGCCTAAAATCAATTGATGCTAATCCATTTATTAGCTGTCATGTAGTGAGTAAATCCTCATGATTTAAGTTTGGCAGTCTTAAACTTCTTGCATGGTTCATATCAGACACTAGGGGTGGATTCCTAGGACCCTGGGCCACCAAATGGACAACTTAGATCAACAAATGGGCCCCCATCATCAATTGATGGGTTTTCTAATCCAACGAAAAAGATGACCTAGCCGCTAATGGCGGGTCATCCTTGAGTTGTTGATCTTACGATCAGAAATGAATGAACGGTTTGGATCTGTCCCAGGATCACTGTGGGACCCATCAAATGAACGGCTATTAACATTTCTTAATGGTTTGGTTTCAACAGTAGCGGCAGGTGGAAACTCAGTTGGCTATTAAGAAGCCCTAACATGGAGGGCTGAGATCAACTTAGGATGTAAAGTTAGGATGGGATGGTGCGGAGGCATGCAAATTACCAGCGAGTAAAGGAAAGAAAAATGGAGTTTTTCCATTTTTAGAAACGCCTACCCCTCCAGTCATTTTGTGCTCGAGGTTGTGTGCACACCTGTGCGATCCAATGGGTGAAAATGGGCAAAGATTGGATGGATTTGGGTTCTATATAGTATGGACAGTTTGGATCGTGCATTTGGGTGGTAATGATGGGCCATGATCGAACAAGAGTGGACATTGCTTGTTCGTCTATTTCGACGGCAGGAATTTCAAAAAGGAGGGAGGAATGCTCCTTTTTTCTGGGTTGGCTCGAGTCAAACTCGTTTAACCGAGCTGCCTAGCTCCATGCACAGCAGGTGTGCACTAATTATGCACACGCACCATGTAGGGTGGGGTCCTCCATGATGATTTGTGAAATCTAGCCCATCCATCAGCTCCCATGGATACAGGTATGACTCCTGACCAAAGATTAGGTAGTCCAAAGTTTAGTCCATAATTGAGAAATTTTATTGATATGAGGGTTGAATTCTCCCCGAATCTAATCATTGACAAATCTAATGGTTCATAATCCTATTTATGGTAAATTCAACGACCATTTTTATAGTTAGTTGCCCCTACATTTCATTTGAACGAGCGATCATGAGTTTAAACGGTTGAATTATTTCAGGACAGTCATCGACGGTCCAAAGGTCCCCTAGATAAATCTAATGACTAATTTTGATGTCTAGATCCATCATTGCATGATACGAGGCCCAAATACAATGATCTATCTCAAATTCCATAGTTGATCTTCAATTCCAACAGTCGGATATTGTGATCCAGAACCACAAATGTTTTAGACTCACTCCTCACTAATTCTAAGTGTTCTAAAGTCATAGTAAGAAGAGATCTAACCACTGATCATATGCTTAGAGGGTCAGATAGCTCAATTTCCTGATACGGATCCTTCTAATGGTCAGATTTAAGTTAGAACAAAGGTGGATGTCTATATGAATCAGCTGTGTATTTATACCAATTTAGGTTCTCATGTTAACAGCCGAGCACTAAAACGTACGGGATGCTACGCAAGAAATGGTCTCCCACTTGGGATTTGCCTTATATTTTCATCCAAGTTTTTAAGAGTGGAGCTTATCTCTTATGCAATAACAACGTAAAGATTATGGGGACTCCAATTAATGACCGATTCTTGAAGACTTACTATCCGTCTTTGTGGGAGGTAGTATAAGATCAGGACGGGTACCAAAAAAGAGATGATTAATAAATATTCTATTGCAAGTCGTGAAAAGAAAGGGGATTTCATTATTGTATTGGAGGTGGGATTACGAAAATACATATATAAAAAGTGGGAGGGGGAGGTCAATCACCGATCGAGAAATTCAGACATAAGCTACATGGATCTCCTCAAACTTCTTGAGTGCATATGGAAGATGAGCTATCGATGTCTTAGTGGGGGTGAATAGGACTATAGCAATTCTTTTGTAACACCCCGGATTTTTGCCAACCTGGAATTAGACGTCCTTAGGCAATGGGTCGATCCTAACACTTTATTAACTTGTCAGAACTGAATCCCACAGTCTAAAATCGCTCCTAAACCCATTTCCTTCACAAATCCCACCCTTCACTACCTTGTTCTTTCAATTTTTCAAAGCACTTTCGCCCTAAACACTATCTTAAACTAGCTAAGTAGTATAACTTGGATCACTTTATATACAAACTGCAAAGGACTAAATACTACCTCAGACGGAAATCACTTAGGACTAAATCCTTTAGAAATGAGACAAAGTAACTAAGTACGAAACCATATTAGCTACGAAATCCGTTTGAATCGCTTTAAATACGATCTGCAAGACCCAAAACTTATAAAATCATTGACGCTAGGTTACCCTGAAATCTAGGATCAATCTCATTACCCGGCTGCTCTCGGGAGCATCTCGAAACTCCTATCGGATCTGGACCGCACGTCGGGAGTCCGAATAATACGAAGTTAAGGACTTAGGACCGCCTCGCTGGGCTCGATAACCATCTCGGAAATCAGGTCCAGTCGATGTCCCACGGCTATTCGCTTGAGTCCGAAGTGAGGGAGTGTGAAAATCACTCTTTCCTTTACAAAATAAATATCTGGAATAGTGATCAAGCACCATTCGGTTGCGGATCAGTATTAAGCAACCAGACCGTCAGAATCAGACCAAATTACACCCTCGGATCAGGAAAAATTTCAGGAACATTTACATGTACTTGGAATTTCGGATCGTGGCCCACTGACCGTTGAACTGAAGCTGGTCCGCCACGTGTGATCTGGGAATTCGATCGAGTTGAAAACATAATCCCACGTGGATCCATGAGTGGTGAGCTTAAGTCTGACGTTTGGCTCAAGGGGGGCCACCAGAAACACTCTTTTGAGCTGGAACATCGCCAAAATGCTTATAATAGCAGTAACCCTTGAACCTGAGTCTATTTTGGTGAAGTTTTAGACTATATAAGGACCTTAAACCCTCTCCCATTTCAGCCATACGAATTTGGATTTGAGAGAGGGAAAAGAGAGAGAAAGTGTGGGAGATGTGGGAGGAACTCCCTGCTGCTGTTCCCTGCCGCTATTCGGCCTGCACCGCCTCTTTCCATGCGCTTTCCCGGCGATGTCAACTCCGTTTTAAGGTGAGAAACCCTAACCCTAGGTCTGACTTGAAGTGTATAGGCTATAGGTAGTGAAATAGCTAACCGATTTCACTCCTTAGGCTAGAAAACTCCCGAATACGGAAGCTCATCTAACCTTGCTGATTCGTTGAGATTCCAAGAGACAAGGTGAGGACTTTAGGTGTATAGGTTGCGGTTTTCAACGCTTTCAATGTCCGATAATGGTAGATTCATGATCTGTATGCAATTACACATGTACAAAGTGCTTTCCGTTTTCTGTTTCGATTAGAATTGTAGAATTTGGAATTTCACATACTCTAGGTATTCGTATAAAATACCGTATACGTATTTTTTATGAAAATGTATTTGACATGTTTATTTGTCGTGTGGATATACGATATATGGATAAAAGACTTATTTGGCGAAAGGATTCACCGAAATACATGTTTTACTAATATACACTATGTATGTAGAAATACTGTATTGTAAGGAGTGCCGTATACATGTATATTTTGGAAATGTGTTTGCCATGATTATGTGTCGTATGATTATATGATATATGGATAAATTAATTATTTGGCGAAAAGAATCGCCGTAATACATGTTTGCTTGTATACACTATGTATGTTGAAAATGCGTATTCTAGAAAATACTGTATACGTATAAATTTTGGAGATGTATTTATCATGATTATTTGCTGTAGTAATATATTATACATGGATAAAATACTCACTTGGCTAAAGGATAGCCCGAATACATGTTTTACTAACATACACTATGTATGTTGTAATAGTGTATCCTAAGTGTTGTGAAAATGACTGAATGAGTATAGAATTCTCATTCGTGCTCGCCATGACTAATTGTCACGGATAATTGATTGTTGTATTGGCATTACCCCTTTGACGAAAGGATTTGCCCTAAATCACGCCACGGCCAATACACACTATATATGCTAAAATGTGTGGCCCAAGTGTTTGTGGAAATGACTGAATGAATATGGAACTTGGATTCTTACTTGCCATGACTATCCGTCATGGGTGTACGCGTGTTATGATTGGGGCAACACCCTAGTGAAAGGATTTGGCCTAATGTCTATGTGATCGACATATGTCATATATGTTGATGTATGTTTGTTTAAGTATTTCTTGAAATGTCTGAATGAGTAGTAGTTAGCAAATTGTAATGTATAAGGGTGTTGAGATATGATTCTCAACCTCTTTTAACTATGTGTATGATCTCCTTGGATAATTGTGTGATTAAGAATTGAACATGTACAAATTCATGCTCGTGTTGTGCTTCATAACATGCTCAACTGCTTTATGATTTTAACTATGTAATGCATGTGTTTAAATTTATATTTACATTGTATGATCCGTCATGGGTGATGGGGGAGCGGTGCAACGAATGCGTGCAACAGCCCTAGCAACCCTAAACGGATAATACCAGACCTTGATTGTATGAGTTGAATCTTGATCTACTACTGCTTTATCTATCTGTACTTGATTATGTTTGGGGCTATGATTATAGTCCAGACAATCGGTACCAGAATTGCATTCGTGGCTGTGATTCATTTGCCACGTGAGATGTGTTCGACGAACTCAAGTCGTACTTCGGTTGACGATAGTGGTTGGCCACGCGAAGTGCTTATGCACTTCATGTCGTTCAACTTGTTGTGCGCTCGAGCTAGCCGAGCTCGTCAAGTAACCCGATTTGTCTAATGTATGTTCACCATGTTTGGTCGCCTCTGCTTGAACCTAGGGTACCAAACTTACCAGTGAAATCTCCTTTAACCATGGTACCTCGATTCGCTAAGACTCATAAGCCGGGTATGGTGGTATGGGACACCGTGGCCGAGCTGTCGGCCTATGCTGGGGCCATGTGCCTCCCCGTAGTGACCATTGAGCAACCCAAACTCGTGAGCCGAATACGGTGGTATGGGATACTGTATTCGAGCTGTCGATACTTACGGTGAGAGCTGAGTACGGTGAGACCTGTACTCGTGCTGACGGGCGACGAGTCCTCTGTAGTATCTTCGAGTATACTCCAAGGTCTGTGATTGGCGATGAGTCTTTCACAGCAACTAGAGTATGAGTTGAGCAGAGTATGGTGAGACCTGTATTCGAGTTGATAACTAGTAATTGAGCCAAGTACGGTGAGACCTGTACTCGAGCTGACGGTCAGCAATTGAGCCGCATACGGTGAGATCTGTATCCGTGCTGACGGGTGACGAGCCCTTTGTGATGCCTTCGCTATGCCTCTCAAACCATAATATCGTATGAGATTAACTAGGACTGACGACCCTAGAATGGATCATGTTTGGGAATGATACAAAGGAGGTACCTTAGTTTCCCAATACTGCTGTTTGAAATGAACTAATAATTATTCGATAATCATGCTCATCATCGCACTGCATGTGCCTGGTAGATGTGGAGCACTGAGGGATGGACGCATTCGCGAACGTAAGATGATGTCGCATGAGGGTGGTTTGGCAAGGGCATACATCATGTCATTTCATACTTGCATTAAATAAGAGTAGTTAAAATTGTTTGATTGTACTGCTTTATCATTACTACTTGACTGAATTGATAACATGTTAACCTATGCTTTATTGTTCCACTGAGTTGATCACTCACTCCCACGATACGGGACGGTGTTCCGAACACCCACCAGACTTTGTCTGATTGCAGATGGTGACACTACTTCGAGGCGAAGCGGACTTCTATGACGACGAGAATGCTTCCTCGTATATGTTTTAGCAGCGGCTTCGTGAGAGCCGTGCCTTAATTGTCGGGGCTCAAGACTCTGGATGTTGACTAGATCACACTATACAACTTGGTATAATTTAAAATTATACTTGTAATTATTTAACCTAGTAACTTTATCACACTCTGGAGACCCACCGCAGTTTATATATTTTATCTATCTATCACGGTCTTTCGCTTGCAAATTTAACTGTCTCTGGAGTATGATATGCTATTTTGGCTTAATCTCACTCATGTTCATTGCACTAATACCGATCACATTCAATCATCATTCATTTTGTTGCATAAGTGATGCGTTGGAACTCGGGAGTTGAGTTTATGCTCGACCCCCGATTTTCAGGGTATTACAAGATGGTATCAGAGCATGATTTGGATTAAACCGGACCTGGGTTATGGTCACATGACGCACACTGACGCACTCTGACTTAGGAGGGAGCGACGGAATGTAGAAACAGTCTTAGACATCCCTGTTTTGTCTAACGGCTAGTTCACTGAGAACGAACGCCGAAATCGAGTCTGTATTCAACCATGGTCGCACGGGTCGACCTTAAAACATTCCTAGGCCGTCTATTAATGAGTCTATATTACAATCCACTTCACCCTAACCGTTGACCATCGGTAGAATAAGGGATGAACGTGATGAGGATAACTACTCTGAATCCCCGGAGCTTCTCTGGACTCCTCACAGAGACTTCTCGAATCCATGAGGAAAGAAAAGCAGAAAATAAAAATAAATTCTAATAAATTTGAAATTGATTAATGAATGACAAAAAAAAAGAATTTACAATCCTGTAAATGGGAATACCAAGTAATGGGAAGGAAATCAGAAATAAACTACAACTAAAACTCCTAGGTTGTGATGTCTACCAGTGCGCAAGGCTTTTAGCCAAAAATAGTAAGTGTCCTATTTGACTTCACCAAACCATTCTCCTAATTATTCTAAGCTCTTTATGCGATGAGCGCAACTCCTAAAGCCCAACAGATGAAGAGTAATCAAACAAAAAGTACTATTTTAGTAAAACGAAATTAAAACAGGGAAATGACTATCAATCGGAGGCTTTTTTCACAATTCCGGGCTGCATAACCCGACATAGTAGGGTTGGTTGGCTTCATTAGCTCGTTCTACCCCAAATTCATATATTTTACGTCAGATAACTCATTCCAGATTGCAAGATATGTCCGATTTGACTCGAAACGACTCGAAACGGAGTCGGGGGCCACACTCGTCAATCCGGGGGGGGGGGAAACAAGTGGACCCAGGGTGCATTTGGCACCTTGGGATGGTGGTGGACACAACCTCGCTGCGGCAGCACGGCGCCGGGCAAGGCAGACCGCAGTCACTACGGCGCGCCGCGGTCAGGTTGATCCGGTCTGGTCTGGTCATGGTCGGCCCGACCCCTGGGCTTGTGTGGTGCATGTGAAATTATGGGGGGACCCCCATTTTGCATCGTTTTGCCCTTCTCTCTCTTAAATGTCCCTCCAAGCCCCTTTTCTCTCTTCAACTTGCTGTTTTCCCTCTCAAACCTTCCCTCTAATCACTCATTTCATTATTTCCTGCCCAAATCATCCTCGTCCAACGTTTACAACATAACCTACCCCCTACCCTCTCCGTTCTCTCTCATTTGGGCTTTTGCATGCCCCATTTGTGACTCAAAATCGTGTAGCCTTCTAACCTATCTCATTTCTCCCTTTTACCTTCTTCATTCCCTGCCTTTTTAGCCTTTACAATCCCTGTTGAGGCTCAAGTCCATGGAAAACCAAAAACTCCAGCCCCCGTTTCCCCTTATTCTCATTTTCCATGGCTCTATCCGAGCTCATCCAAATGTTGTCTTGTAGTTTGCATGGGCTACTGTCTCAGGGTGGTTATGTTTTCATGTTGATAGGTGTAGTAGTTGGTAAAATGTTTTAGATGTTTGAGAACATTTAGGGCCCGTTCGGCCAAATTGCATTAGGTGAGTTTATGGTGGATAGAATTGTAAAAGTAATAATAAATGTATGTGTAGGGTATGGTCCCTAGATTGGTGTATCCCATGTTTTCCAACGCCATGTTTGGAATGTATGCAATTAGAAGTACATCCCGAGTTTTCCTATTACACTTAAAAATTCCTCATCCTGGGATTTGGAACTCTCACCTCACGCTTTCCCACACAAGACTCATTTTCCAAAGCCTATGATATTAATTTTAATCCCCACCCACCCTCCTACCAAACATGTTATTTCCAATCCTGAGGAAGGATTAGTAATACAATTCCATTTAATACAACTTAAGACCACTGGCCAAATAGTGTTGAAGTGATAAAGTCCCTTGATATACATTAACCCACCACACTCTGACAGTTTAAGCTTTTAGAGTAAATGGTTATTTGACAAATAGACCCTAGAGATTTGAACCTAGAGCGGTGCTCCTAGAATTTGATAGACCTAACCTTATAGGAAATCCAACAAATTAATAATGTGAACCCCAGGATCTTCTTAGCGAGTATGAACGTGTGTGGAATGCTCGAGCGTCAAGTACAGATAACTCAATTCCACTTAGACAACGTTTGACCCTACACGATGAATAATTTCTTGTATTAGAAATGATCTGAAATCAGCTAGTGTATAAGAATAGACTTTGGATTATACCTAGAGAAAATTTCTATATCCCTTGGATTTAATGATAGGTCATAAATTCACCTTGTTCCGATATACGGAGCAAGACATAAATCTTGAGCCTTGAGGGTGAAAATAAATTTTTAAGGGGGGTAGAACATTATGAGCCCAATCTGGTTAGGTCACCTATTGCATCTCTTTGATCTGGGTGGCGCAGCGGAAGCGTGGTGGACCCTACTCCACTGGCCCAGGATCGAAACTGTGTTCATTGAATATGAACATTATAGAAGCCCTAGTAAGTTCTAATATGAGAAACCGATTTAGCATGATCTAGAAAGATTTGATTCACCATTTCCTTTGACATAGATAATAACGAGGACTCTCTTAGACTAAGACCTAAAGGGCAACCTTAGAATAAACAATTTGAACCTTTCAATGATGGACATTCCCTATGTTTCTAGAGTGATCGGACTACGGAGTTACTGAAATATACAACTGCGAAACATTCGCGGCTTGACCCAATTCTCAATCCTGGGCGACTACCAATGGACTCACTGCTTGGCCGAGCAGAAGACCAGGATCCACCAGGATTCGGAAGTGATACGATGAGCTTCCTACCCTGGCCCGGTAGATGATCGATGTATCGGTATCGAGCCCACTATTACCGTCTCTCCTAGTTGGTCAAATAATGAAAACAGCTATCTTACTCTAAATTGGTGGGAATTATTGTCAAGACTCCAAATAGGTAAAGAAATAAATTGTAGCAAACCATCAGGGTATAAGAAATGGATAAAGAAATAAGTTTTAAGGGGAGTAGACTAAAATGAACCAACTAGTACATACCCTACCACGTGTAGAAACTTGGAACCAATAAGTCTTAGGCAAATAAAATAATAGAAATCTTCCCTTATTACCCTTAGCCAATTTCGGGGACGAAATTTTGTTTTAAGGGGGGTAGATTGTAACACCCCAGATTTTTGCCAACCTGGAATTAGATGTCCTTAGGCAATGGGTCGATCCTAACACTTTATTAACTTGTCAGAACTGAATCCCACAGTCTAAAATCGCTCCTTAACCCATTTCCTTCACAAATCCCACCCTTCACTACCTTGTTCTTTCAATTTTTCAAAGCACTTTCGCCCTAGACACTATCTTAAACTAGCTAAGTAGTATAACTTGGATCACTTTAGATACAAACTACAAAGGACTAAATACTACCTCAGACGGAAATCACTTAGGACTAAACCCTTTAGAAATGAGACAAAGTAACTAAGTGCGAAACCAGATTAGCTACGAAATCCGTTTGAATCGTTTTAAATACGATCTGCAAGACCCAAAACTTGTAAAATCATTGACGCTAGGTTACCCTGAAATCTAGGATCAATCTCATTACCCGGCTGCTCTCGGGAGCATCTCGAAACTCCGTATCGGATCTGGACTGCACGTCGGGAGTCCGAATAATACGAAGTTAAGGACTTAGGACCGCCTCGCTGGGCTCGATAACCATCTCGGAAATTAGGTCCAGTCGATGTCCCACGGCTATTCGCTTGAGTCCGGAGTGAGGGAGTGTGAAAATCACTCTTTCCTTTACAAAATAAATATCTGGAATAGTGATCTGGCACCATTCAGTTGCGGATCAGTATTAAGCAACCAGACCGTCAGAATCAGACCAAATTACACCCTCGGATCAGGAAAAATTTCAGGAACATTTACATGTACTTGAAATTTTGGATCGTGGCCCACTGACCGTTGAACTGAAGCTGGTCCGCCACGTATGATCTGGGAATCCGATCGAGTTGAAAACATAATCTCACGTGGATCCATGAGTGGTGAGCTTAAGTCTGACGTTTGGCTCAAGGGGGGCCACCAGAAACACTCTTTTGAGCTGGAACATCGCCGAAATGCTTATAATAGCAGTAACCCTTGAACCTGAGTCTATTTTGGTGAAGTTTTAGACTATATAAGGACCTTAAACCCTCTCCCATTTCAGCCATACAAATTTGGTTTTAAGAGAGGGAAAGAGAGAGAAAGTTTGGGAGATGTGGGAGGAACTCCCTACTGCTGTTCCCTGCCGCTATTCGGCTTGCACCGCCTCTTTTCATGCGCTTTCCCGGCGATATCAACTTCGTTTTAAGGTGAGAAACCCTAACCCTAAGTCTGACTTGAAGTGTATAGGCTATAGGTAGTGAAATAGCTAACCGATTTCACTCCTTAGGCTAGAAAACTCCCGAATACGGAAGCTCATCCAACCTTGCTGATTCGTTGAGATTCCAAGAGACAAGGTGAGGACTTTAGGTGTATAGGTTGCGGTTTTCAACGCTTTTAATGTCCGATAATGGTAGATTCATGATATGTATGCAATTACACATGTACAAAATGCTTTCCGTTTTCTGTTTCGATTAGAATTGTAGAATTTGGAATTTCACATACTCTAAGTATTCGTATAAAATACCGTATACATATTTTTTATGGAAATGTATTTGACATGTTTATTTGTCGTATGGATATACGATATATGGATAAAAGACTTATTTGGCGAAAGGATTCGCCGAAATACATGTTTTACTAATATACACTATGTATGTAGAAATACTGTATTGTGAGGAGTACCGTATACATGTATATTTTGGAAATGTGTTTGCCATGATTATGTGTCGTATGATTATATGATATATGGATAAATTACTTATTTGGCGAAATGAATCGCCGTAATACATGTTTGCTTGTATACACTATGTATGTTGAAAATGCGTATTCTAGAAAATACTGTATACGTATAAATTTTAGAGATGTATTTATCATGATTATTTGCTGTAGTAATATATTATGCATGGATAAAATACTCACTTGGCTAAAGGATAGCCCTAATACATGTTTTGCTAACATACACCATGTATGTTGTAATAGTGTATCCTAAGTGTTGTGAAAATGACTGAATGAGTATAGAATTCTCATTCGTGCTCGCCATGACTAATTGTCACGGATAATTGATTGTTGTATTGGCATTACCCCTTTGACGAAAGGATTTGCCCTAAATCACGCCACGGCCAATACACACTATATATGCTAAAATGTGTGGCCCAAGTGTTTGTGGAAATGACTGAATGAATATGGAACTTGGATTCCTGCTTGCCATGACTATCCGTCATGGGTGTACGCGTGTTATGATTGGGGCAACACCCTAGTGAAAGGATTTGGCCTAATGTCTCTGTGATCGACATATGTCATATATGTTGACGTATGTTTGTTTAAGTGTTTCTTGAAATATCTGAATAAGTAGTAGTTAGCAAATTGTAATGTATAAGGGTATTAAGATATGATTCTCAACCTCTTTTAACTATGTGTATGATCTCCTTGGATAATTGTGTGATTAGGAATTGAACATGTACAAATTCATGCTCGTGTTGTGCTTCATAACATGCTCAACTGCTTTATGATTTTAACTATGTAATGCATGTGTTTAAATTTATATTTACATTGTATGATCCGTCATGGGTGATGGGGGAGCGGTGCAACGAATGCGTGCAATAGCCCTGGCAGCCCTAAACGGATAATACCAGACCTTGATTGTATGAGTTGAATCTTGATCTACTACTGCTTTATCTATCTGCACTTGATTGTGTTTGGGGTTATGATTATAGTCCAGACAATCGGTACCAGAATTGCATTCGTGGCTGTGATTCATTTGCCACGTGAGATGTGTTCGACGAACCCGAGTCGTACTTCGGTTGACGATAGTGGTTGGCCACGCGAAGTGCTTATGCATTTCATGTCATTCAACTTGTTGTGCGCTCGAGCTAGCTGAGCTCGTCAAGTAACCCGATTTGTCTAATGTATGTTCACCATGTTTGGTCGCCTCTGCTTGAACCTAGGGTACCAAACTTACCAGTGAAATCTCCTTTAACCATGGTACCTCAATTCGCTAAGACTCATAAGCCGGGCATGGTGGTATGGGACACCGTGGCCGAGCTGTTGGCCAATGCTGGGGCCATGTGCCTCCCCGTAGTGACCATTGAGCAACCCAAACTCGTGAGCCGAATATGGTGGTATGAGACACTGTATTCGAGCTGTCGATACTTACGGCGAGAGCCGAGTATGGTGAGACCTGTACTCGTGCTGACGGGCGACGAGTCCTCTGTAGTATCTTCGAGTATACTCAAGTGTCCGTGATTGGCGACGAGTCTTTCGGAGCAACTAGAGTATGAGTTGAGCCGAGTACGGTGAGACCGTATTCGAGCCGACGGCTAGTGATTGAGCCGAGTACGGTGAGACCGTACTCGAGCCGACGTCGGCGCAATTGAGCCGCATACGGTGAGATCGTCAGATCCGTCTTGACGGGTGACGAGCCCTTTGTGATGCCTTCGCTACGCCTCTTAAACCATAATATCGTATGAGATTAACTAGGGTGACGACCCTAGAATGGATCATGTTTGGGAATGATACAAGGGAGGTACCTTAGTTTCCCAATCTTCTTTGTTTGAAATGAACTAATAATTACTCGGTAATCATGCTCATCATCGCCGCATGTGCCTGGTAGATGTGGAGCACCGAGGGATGGACGCATTCGCGAACGTAAGATGATGTCGCATGAGGGTGGTTTGGCAAGGGCATACATCATGTCATTTCATACTTGCATTAAATAAGAGTAGTTAAAATTGTTTGATTGTCGCTTTATCATTAATGCTTGATCGAATTGATAACATGTTAACCTATGCTTTATTATTCCACCGAGTTGATCACTCACTCCCACGATACGGGACGGTGTTCGAACACCCACCAGACTTTGTCGATTGCGTATGACGACGCTACTCGAGGCGGAGCCGGACTTCTATGACGACGAGAATGCTTCCTCGTATATGCTATTTTCGGCGGCTTCGTGAGAGCCGTGCCTTGATTGTCGGGGCTACAGGATGTTGACTAGATCACACTACACAACTTGGTATAATTTAAAATCATACTTGTAATTATTTAACACAGTAACTTTATCACACTCTGGAGACCCACCACAGTTTATATATTTTATCTATCTATCACAGTCTTCCGCTTGCAAATTTAACTGTCTCTGGAGTATGATATGCTGTTTTGGCTTAATCTCACTCATGTTCATTGCACAATACCGATCACATTCAATCATCATTCATTTTGTTGCATAAGTGATGCGTTGGAACTCGGGAGTTGAGTTTATGCTCGACCCCCGATTTTCAGGGCGTTACATCCTTAGAATAAAATGCAAAAAATATATTCTCAATCGCACAATGTATTGAAAACTTGATTCCAATTAATTCGTAGGACAACATTCACCTTTTATTTTAGTCAAGACAACCTTATTTCATGGCATCCTTGAAATCAATCTTTCAAAATAGAAAAAGAGACAAAGAATCAAATAAAAAAATGACCACAAATGCACAAGGGATTATAGTGGTTCGGTGTTTAACACACACCTACTCCACTCCCAAAATTACTATCCTCGTAATTTTGGTTTTCCACTATATCAAGGTTTTCACAGGTTCACCTTAACAACCTTTTATAATTCTTGTGATTTTCACAGGCTTACCACAAATCAACCCCCTTTGTGATTTTTCTAGCTTACCACAAATCAACCCAAATGAGATTTCCAAGCTATCTCAACAAACCCAAATGAAATAAAATAATAGCAGTACTTATCTTCATAAGATGAATGTCGCTTTAAAGATGTACTCGAGTCTTCGAGCAGCAATTTTCTTTCTTGATAGTCAATGAAGTAGTAAGAATATAGGGATCTAATGTATCTCAAATAATATAAACCTTAACTGCTGCATATTCAATTCTCTATTTCTCAAGTAGAGTATAGATTGCTCTTTAATTGCATTTAAAACTAACTTGAGAAAATGAATTGAATAAGCTATAATAAAATATAATTTACCACATAGATAGCTTTGGGAGGACCTGAGTTTCTCTCTGACTTAAGGAAGGTTTATCACAAATTTTCGTTGTATAAATGAATGAAAGGTCCTTATTTATAGCCAAAGGATTTGAAAATTCGGTCAGCCTAAAAATAGGTTCAACTGGTCAGATTCCAATGATTCTATTCTAACGGCTATGGATTGTGTGGGATAAGACTTATCAAAAATTTGGCTGGCCTGAACCAAAATTCGGTTGGTTGAATCTCCAATTCAACTGGCCAAATTCAGGGTTCGGTTGGCAAATCCTTTTAAAATCTGAAAGTTCCATTATTGAAAACTTGACCCGAGAAACTTTCAGGTTGGCTTAATGCCAAGTTCGGTCGGTTGAACCCAAAGTTGGGATGGCCGAACTTGCAACAGATTTTTTGTTAAGTCTGGAAACTTTGCCAAATTTGAAGCTAGGTTAGACGAAGTAAGTTAGGTTGGCTGAACCTGAAGTTGGGCTGACCGAACTTCAGAGAACTTACACTATAAATTATATATTTTAAACATTTTATGGCCATGTTCCAAAATGACCTAACCTAAGTTCTTTTAGAGGTTTGTTAGCCTGAATTGGACTCTCTTGGACTAACAAACCTCTCGTTGGCTGTGTCCTAGGTTGAATGTGGCTGATCATAGCAGGAATGCCATTATTTGATACTTTATGTTCTGGAATGTTAATACCTCGATGGGAATGTAGTTATATATTGAGAACAACACAATTAAATAGTAATATATGAATGGTGTGAAAAGCATAATTAAAAGCAAGTTTATTGAAAGTTAAGTGGACCATAAATCGATTTACATAAAAAAGAAGAAGAGAGAGAGAAAGAAATATCCACTGGTCGAGAGAGGCAGTTTAGGCATATGCTACTTTTATTTTCTCAAATTCCTAGACAATGTGCAATTTTCCACCTCCATAGTCTCATTCCGCTGCTTTCAATCAGATCACTGCTCCATGAAGATGGGTAGGAAGTGTAGAATTCGATCGATGTGGTTGTCGGTCATCGAGGAGACTCTGCCCTCAGCCTTCCTCTTACTAGCAAGACTCACATGCGACCAAGCTTGGTAATTAACAATCTGGGAGTTTAGAAAGGAGAGGAGATCCTCTAGAATGTTGGGATCCTTTACAGCATAAGTGTGTTCATTCTCCTTAATGTCCTCAATAAACTTACACGCGTTATGCTTAAAGGACTCAAAGTAAGGTGCAATTGAACTGATGTACCCTGTTCCATCAGAGATGGTCATTTCACGCTCTCTCATAGGCATCGCCCACGAGACAAGACTCTTCCTGAGGCAGAATGTTGTCTCAGTTATTCAACAATCCTCTAGGACATGAATTTGAGTTAAAATTATCGGTCCCCAAGGTAATGAAGTTTCTTCAGCACTTTTAGAATCTCCTCTAGAGGAGCATTATATTCAATAGCCTTAGAAGTATCCTTGACGAAGAGGTCGGTGTCAAATAGCAGAGAGCATTGGCCATAATCGACAAGACCATAGTAAAAAATCTCTTTCACTAAGGAAAGAGGATGATGGTTTGTCGAGGGACTAATCTACAGAGAAGAGTTTGAGAAATATGTGAGTTTTAGTGAGTTACAGAACAGAGTCTACTATTGTTTATATAGGCAATTGTGGATCCCACATTTGATGTATCATGGGTATTTATGGAATTTAGTGACACTTCGTGTTCCTGAAATGTAGGAGCGTATATCCATCATTACAGTTATTTCTATTAAGGCAACGTACGACTCCTCATTTTCTCTATGGCACATCATTGAGTCAATTTTATGATTTCCAAAAGGCAAGAAACACACCAAATAAAAGACGACCGAGGAAACAAAGTGGTGCAGAGGCTGATTGTATTAATCGATAAAAAGTACATAGAGAAAGCTAAAATTCAATAGAAAAAAAATCTCGTAATCGCAACTTTCACTTCCTCATGTCTCTCCCTCTTGGTCAAAATGGCCTAATGCCTCAAGATCGCCTATCTAACATGGCCGATTGCCTCTGTTTATGCCGTGAAAAATATGGCCAGGCTCCTTATTGCCTCCCTCTTCTGATCATGCTCAGCTCGCTCCTCCTTAAAATTTCTCTTTGGCACCATTATTTGTGATTTCAGAGCGACAATCTGGACACTCATGTCCACCAACTCGACCTCAAACTTTTTCATCTCTTCATGTCCGACCGAAAGTCTCTTAATAACATCACTAACTGTAGATACTCAGGAAGCTGCAATCACGCGCTCGGATTCAAGATGTTCAATCATAACATGGAGCGCACAATTCTCTTTAACCAGATCTAAAAAGTCCTTAAGTGTTGCAGTTTGACCGAAGGGTTCTTATCTGAATGAGAGAAGACTTGATACCGATCAATCAGTTTGGTAAGTTTCTCAATTTGTTTAGTTGTTGTAGCCTTCGATGCCTCGAATATACTAGTGTTTGGATTTCCTCCTAGAGATGTTATAGTTCGGTAGAGGGCACGGGAGACTTGACCATAGAGATATCATTGGTAAGAGCTTGCTAGAAAGACGAGAGAATTGAAAAGGCCGAGCTAAGGGTCCTAGGGGGGGGGGGGGGGAGTGAATAGGACTATGCCAAATTAAAAAAATAAACTACGAAATTAAATAAAGATAGCACTTAAACAATCCACAATGCGAAAATGTAAAACAACCTCAAAAATCTAGTATTGAGAGGTTGATACAAACTTTATTCTAAGGACAACCTGACACCAAAAACCAATGGTTTATGGCAGGGCAACCTTACTAGAATGTGGGTGGGTATCAAAAAATCAAACTGAAGAGGATATAAAAGAAATAAATAGCAAATGAAATAACTAATTATTACAACATTCCCACACTGCATAAAAGAAATTACAACATTCACCACAAATACAAAAAGGGAAATTACAAAATCTACAAAATGAAATATTCAATCAATCACCACAAGACTAGAAATTATAGTGGTTCGCTTGTGTGTACACCAACTGTTTAGAAAAACATCCACACAACTACTCCACTCTTAATATCCTCACACAGTTGATATTAGCGTTCACTATGAAATAGGGTTTTTAAGGTTCGCCTAAAACCCTCACAATTGTGTCTTTCAAGTGGGCTTACACAATTCAAAAACCTCACACTCTGAGTTTTCTGGATCACCTCAGACAAACCAATCTCAATGAAACCAAAATAATGAATTTACAAAACTGTAAAATACTTATATGGATATTCTCCTTTTGATGCAGCCCGGAAGAACCAATTCGGAGTAGAAGATCAACATAGATGTTCAATGTTCACACTCACTTATGAAAGGGTTATAAGCTCGAAATTGATTTTAAATTAAATCACCTTGGGTTAGCGTGATTTGATTTTGATTCCAAGAAATGGGAATATATCCATCCCTCCTTCAAATAAAATTGGAATGCAGAATACAAAATCAAATGCAAAAAAGTTAATTAAAGAGAATATGAAATGAGCACTAAATAGCTTAAGAATATCACTAACTTATCTCTCAGAGTGGTGTATTGATTTTGCTTGGATTGGATATCAAACTCTGAAATTTGTGTTATATTTGTAATTGCAGAAATTGCATCTTCGACTGGTTGTAGGACCAATAGATTTTTAAGATTTTGAGTGCGATAAGATCATACCGTTCCATGACTGATCGAAGAACCTGTTCGACCGGTCGAGTGCCCTCTACGACCGGTTGAGTCCTGTTCACGACTGGTCATGTGGAACTTAATTTAGTTGCTGGACTTTGAGTCGAGCCTATATGACTGATCGAGTACAGGTCGAGCACTGTTCACACAACTGGTCGAGCAGTCTCCAGGACTGGTCGAGGCTTTAACAAAAAAATTTGAAAATTATAAAAAAAAAAAACTTAGGACTGGTCGAGGATTTCTTGGACTGTTGAGCCACTGCTAGGACTAGTCGAACATAGCCTAAGGCTAGTCAAAAAACAGACTATGCATTTATAAAATGAGCCAATTGAATTATGTACTCAAAATGACCTACCCTAAGGTCAATCTAGGGTCATTCATACATTATACATGATGTATGAAGATTGAATCTTCTTTTGCTTCAGTTGATAATCGTTCGTTGAAGTTCATGAAACTTGAGATCTTGACATATGATGAAGCTTGAACTTGAGACTTTTGGAGCTTGAATATGAGTAACATTGAAGCTTGAGCTTGAGGTTTAAAGTTAAGAATTTTGTCTTGACTTGGACGAAGCTTTAAAAACTTGAACTATTGAAGCTTGAAAAATTGAATTCATAGTTGGTGTTGTACTTGAACATGAACATGTAATCTTGCAAACATGTAATCTTGCACTTAAAGTTCTTGAGGTAAATGCATTTGTTCTTGTACATGAGAAGCACAGTCTTGAATATGTAGATGCACTACACAAGACAGATTCCAAGAGGTTTTGGCACTACAAAATTTGACAACCATAGGACCTAGGAAACATAGCACTTACAATCTCCCCCTTTGTCAAATTAGTGATAAAACACACTTCATTAAAAATAAGCATAATATGCCCAATAAAGAATCATGCACCAGTTATCAATATAAACCAGTGACAACGTGGTCAAAGAATCATGCACCAGTTATAAACAGGTCAAAATAATTTGTATCAATTCTCACATCAACTCCCCCAACAATACTCCCCCTTACAAATAAATGAAAGACTACTACTTATCTACAATCCACACAATCCACATATCACAAGCATAAGCATGCATGATAAAATTCTCCCCCTTTTTGTCACAATATGACAAAGGAAGGAACCAATAAATAGAACAGGAAGTAGATAAATAAGGAAGAATAAGAAGAGTAATGAGGAAGAAGAAAATATATGATCTAGATAATCAAGTTAACCAAAGTCATAAACAAGCATGTTCAACTAAGTTCAACCAAGTTCAATCAAGTTCAATCCAAAAATATTTAAACAAAAAACCAAGCATCATAAGAGTTATTACAAACCACATAATCAACTACTAATCAGAACCCGACTAAGGAGCATGTATGAAGGGTCAATCTGATGAAGTCCCTTGTATATGTGCTTCAGATACTTGCGCCTATATCATGGGACATTCATATTTTCTACCTTCTCCTCAAGTGAGCCAACTGCGCATCAAAGTCAAATGGCTGATAATCAGGATTATCTGCTGAATCAGATTCGATCTCATTAAAAATATCATCCATATTGATGTCATCAAGAGGTAAATCATCTTCATCTTCATCTGCAGCATCGGCTCCACCAGCTCTCACATTGACTTGGCCTGGGGCCAACTTCAAATTCATCTTATTAATATTGGAGTTGTTGAATGGTAGATGATGAATTGGAGCTTCCCCAACTGTCATTGCCACTAAACTATGAGTGGCAAATACAGTCATAAGATAGGCAAAAGGGATGTCACTGTGTCGTGGATGGAGACAAAATTGACTGATGCAATGACATATCAAAGAAGGAAGGCATACAGATGTACCAAAGATGATGGAATGAAGAATACAGACCATGAACGTAGTGAGTTCGGTTTTATTACCAGAACGAGGATAGACATTTGAAATAAATATCCTATGAAGGACTTTGTATCTGGGTAACAAATACTTTGAGGCAAGGGCATTTCCAGAAGTATTCCATTTTGCATTTATATTGCATAAATCTCTAGTAAGTATACGTTTCTCAGTTTCAGATGGTTTTGCTACTAGAGTGCTAATGGGAATACCTTCATCATGGACAGGTAAATCCATTAGGCCAGAAATAGGATGCCTATCCACATCTATTGGACCTTCTCTGGTTGAGATAGTGAAAGTCAAATTTTCAGTCGAAAAATCAGTAATACAAGCATACATAGCTTGCACAATGGAGCGGTATGCCGGCCCACCCCAATGCAATATGTTATCCTATCCTACAGACTGGAGGAGAGGAAGGATATGAAACAGAGCAAGATGATCAACATTAACAGGTCGTTCAACTATAATATTGCGCAATCTAATATCCCGTACATAAGAGGGATCATTTTCGGGTGACCGAAGGTGGCGCACAGTTATAGGAGTTGATCGAGAAGAAGAAGGACCGCGAGATCCTTTCTTCTTGGTTCTACCTTCCATTTGTATCAAAGATAACAAGGAACCAAGAGATTACAAAAAAGGTAGAGAGGGCTTTCACTATATCAGATTTTTGAGAAGAAAACCCCAAATACAACTATAAATCAAGAAATAAATAACACCAATGATGAAAAGGGAGTGTTATGAACTTGAATCTATAAGGAAAATGAAAACAAAGCACTAACCTTAAAGAAATAGGAAATGGGTTCGACCGGTTGACCTAGGAGCTGTTGGAGAAGAAGCCCAAAATAAGGAAAAAGTGAATTTTCTCCCAAATAAAGTACCAAACCCATGCTACACGGCTAGTCGAGTACATGCTCGACCGGTCGTGCCACGACTGAGTTTGTACTCGACTGGTCATGCACAACCCAAAATATGCATTTTTCATAAAATTTGAAAGTTTAAACATTTAAAATAACAAATATATATATTATGATACAGAAATGCATGAACACTCAATTCAAATTGCACATACCAAGATCAAATTTTAATTTAGAAAACCTACTTTTGTTGAGCGGTTTTGTGAATATGTCATCAAGTTGAGTCTCGGTTAGAATATATTCTAAAGAAATTATCTTGTCTTCCACTAATTCACAAATGTAGTGATATCTAATGTCAATATGCTTGGTGCGTGAATGCTAGATTAGATTTTTAGAGATATTAATTACGCTTGAATTATCACAATATAAAACTATAGTATCATGCGCAATTCCGTAATCGCTTAACATTCTTTTCATCCACACAAGCTGAGTACATGCATTACCTACTGCAATGTATTCAGCCTCAGCAGCTAAGAGCAATACGGAACTTTATTTCATACTTAACCAAGAAACTAAACAGTTCGTTACATAGAAATAACCACCACTGGTTGATTTTCTATCATCAATGTTACCAGTCCAATCAACATCTATGTAACCAGCTAATTGCACACTAGTATCATGTGGATACTAATGACCCAAATTTGCTAAACTTACGACATATCGCATAATCTGCTTAACAACAATTAACCGTGACTCTTCAGGGTCAGATTGATATCTAGCGCAAATTCCTATGCTAAACGCAATATTAGGTCAGCTTGTAGTTAAATAAAGCAAATTACCTATCATACTGTGATACAATTTAGGATCCGTAGTCTTACCTATAGAGTCCTTTGAGAGTTTTAAGGAAGTACTCATAGGAGTATCAAAAATTTTCCCATTCTCAAATCTGAACTTTTTAACTAAGTTCAGAGCATATTTGGTTTAAGAGATGAAGAAATCATCAGGTTGTTGTTTTACTTGCAACCTTATGAAATAATTCAATTCCCTAACCATGCTCATTTCGAACTTAGACTTCATAAGATCTACAAACTCAACAGTCATGTTAGCACAGGTAGATCCATAAATAATATCATCAACATAAATTTGCACTATTAAAATGTGATCGTTATGTTTCTTTACAAATAATGTCTTATCAACACTTCCCATTATAAAGTTATGACTTAGTAGAAACTTAGTCAACTTTTCGTACCATGCCCTGGGAGCTTGTTTCAAACCATAAAGTATCTTTTTTAAGCGGTAGACATGATTGGCATTCTTAGGGTCTTCAAAACCCGTTGGTTGTTCAACATACACTTTTTCATGCAAATCGCCATTTAAGAAAGCACTCTTTACATCCATTTGATATATTTTGAACTTTCTGAAACATACAATGGATATAAATAGTCTGATTGATTTAAGACGAGCTATTGGGGTAAAAGCTTCATCATAATTGATGCCTTCAATTTGAGTGTACCCCTGTACAACCAGCCTATACTTGTTCCTAATAATATTACTAATTTCATCAGACTTATTTTTAAAAATCCACTTTGTTCTGATAATATGTTTATCTTTAGGTCTAGGAACTAAGTACCAAACATCATTTTTAACAAAATGAGCTCTTCTTGCATCATAAAAATCTAGTTTTCATTAGTAAGAGCTTCTTTTACATTTACCGGTTCTATCTGAAATGTAAAGCACACATAATTACACATCTTCTAACTATTTATGAGTGCGCACACCAGTGAGAGGGTTTTCAAGAATCTGATTAGTTGGATGATTTTTAACAGTCCTCAGTTCAGTGTTCTATTGACTTGATGAAGAATCTAGTTATCAATTAGAAGAACTTCATCATTTTCTAAACTTGAGACTAGTGTATTCAAGTGATCATCAATGACCACATTAATGGGATCTTGAATAACATTGGTCCTCTTATTAAGAACCAGATATGTTTGACTATTTAGAGCATACCCTAAAAATATCCATTCATCACTTTTGGTGTCAAACTTACCCAGATTTTCTCAGTCACGTAAAATGTAGCACTTGCTACCAAAAACTTGAAAGTATTTGACAGTAGGCTTCTTATCAAACCATATTTCATAAGCCGTTTTACCATTTAATTTTCTAGTATAAATGCGATTAATTATATAACAAGCAGTATTGACGGCTTCGGCCTAAAGATTTTTAGGGAGCTTCATACTATTTAACATTACATTTGTCATTTCTTGAAGCACTCTATTTTTTCTTTCTACTAACTATTTTGTTGTGGTGTTTTGGGTGATGAGAATTCATGTGATATTTCCTGATCATTGTAAAATTTCTCAAAACTGCTATTCTCAAATGCTGATCCATGATCACTACGGATCTTACAGACTTGAGATCCTTTTTTTATTTGAATACGTTTAAGGATCTTTTCTACTTCATCGAGAGTTTTTGATTTGTCCCTTAAGAAAACTACCAATGTATATTTGGTAAAATCATTAACAATTATCAGTATGTACTTCTTGCCACCTTGACTCTCCGTTCTGGTTGGTCCAATAAGGTCCATATGGAGAAGTTCAAGCGGTTTAGATGTGGCATTGGAGTTCACCTTTTTGTGAGTACTCCTGGTTTGTTTGCCAATCTGACATTCACCACACATCTTATCTATTTTCTGTATTTTGGGTAAGCCTCTTACCAACTCTCTTTTGCTCAATCTATACAAGTTGCGGTAGTGTATATGTCCAAGGCATTTTGCCATAACTCGGTCTCATCGGTATGGACAATGTAACATGATAGATTAGATGAGCTAGAATCACTTACAATGTAGCAGTTTTCAGAAGTTCTACGACCAGTTAATATTATAGAACCATTTTTATTTAGAATTTCACATCCTTGGTTAGTAAATTTTACACTATGATTATTATCGCATAGTTGAGAGATGCTTAATAAGTTGTGTTTTAACCCTTCGGCATATAAAACTTTCTTAAATAAAGGGAGGTTAAAAAGTTGAACCGTACCTTGGCCAACAATTTTGCAGTTGCTACCATCACCAAATGTGACTGAACTATCAGTCATGTCTTTAAGATTGGTGAACAGACCTTTGTCACCTGTCATGTGTCTAGAGCAACCATTGTTTAGGTATCACTTTGAATGACTTGTAGCTTTGAAAGCAGTGTGGGCAACCAAGCAAGTAACCTTATTAACCCATTTCATTACAGTCTTGGGTTTAGGAGTATAGTTGGTCTTCTTATGTTTGTAGTTGTTATAAGACCTACCCATTAAGTTAGATTTTAAGAGCTCCTTAAGTAAATTAACAATTTTCTCAGCTAAAGGATTATGATTCTGATTTTTGTAGTTGATATGGTTGCTTTTAGGTTTTAAGGTTTGAAAAGTTTTAACATTTTTAGAATAATTTTGATTCAGACTTTTCCCTTTTGAGTTTGAAGACTCCCCTTTCACAAATTTGGGTGGGGTATTCTTATGTTTAGGAGGAATACTTTTACTGTAGCCCAATCCAGATCAATCGCCACATTTTCTGGATCCGGATAAGAGTTTTTCTAACTTAGGATCACTTTGGGCATACCTCCTTATGTCTTTTAAACTTAAAAGTGAAGAGACTTCAAGTTTTAGTTTTTCATTTTCAGATTTTAAGTTTTCAACTTGTGAGTTTTTGAAATATAAGTCGCACTTAGTTTTTTCAAAACAATCTGAAATGTGAGATTTTTCTAAAATAAGATTATTAAAATTTTCTTTAAGTTTTGAAAACTTTTCTTTCGGAAGTTTTATTTTTACCACAATTTTACAACTTTCTTTGTATAGGGCATTATAAGCATCTTGAAGGTCTACTTCATTTTCATGATCACTATTCAGATTTTCTTCACTAGTTGAATCATCATTATCTGAAAAAGTAAACTTGGCTAGAGTCATAAGGGCTTTAACTTCATTACCCGACTCGGTTTCAGAATCTTCTGACTCAGAAGAAGCTTCAGAGCAGGAATATTCATCTCAAGTAGCCAATATACCTTTCTTTTTTGATTTTTCCTTTTTAGGACACTTGTTTGTTAGATGCTCATATTCATGGCAATTGTAACATTAACTGTCTTTTAAAGATTTCCAAGTTTTAGATTTAGATCTTTTCCTTTCATTAGGTTTTTGAAAATCAACCCTCTTTTTACTTTTGAAAATCTTATAAAATTTTTAAGCTAAAAAGGCCATATCATCTTCAGAATTTTCAAATTCAGAATTACTACTATTTTCTTGAGAAATACTTTTAGAAGATTTAAGGGTGATGGATTTACCTTTAGGATCTTTAAAGTTTAACTCATAGGTCTGTAATTAGCCAATTAATTCTTCTACCCTCATATTGTCCGTATCACGAAGTTCTTGGATCGCAGTCACCTTTGAATTGAACCATTCAGGTAGTGAGTGTAGTATCTTTGCACAGCCTTTATTTTCTGAGATTTTATCACCAAGACCCCACATAGAGTTGACAATGTCATTTAATCTAGTATAAAAGTCCATGAAAGTTTCACTTTCCTCCATACATATTTTCTCAAATTTGGTTGTGAGGATTTGGACTTTAGATTTCTTGACAATTGTTGTTCCCTCATGTGTCATTTCTAAGATATCCCAAGCTCGCTTTGCAGTATCACAGGATATAATTCTTTCGAATTCATCTGGTGATAGTGCGCAAGTGATTGCATTTAATGCTTTTACATTGGCACTACTCTCACTTTTCCGAAGAGTGGTCCAAGAGAAATAAGGTGTGACTTTCTTAGTTTTAGATCCATCAGTACCAATCACTTAAGTGGTAGGAGGGGTCCAATTAGTCACTATGGCTTGCCACACGCTTTCATCTATGGATTTTAAGAAAATTCTCATCTTGGCTTTCCAATAGGCATAATTGGAGCCATCAAATGGTGGAGGCCTAGTGACTGAAAGGCTATCAAAATTTGACATCTTACAAAGCTCAGATCGATTAGCTCAGGAAATTAATCCAAAAGAAATAATAATTAAAACGAGAGAATGGGCTCTAATACCACTTAAAAAGGCTGAGTTAAGAATCCTAGGAGGGGGGGGGGTGAATAGGACTATGCCAAATTAAAAAAATAAACCGCGGAATTAAATAAAGATAACAGTTAAACAATCCACAATGCGGAAATGTAAAACAACCTAAAAAATATAGTATTGAGAGGTTGATACAAACTTGGTTCTAAGGACAACTTGACACCAAAAACCAATGGTTTATGGTAGGACAACCTTACTAGAACGTGGGTGAGTATCAAAAACTCAAACTAAAGAGGATATAAAAGAAATAAATAGCAAATGAAACAACTAAGCTATTACATCATTCCCGCACTTGCATAAAAGAAATTACAACATTCACCATAAATACAAAAAGGGAAATTATAAAATCCACAAAATGAAATATTTAATCAATCACCACAAGACCAGAAATTATAGTGGTTCGCTTGTGTGTACACCAACTGTTTAGAAAAATAGCCATAAAACAACTCCATCCTAATATCGTCACACAGTGGATATTAGCGTTCACTATGAAAACAAGTTTTTCAAGGTTCACCTAAAACCCTCACAATTGTGTCTTTCATGTGGGCTTACACAATTCAAAAACCTCACACTCTGAGTTTTCTAGATCACCTTAGACAAACCAAAATAAAGAGATTTTTCTGGCACAATCTCAATAAAACCAAAATAATGAATTTACAAAACTGTGAAATAATTATCTGGATATTCTCCTTTTGATGCAGCCTGGAAGAACCAATTTGGAGTAGAAGATCAACGTAGATGTTCAATGTTCACACTCTCTTATGAAAGGGTTCTAAGTTCTAAATTGATTTTAAATTAAATCACCTTGGGTTAACTTGATTTGATTTTGATTCCAAGAAATGGGAATATATCAATCCCTCTTTCAAATAAAATTGAAATGCAGAATACAAAATCAAATGCAAAAAACCTAATTAAAGAGAATATAAAATGAGCACTAAATAGCTTAAGAATATCACTAACTTATCTCTCAGAGTAGTGTATTGAATTTGCTTGAATTGGATATCAAACTCTAAACTTCGTGCTCTATTTGTAGTTACAGAAATCGCATCTTCGACTGGTCTTGAGGTCGACACGACTAGTCATAGGACTAAAAAATTTTTAAAATTTTAAGCGCGATAAGATCATATTGTTCCACGACTGGTCGAAGGACCTGCTTGACCGGTCGAGTGCCCTCCACAACCGGTCGAATCCTGTCCACGGCTGGTCGTGTGGAACTCAATTTAGTTGTTGGACTTTGAGTCAAGCCTGTAGGACAGGTCGAGCACTGTTCACATGACCAGTCGACTAATCTCCAGGACTAGTTGAGGCTTTAATAAGAAATTTTAAAAATTATATTTTTAAAAAAAACTCAGGACTGGTCGAGGATTTCTTGGACTGGTCGAGCCAGTGCTAGGACTAGTCGAACATAGCCTAAGACTAGTTGAAAAATAGACTATGCATTTATAAAATGAGCCAATTAAATTATGTATTCAAAATGACCTGCCCTAAGGTCAATCTAGGGTTATTCATACCTTATACATGATGTATGAACATTGAATCTTCTTTTGCTTCAGTCGATAGTCGTTCTTTGAAGTTCACGAAGCTTGAGATCTTGACATATGATGAAGCTTGAACTTGAGATTTTTGAAGCTTGAATATGACTAACATTGAAGCTTGAGCTTGAGGTTCAAAGTAAAGAATTTTGTCTCGACTTGGACAAAGCATTGAAAACTTGAACTATTGAAGCTTGAAAAATTGAATTCATAGGTGGTGTTGTACTTGAACATGAACATGTAATCTTGAACTTGAAGTTCTTGAGGTAAATGCCTTTATTCTTATACATGAGAAGCACAATCTTGAATATGTAGATGCACTACACAAGACACAAATTCCAAGAGGTTTTGGCACTACAAAATTTGACAACCATAAGAGCTAGGAAACATAGCACTTACGAGAATGTCTTCGATTGGAACCACATCTTCAGTTGTTGATTGTCACGGCATACACCAAAACATCATCAACTGATATCGGCACCCGATTAAGAACTGGTTTTAAGTGAGGAACAAAAACATTCGTTGTTTGAACTTTTGTTATTTCTTGGTCAGAGATGATGACTTTGCATGCTGTACATGTGTAACAACTCATGCTGAAAAAACCCTAAATCCTAACCTAATAATAGAATTAACACCACTAACATTTATTATTAGTGAAAATCAGACCATCTAAACCTACATCCAGTTAAGCTTCTCACCAAAGGAAGTAGTTAAAACACTAAAACGAATGTGCAGCCCAGATCATGCTGATCATTGCATGGGCCCCGCCTTGGGATCGCACTAGCACGAGAACAACCATCGAATCTACTATGACCTGCATTTTCAACGAAAATCCTCCTAGGATGGCCCACCTAACCTTTTGAACATATGAATTCTTAATCAAGAGCGATTAGTGGACCTTCCAAAATAAACGAATGGGGTGGATTACACCGATGATAGTTGTACCCCACTTTTTAAATTGCCTCATGTGTACAGATCCATGTACACCCACTGTACATGGGACTGGCTATTGGGTCAAATGAAGTTTGACCCGATACACAAGCAAAAAAAGTGGAATTTCTCCACTCTTCACTCCTCAGTCAAGTTCAAAATAGGTCATTCATCCGCCATCACGGTATGACCCTCCATCAGGCTGTCCCTCTAAATTCGAACCGTCCATCGTGTTCGAACAGAGGGCATCAATCATAACCACATTCATTTTGCACGTGGTGGTGCATGAGCACACGCATAATCGCCCACCCTGGATGGTGTAGCACCAAGAACTCTCTCCTGATGAAGAAAATCCACGTCACAATGCCTTGCTGGAAAATTTGACCATTCGGAGTTGTCAGACTCCACCCACATGTGTAGAGGAATCCCCGTCAGCCCTACCATTTCCAAAAATGCACCCCTATTCGACCAGAGGTGGAACGAATCTTTCCTTATTGAGGAAAGATGAATCCCAGCCAATCACCATCCTCTAGAAGCTTCTCTCAAGCCATCTAGGACGTTGAGATTAGGGCTGTATAGAAAATCTCGTAAGGAAACTGAGATTTTAGCGAGTCGTAGCCATATCTTGAGCCGACTCCACTTTAGCAAGAAGTATTATCAACGAAACATCTGTCATCGTGTAATGGACCCCACAAGCCTCATGAGGATAATCTAACCCATTTAAACACCTCCGATCATAGGATCAACCGATGGTTGCAAAGTCGCCATGACCAGTGGGTTATCTTCTCCAATCTAGCTGGTTGAACCACATTCTATACAGCTGACCCTTTCACACATCCAAGCCATCCATCGTGTAGCCCACCCCATATAATGTTCATCAGAGATGAGTTCAGGGACCCATGCATGTGATCAGAGGTGTGGGAGGACCCTAATGGAGAGTGTTCTCGGCCACTTTACGTTAACAGTACGCTAATCTCTAAGATTAGCTGTGGAAGGACCTAGAAATAGAAGGGCTATAAAAATCTGTTCTATTAGGGCGAATCCCAAGGAAGAAAAAGGAAAGAATAATAAAGGGAGAGAGTGAAAGAGACTGAGTGCCAGCCGAGCGAGTTGCATGCCTTGAAGCAACTTGACTCAGTTTAGTCATTCGTTTGTTGAGGAGAAGATAGAGAGAGAGAGAGAGAAGATAGAGAGAGAAAGAAGAAGGGAGAGAGAGTGTGTGAAGGGAGCATGTCAGCTACTGGAATGAGTTTCCAGCCAGCAGTCTGAAACTACTCTGGCTTGCCACAGACCCTGTTCGTCCAGCTCGAAGCCTAGGCTCTAGTGCAGGTAATGAAGCCAAAACTACCCCCTATCTTAACTTCATACTGAACTCGTTATTAACTCGACCTAACGTTCTGCTAGTCAGGTCAGAATCGTCACAAAATGGTGGCTGGGATCGAGTCAAGGAGGTGAGTTCCTAATTTTTGACGAACTTGGAGTAGAGCACGCAGCGTCCAGACCCTTTCAGCAACCAAAAACCATCCCTGATCAGGTAACCACATCTACTTTGCACTCACTCGGCCGACTGTGTTCACAGTCGCTCCCAACTTGGTCACGAGTTGGCGTGACTCGGATCCATATTTCAAGGTAAAATCCTGATTGGATGAGCGGTTGAGATCAGTTGGCTTCAAGCACTATCAAGTCTCTCAAACTAATCTCAGTTATTTCCCTGACACCACACCCAACTATTTGAAAATCCCGACCGGATTCCCTGTGCAGATTCAGTGACTCGAACTAAATCTGTGACCGAGTCCCGTGACCTGGTCAAGCCCTAATCGAGTGATAACTCATCTTACCCCTCTACACCAGCAGATAGAACCATTCCCTACATAGGTATCTTAACCGAACTCACCTCTGTCATGGTTTTACGTCGAATTCATTAATGAGTCATTTACCTAACTACCTAACTAAGTTGACTCAATAATAACCCCTTGAACGAACGACCAAGGCATATCCTTGATTGGAAATCTGAAGTATTCACTACGCATCCAAGACCCTAGCAGCAGACTACTACAACAGGTGTATTTCTTAAAATGAAAACTCAACTAGTTGTGGGTTGAGAAGTTCTACTGAGTCAACTCAGTAGTGACTCACTGGGATCTTACACTTACTTACTAGAACCTTGTGATATCCTATTCAGGAGCTATTTACAACTACCATTTCTGAAGGACACTTCCCTTCAATTGGCTTCAAACCAAGTGAGTAAAGGCGATCCCAAATCATCCATAGTCCATACATGAACTAGAATAGAACTTAATTCTCATCACTTTGGTTTAGGAACTTGTAAACTCACCTCATATGAAGAATCAAATCAATAAGAACATTCAATCAAGGTGAGGAATGTCCCACATTGCTTCTTTCATTCATTTTAATCCAATTGGTTAAAGCCTAAAGAGTAGTGAAATTTGGAATAGTGTAAATACTAATTTCACTTCCTTTTATGTTTACCTGATATTGATAATCACTAATGGATGTTTAAAATCATATAACTCTAATTCAGTTTTATAAAAGTTGGTAATATACTTCTCATGCCACATTTGATATTGTTTGGTTATATGTACCTTCCTGCTAGTTATAATATGAAGTAAGGAACCTTGTTTCCACCATCTTATAAATTTTATTGTTGCCTCTTACATGCGCTAGACTCCATTTAGTTTAAATCTAATATGTATAGAAGAATGTGAATGGTAATTGAACCCTTTGATTCCTATTTTGTATCAATAAAGTTGAGGAGATGCTTTATTCCTTATTACTCAAACCCCAAATTCAATAACTAGGTGGATAGAGTTTAGTCTTGTATTCCATATGTCATATTAGCAATTACTTGATTATATGCATATTCCAATGAGTAATGACAAGAGCTATGAAGTTTCATTTCATTCTATTTCACATATTGTACAATGAAGATCATGTGGGGAATGTTATTTTACCAACAATTAATCATACTTGACATGTTACATTTATGGGCCCTCATTTGGCCCTAGAGATAGTAAAAGGATTTATGTTGAGCTCATGTATGATGTTTGATATCATATTAAAAGATCTCAAGCTTTGACAATGTTTATGAGGGCATTCTTAATAATCCTATGGAGTGTTCATGGGTGTCATGGTGCATGACATCCACGCATGACATATGAGCTTTTCCGAGTGCTCAATGTAAGCCACACTCTATTCAATTTACTGAAAGTTCTATTACTTCATTTAAACTCACAGAACATGTGCATTTGTGCTACTTTGGGCGCTCTCTCTTTACATGAGGCTTTTTTAGGATTAGACACTCCTCGGGCGTACCCCGTGTACTTTTCTAGGAGTCAGGATATCCCTAGGCGCACTCACCTGCATGGTTTTTTTCATGTGACTAGTTCTCCTTGGGCATACCTTTGAGTACTTTTTCGGGTGACTAGTTCTGCTTAAGCGACCCTTTATTTTGATAGTTGGATGTGCATCCCCAGATATGTGACTTGAGCATACATTTATGCATCCATACATTTATATACAAGTTCATGTTATCCCCATCATGATTTGAATATGTTGGTTTAAACTATTTTGGATGAATTGATATGCATGAATCCTTGCGAGAAATTCCCACTGAGTTTTCACTCACCCAATCGTGTGGTTGCACCAAATAGACACGTGTATGACGGTAGGAGTGGCACATATGATGAGACTCCTGGTGTAGCTGAGGAGGAGTATGGTGAGGAGGAACTGTACGATAAAGTTCTCAAGCCGTTGGAACTCCATTAGAGACTTAGGATTTACTACTTTACATTTCAGACTCTACATTTGTTTATCTTGAGATTTGTAATTAAATCCCCTACTGAGGGATCTCACTTTATTTCCCTTACTTCCATCCACATATGTCAAACTCTTTTCAGTAGTTATACAGTAGTTACCTTTTGACGTTATGAAATGTGTTAATAATTAGACGTATGGTAGTTCATTATGTGATGTAACCCTCTAGTTCTCGTACTCGAGTGATCATTCTCAAGTTACGAGGATCTAGGTGTTACAACATGACTAAAGTGGTTCTTTGTCAGGGGAAGATCCCAAGACTGAAGATGGTTGCCGAGTAGATCCTGGAGTAGATCATGAGGATGACACCCTTCGAGAACTCTGAGGGGTGGTAATTAAGGGATGATTATCCATTTCGGCATTGTCCTCTCCGTTCTCCTGGTCAATAATAATTATGGGTGTCTAAGGCTGATCAATTGTTTGAATAACCTTTAATTCTTAGTTGTTGCCTCTTTAATAGGAGGAAGACATGAAATTCGGTTGCTTACTGTCCCTTCAGAGTTAGTGGCCTACTACTATTTTGTTTTGACGGCCTCGACAACTAGTTTGACTAGTTAAAGTATTAGTTCAGGAATAGCTTGCGTTTTCAAGGCCAAAAACTCCCAAGTTACTTCAAGTAAAGAAAGTAAGATGTTGAAAAGAAAAGAAAGGTGAAAGGGCAGGAATGAAGGTAACACCCACCTAATTCAAAAGGGACCCTGACGGTGGTGAATCGATTGTTTATTAATTAAGTATTTTTAATGATTGTTGTCATATGTCGAGTAGATATTGGAAATGGTGGTGGATTAAGTTTATAAGGAGTGAGATATTTTCCATCAAAAGGAAGGTTCAGATCATTCAATATCTCCCTATCTTGCCACCATTTAATCCAGTATCGAATATAATGTGCATCTTGGTGACATTTAAGGTTGTCCTCAATTTCTATGGCATAATGTTTGATGGAGAACCCTAGCTAGTACTTGACTTAAAAATATTTTTTGAAGGAAGTTACAACGTCGGTCGAAGAAATAGTTGAATTTTGTAGTGTTAGTGGGTCACACGTCCTAACTAAGGATGGCTAGCTCATTGATGTTAGTTATTTAGTAGGGTTGTTGAGTGTTAAATATTGCATATTTCTCCAAGTTTATATCTTTGTTTTATGGACATGATAATGTTTAATTGATATATTTGATTTCGAGAGCTTGGATTGAAAAGGATGCTAAATGTGTGGAAGTAGATGCTCAAAGATTACCGAGGCAAAGGATGGATCTTTGGAAACCAAGATTGAAGATTTCAAGGGCCCAAGATTGAAGAAAACTAATTAAAGAAGGAAGAAAATCAGATTTGTAAAGTGCAAAATTGCAAAAAAAAAAAAAAAAAACTGAACTCATCTATCGATGCCATCGATCACACTTCCAAGACATCGAAGTAAGTGTTCAATGCCATCGAAGACAAATCTATCACAACGAGACTTAAGTGAAAAATTGAGTTTAGTTACTTGACAATTGTATGCAAATACTGATTTCATCGAAGGCCCTTCAATTATATCGAAGGAAGGTTTGATGTCATTGAAACATGTTCGATGGCATGAATAATTTCTAGATTTTCAAGCTCAACTCGCTGGACAGTTCTGGACCAATTTCGATTCCATTAAAGACCTGTTCGATGGCATTGAAGACCTGTTCGATGACATAAAAGGTCTACTAATGACATTAACAAAATACACAGTGCGAATGCATAAACTTCCAAATTCAATTTGGATTACACACTTCGATGTTATTGAAGCACCTTGCCGATGTATCGACAATGCGCGAATTGCATAAATTTGAGGCAGTTTCCAAAGTCGGTTGAACAAAGCCTATATATTTGGGTTCTACAAGGAGTTCTAGACATGAATTAGGGTTCAAGGAGCAAAACCAAGGGTAGAGTTGTTGCCAAGGAGTTTCTTCTTCTTACTTAGTTTTTGATGTTTTTCTTTGAGAGTTTTAGTTTAATCATGTCTATGGTTAACAAATTTCTTAGCTAGAGCTAAGAGGTGAAGCTTGTAATTTATTTTGATGTTTATTTTACTTTGATTCAAGTTCATGTTAAACTTTCATTGATTTCTAGTTTGAATGAAGGAATATTTCTAGTTTTCTATGACTTATTGTGACTCAAATTATAGTAGATGCTAGGAAAGCTATTAATATCTTCGTCTTTCTTTTTATTATCAAGTGATCTATAAAATTCGTGATCCACCATTGTCCATGGGCATGGTTGGTGCATGAATTCCCTACGATCATGAGATCAGTGCTTCATGTGTGAACTAGTTCAATGAAGTTCAGCAACACTATGATTTAATTGTTTCATCTTCCAACTAGATAGAATAGGACTTTGATTCCAGTTACGTTTTTATTGAATCAAGTAAAGTAGCATCATTATAGCTACAAGGTGGATCCTTAGCGCTCTAGTTTCTCTTACTTTGATTACTTCAAGTTACAACAATTATTCTCAATTATTCCAGATTTTAGATCACTAACTCTAATTCTAGTTATTTTCAAAATACGTACAGGATAAGTCCCCGTAAATACAATCCCGGTCTCACCGAATTATTACTACATGTAACCCTGCAATTGGGGTTGTGAATAAGTTTTTGGCGCCATTACCGGGGACTTCGGTTGTGTTTTCTGAATTTGATTAGCATTGGAATTAGTTTAGGATTAGGATTTGTTTTGTGCTGCGTTATTAAAACTAATATATATATTTTTTGTTTTGTAACAACCAACATAACACTCCCTATCCGGTAACTTCATTCTAACTTATCTCTTTTATAAGTTTTATTTTCTATAGTTCTTCGTCTTATTTTTAGAACTTGAGGGCTGAGAGTGTTTCATGCCCAAGTGGGTCCGTGACAACACTCTACATCTCTTAAGTGAAGGAGGATTGGTCGAAGGATTGCCTATCCATCACCTGATTAGACATCACCTAAGATCTCCTGAGTCGACACAAACTATGGCTACGAATCAACCATACCAACCACTTGAGGAACACCAAGATGAGAATGAGGTGCATAATTTCCCCGCACCTAGAACATTGAGAGACTATTTCCAACCAGCGAGGTCAAGTACACCTTACTGCATTGTGTTTCCACACAATGTAGGAAACATGGACTTCAAACCAGGAGTGATCCAACTCCTTCTAAAGTTTCACGGGCTTGATTATGAAAGGTCATACCTACATCTCAAAGAATTCGATGAGATAATAGAAACCTTACACTTTTCAAATGTGTTTGATGACACCATATGACTTAAATCGTTTCCTTTCTCCTTGAAAGAGAAGGCTAAGTCGTGGTTATATGCCCTTCAAGCACGATCAATAGGGACATGAGCTGAGATGACCTGAGAGTTCCTTAAAAAGTTCTTCCCGGTTCATAAAACCAATACATTGAGGAGAGTGATCATGAATTTCTCCCAAAAGGAGGAAGAGACCTTCTTCCAATGTTGGGAGAGGTTCGAGGATCTTCTAAACTCCTGTCCATATCACAACTACGAAATTTGGCAGGTCATAATTTTTTTCAATGATGGCCTGACTTCGCCTATGCACTAATTCATAGAGATGATGTACAATGGCAAGTTTATGAACAAAGAGGTTGACGACGAGTGTGATTATTTTGATCTACTTGTTGAGAACGCTCATCCATAGGATACTTCCTCAAAAGCCTCAACTTCTAAGCCTAATCAACCAAGGGAAAAAGGGATGAATATAGGTATTATAGGAAGACGATATAAGTGCCAGGGTGGACCTATGCCTCAAAACTTTTTTGAAACTATCATTGAGAACTGACCGGAATATAAAGATCCACTGGTTAAGAAGTCCTTACGTAATCATATGCAGGAGAACAATTACACCCCATGGATTAACAAAACAGTATGTGAGTGTTGGGGTTATCATAAATATGGGAGTTAGAATTATTATCACACATCCGATAAAAAGAAAACAATGTGTGATTATATTATGAGTGATAATATGTATTACCAACCATCAGATTCTCCTACATATGATCCGTATGATTATGATTAGTGGAAACATCAAAATTGGAAAGATGAACCGACAACATGTTATAGTGATTATTCTCTTGGATACCTTACCTTTGAGATCTAACAAGAAATGATCTAAGAGGATTCATGTTTGGATATCATGGAAAATCGAAAACTATTTAACCAACATGTTGCTGACATGATGAAATCATTAGAAGCAATTGAATTGCACCTCAATGAGAGGAACGAGGCTAGTTTACCTCAGCCTCAACCTAATCCAGAGAAACAATGTGCGAAAAGTGATCCAACTTGCTTTTGAAGAATTAATTTGGAATGAAAAGTTGGATTATGTTAATGAGCATATGGTTCAATTTCCGGATGAGTTGATCTCGATCACTATCCAAAGGAATGATCAAGAGATGTGGGTATTTTTCAAATACAATGATAATGATACACTTCACTCACATGACACACTTTATTTCAATGATGAGGGAGAGGTTAGTTTATTCGAACCTCAACCCAATTTAGGAGTCGAATGTGAGAAAAGTGATCCCATTCCAAGTGTATACTGTAGTGAATTGGACGATGATGAGTATTGGGATTCAATCTCAAGTTTGGCCCACATCAATGATCAAGAGGTTCAGGAGGTTGTCAACCAACGTGATCTACTCCACCTATCTGACATGGAGGATGAACCACTTTCACCTAAACCTTCTAACCTTTGTGATGCATGTTTAGACCACTCCCCTGAATTGAATGATGATATGATGCGGGAGATAAACGAGCCACTTGCTACGACGTAGAATTTGAAACCACTTAGTTGTGGCCACCATTTGAGTTGTACACATTTGGCAATGCAACGCCTCGATTGAGTAGTTTCAATGAACAGAGTGATCACATTGATACTTCCCCTATTGATTTTCAATCTGTCTGTGCAGGACTGGAGCAAGAGAGCGTACCTCCATCTACTTGCAAGGATGATGGATTCCTTGGGCAGATCATCACGATCTCCAATGTGAAAAATAAGTCACGCTCAACTGAACTTCCCAACTCTTTGGATGATTGCTTAGCACACTTTGCAAATTCAAACGATCACTTGTCAATAGATAAAGTGGAGGCCTTGCAAGACAACATCTCGGTAGGCATCACTGACCGAGAGAACCCTTATTCTGAAGCTCCTTCTTCCCCTGATCCTAAATGTCTACCATTAAAGGGGGAGGAGCTAACAATGGAACCGAAGTCTGATACTTTGGAATGTGTTAAGACTACATCACTTTTTGTGAAGTTTTCTGAACTTTGTTTACTTGTAGTCCCTAATTCACCATGGGATAATAACACTGAAACTTCTTTTGTCACAGGTGAATCGTATATACTCTGGATACCTTAAGCAATTCAACGAAAATTTTCTTATGAGGTACATAAGTTTCTCTAGAAAGTCATGATCTGGGGCATCCAAGCCTATTGCAAAAAGGGCTTTTGGATGATCCTGTTGAGGTACTTACTGAGAAACTTATTAAGATATTGGCTGGAAGAGGAACCTTGTGGCAAGATCGAGGAGTTTTTCCCTGCTTTCATAGGATTATGGTAGTTTACTTTATACTATTTTAGGATAGATAGTTTTATGCCATTAGGTTAGTTTTCTTTCTACATTGTTTTAGGATAATTGCTTTTGTTGGTTTCTCTCTTATGTTGACTTGCTTTCATGCTGAGATCTTTGTGGAAGAGTCTCTTAATTCTTTCTTCCAGGTACTATCTTTCCATCACTCTTTTACTTTTGTTGTCCCATGTGCATTGCATGATTATCTCTTTTACGTTGAGGACTGTCGATTTTAGGTTGGGGGTGGGAGATTAGGTGTCTTAATCACTGTTTTCTCGGTCTTGAGCAAAAATTATGAAAAATTTTAAATTTTTCTGGACTTTCTTGTGAATTCGATGTAATTTTGATGGCCATCTTGGATTTAGAATTACAAAATAAATGATGTTAGTAATTTATGACTCTTGGATTCATTTATTTGTTAGATTTCAAAGTTAAGTTCGAACTGTTAATCATTGATTGAGTCATGATTTCACAAGACATATCTCGCTTGCACATTAAGGTTTCAGTTCGATATTGAATTGTAACTTGGTAATCACTAAGCATGTAAGGAACCAGCCTGGAAAATTTTCCCTTCATGATCAATTGAAAATAAAAAGAAACAAGAAGATTTTAAACTACTACTCTCGCTTGTGCACACGTCCCCGGAGGATGGAAAAAAACCCTTCTCACGTTCTCCTTCTCTGTTTTATAGGTGTCAAGGCCGGTGGAGAGGTCAGTTTGCAAGCTTCCTTTCTGTGGCTAGAATCGGTGTGGAAGTCTTACGCAGTTACAGCGTCCGCCGCATCTATCACAGTAAAAGCAACGCAACAGATTGCGTGTGAAGGGAATTTTTGGCTCCAAGTGCAGGATCTGAGCCATTCAGGCTACATGGCTCTGGTCGGTACCACATTGGGACGATTTTAGATGGTCCGGATAGTCAGACCGATCCTCTCTATGGATGCAAAATAGCTCGCAGCGTCCGGGTCTCGGACACTCTGTAAACAGTGTCTGCGTAAAAAGTTACACTGTGCTGATGGTAGGGTCCATTTCGCTGTCGTTTTAATTAATCCATTCTGTCCACCTAATTCCTCTCAGACTTTCGGTCATAAATGAATGACTTTAGATTGCTTTTGATGCGGCTCACCTGATTAATCTTATGGTCGTCAATCCTGCGTTTGAGTGGTTGGGAATCCATCCTCGATTTTTCTTGAAATTTGGTCACCTAGGACTTGCTCAGAAGGACCTTGAGATTTCACTAGACAGTCCGGATTAGCTGTCTAGGCCATGATGGTGGGCCATCTGCATCCATTCGCAAATCGTCCGCAATAGAGACGAAAACAGAAGCTTCCATTTAGAATGGGCATCGATCAGCGTACACTGACCGACTCCTTCATGTTCGGCACACTTCAAGAGTACGTGTACAGTATGCACGCACCACCTAGATGGGACTCAATAAGATGGGTCTAAGAAATCCGTTCCATCTATCTGTGTTCTCATCTCATTCATGGTTATAAATTCATGTAATAATTGGGGGTCTAATATGCAATATTTGACCCTAACACAACCCCCAACCGTATTTTGCTAGTCCCGAGCAAAGTATGAGAAAAATAAGTTGAAAATTATAGGATAATTCATACGAAACCAAGTGATATTTTGAAAAACGATCCAGATACGAGAAATCTAAGATTCATGAATGTTGGGCATTCTTTCTTCTGGACTCAAGTACATGGCAAACCTCACAATCAAGTTCTAAGCATTAATCCATCAATTAGAAAAAATTCTAAACATCGAGTTCCATGCGTGTATAATGTAAACCCTGCTTACCATTATTAAGAGATCCAATTGTCACTTTCCATGATAACATTGACAATCAAATGAGCATTTAGGACAACCTAAACCAGAACTTGCCTTACAGTTCTTCTTTTCATTCTTCCAGCTTTTGATTTTTCCATCGATGAGCAGGGGAATCAAATCCTCACCTATAGGGAGAAAACCTATGGTGAAGACCATACACCTAACCTATCCTAAATATCAATCTTGGGGACTTGAGTCCGCACCTATAGGGAGCAAACCCATGGTGAAGACCATTCGCCCAATCCTTTTCTGATGACAACTGTTTTTTTAGCTGGGTATTCTTTTTCTTTCTTTCTTTATTTCTCTTCCTTTTTTTTCTTTAAAAAAAAATTTTTTTTTTTTGAAAATGATGGACAAATTCCTCAGGTTGGTTCCTTCCATGCTAAATGATCACCAAGTTAACCCTTCAATATTGAACTGAAATCTTAATGTGGAAGCGAGATGTGTCCTATGAAATAATGACTCAATCAATGTTTAAAACTTCTAATCATGGATTAACAATTCGAACTTAATTGTGAAATCTAATAGATAACTGAATCCATGAGTCATAAATTACCAACATCACGTATCTTGTAAGTCTAAATCTAAGATGGCCGTCAAAATCACTTCGAATTCTCTTTAAAAATTTTCACAATTTCTACTCAAGACCAATAAAACACTGATTAGGAGACATAATCTCCCACCCCCAACCTAAAATCAACATTGTCCTCAATGAAAAAGAGATAATCATGTAATGCACATGGGACAACGAAAGTAAAAGAGGAGTGATGGAAAGATAGTACCTAGAAGAAAGAATCAAGAAACTCTTCCATAACGATCTCAGCATGAAAGCAAGTCAGCACAAGAGAGAAACCAACAAAAGCAATTATCCTAAAACAATGTAGAAAGTAAACTAACCTAATGGCATAAAATTGTCTATCCTAGAATAGTATAAAGTGTAGTCCTATGAAAGTAGGGAAAAACTACTCGATCTTGTCGCAAGGTTCCTCTTTCAGCCAATATCTTGATAAGTTTCTCAGTAAGTTACTCAACAGGATCATCAAAAAACCCTTTTTGTAATAGGCTTGGATGCCCCAGAGCTTGACTTTCTAGAGAAACTTATATACCTCATAGGGAAAATTTTCGTTGAATTGCTTGAGGTATCCATAGTATATATGATTCAACTGTGACAGAAGAAGTTTTAATGTTATTATCCCATGGCGAATCAGGGACTACAAGTAAACAAAGTTCAGAAAACTTCGCAAAAAGTGATGTAGTCTTAACACATTCCGAAGTATCAGACTTCAGTTCCATTGTTAGCTCCCCCTCCTTTAATGGTAGACATTTAGGATCAAGGGAAGAAGGAGCTTCAGAATAAGGGTTCTCTCGGTCAGTGATGACTACCGAGATGTTGTCTTGCAAGGCCTCCACTTTATCTATTGACATGTGATCGTTTGAATTTGCAAAGTGTGTCAAGCAATCATCCAAAGAGTTGGGAAGTTCAGTTGAGCGTGACTTATTTTTCACATTAGAGCTCATGATGATCTACCCAATGAATCCATCATCCTTGCAAGTGGATGGAGGTACTCTCTCTTGCTCCAGTCTTGCATAGACAGATTGAAAATCAATAGGGAAAGTATCAATGTGATCACTCTGTTCATTGAAACTACTCAATTGAGGCATTGAATTGCCAAATGTGTATAACTCAGATGGTGGCCACAACTGAGTGGTTTCAAATTCCACGGTCGTAGCAAGTGGCTCGTCCATCTCCCGCATCATATCATCATTCTATTCAGAGGAGTGGTCTAAATATGCATCACAAAGGTTGGAAGGTTTAGGTGAAAGTGGTTCATCCTCCATGTCAGATAGGTGGAGTAGATCACTTTGGTTGACAACCTCCTGAACTTGTTGATCATTGATGTGGGCCAAACTTGAGATTGAATCCTAATACTCATCATCATCTAATTCACTCTAGTATACACTTGGAATGGGATCGCTTTCCTCACATTCGAATCCTAAATTGGGTTGAGGTTCGAATAAACTAACCTCTCCCTCATCATTGAAATCAAGTGTGTCATGTGAGTGAAGTGTGTCATTATCATTGTATTTGAAAGACACCCACATCTCTTGATCATTCCTTTGGATAGTCATCAAGATTGACTCATCTAGAAATTGAACCATATGCTCATTAACATAATCCAACTTTTCATTCCAAATTCCAGAATTCTTCAAAAGCAAGTTAGGATCACTTTCCTCGCATTGTTTCTCTGGATTAGGTTGAGGCTGAGATAAACTAGCCTTGTTCCCCTCATTGAGGTGTGATTTAATTGCTTTTAATGATTTCATCATGTCAGCAACATGTTGGTTGAATAGTTTTCAATTTTCCATGATATCCAAACATAAATCCTCTTGGATTGTTTCTAGTTGGATCTCAAAGGTAGGGGATCTAAGAGAATAATCACTATAACATGTTGTCGGTTCATCTTTCCAATTTTGATGTTTCCACTTATCATAGTCATACAGATTATATGTGGGAGAATCTGCTGGTTGGTAATACATATTATCACTCATAATATAATCACGCATTGTTTTCTTTTTATCGGATGTGTGATAATAATTCTCACTCCCATAGTTATGATAACCCCAACACTCACGTACTGTTTTGTTAATCCGTGGGGTGTAATTGTTTTCCTGCATATGATCACGTAAGGACTTCTTAACCAGTGGATCTTTATATTCCGGTTGGTTCTCAATGATAGTTTTAGAAATATTTTGAGGCATAGGTTGATTTCTATTATCATCATCCCAATATATGTTATTCTTCTCAACAAACTGATGTTCCCACTCATGCATATACATGGTAAAACCCTAACTTGGAATCTAATCCTAAGAATAAAAGAAAAAAAATCCTATAACAATAAGAAATCTAGAAATAGCAAGAGAAAGAATTAGAAAGAAGTTACCAGGTTAGAAGTTCCTATGTTAGAATCCTGCAAACGAAAACAAAATAAATTAGTTTCTAAAAATTGAAATCCTAAAGTCAGAAAGTTTCTAAAAATAAAAATAGAAAGTTAGTTTCTAAAATTAAAAGAATTCTAGAATTCGAAAGTTTTTAAAATATAAAACCTAATCCTAAAATTAGAAAGTAATGTTAGTTTCTTAAAAGGGAAAATTTTCTAAAACTAGAAAGTTACTTAAAGGAAGAATCTAAATCTTAAAAAAATAGAAAATTTCTAAAAAAAGAAAGCGTAGAATTAGAAAATTTCTAAAAATAAAATCCTAATTCTAAAAATAGAAAAGGTAGAGAAATTAGAAAGGGATTACCAAATTAGAAGTTTATGTCAAGATCCTACAAAACAGGAAAACAGGTTAGTTTCTATAAATCAAATAGAAAAAATTCTAACTAAAAATTAGAAAAATCCTAATCTTAAACTAATCCCAAAACTAGCCAATTTCAGAAAAATATAACCGTCAGTCCCTGGTAATGGCGCCAAAAACTTGTTCACACCCCAAGTATAGGGTTGTGATGTAGTAATAATCTCGGTAAGACCGAGGACGAATCCACAGGGACTGAAACCTGTACGTAATCTGAAACTAACCAGAACTTGAACTAGAATAAGATGAAATCTAAATCAAGTGAATATGAGGGTATAATGGTGAAATAAGAACTAAAAGTGGTTAAATTCAAAGGTAGGAAACTAGGGTGCCAAGGATCCACTCGTAGAGATCAGAGAAATCTACGCTTGATTCATGAACTCAACTGGACTTCGAGTCTCATCTTCATCTAGTTGGAAGGTATAACCTGAAAATCAAATCTGAACGTCTTTTGATCAAGTTTTCAAGTGATCAGACAGGTGTAAATTAGAATGGATTCCATCACCAAACCATGCCCATGAAACAAAGTAAATAACAGAATTAAACTAATCCACAACCAATCTAAGAGATGTATGAATGTTAGGAAGATTTCCATCATCCAACCATGTCCAAGGGGCGATGGTGAACAACAAGGCTTCCTAATTACATAATCTCAATAATGAAACGGAAATACTCAAAGCCATCGCAGATCTATTGCAATTTTAGTCACAACAAACCATTAAAAACTAGTGGCAATCCTTATAATTAAACCGAATTCAAAAGTAGTTCAAAACATTAATCATAGCCGTAGAATCACCCATCACGCCACAAGCTTCACCTCTTAGCCCAAGCTAAGAGGTTTAACCCAACATGATGAGGATAGAACACTCCAAAATTAAGACAAAAAAAGAAACAAAAAAATTTTAAACTACTACTCTCGCTTGTGCTCACGTCCCGGAGGATGGAAAAACCCCCTTCTCATGTTCTCTCTCTATTTTATAGGTGCCAAGGGAGGTGGAGAGGTCGGTTTGCAAGCTACCTTTCCGCGGTTAGAGTTGGTGCAAAAGTCTTACGCAGTTGCAGCGTCCACCGCATCTATCGAAGAAAAAGCAACGCAACAAATCGTGTCTGAAGGGAATTTTTGGCTCCAAGTGCAGGATCTGAGCCATTCAGGCTGCATGGCTCTGGTCGGTCCCACTTTGGGATGTTTTTAGATGGTCCGGATCGTCAGACCGATCCTCTCCATGGATGCAAAATAGCCCGCAGCGTCCGGGTCTCGGACGCTCTATAATCAGGGTCTGCGGTCCACTTTTCTGTCGTTTTAATGAATCCATTCTGTCCACCTAATTCCTCTATGAATTTCGATCAGAAATGAATGACTTTAGATTTCTTTTTATGCGGCCCACTGGATTAATCTTATGGCCGTCAATCCTGTGTTTGAGTGGTTGGGAATCTATCCTCAATTTTTACTGAAATTTGACCACCTAGGTCTTGCTCAGAAGGACCTTGAGATTTCACTGGACAGTCCAGATTAGCTGTCTAGGCCATGATGGTGGGCCATCTGCATCCATCCACAAATCGTCCGCAACAAAGGTGAAAATGGAAGCTTTCATTTTGAATGGGCGTCGGTCAGCGTACGCTGACCAACTCCTTCATGTTTGGTGCACTTCAAGATTACGTGCACAGTATGCATGCACCATCCAGATGGTACCCAATAAGATGGGCCTGAGAAATCCGCTCCGTCTATCCTTGTTCTCATCTCATTTAATCTGTCGAGAACAATTTTGAAGCATATCCATATCTCGGGTGGACCCCGAATCAGAGATTCATGGGCTGATCTATCCGTTGGGCCACTTCTACATGGATTCGAGGGTTGAAATTTGACGTGTACAGTTAATTTATGGTCTTTAGGCGAGAAATAAAGTTTCGAGCCAAACGGATAGTGGAAACCCTGTGATCTTGCATTCTGGCTGACTTTCAGGCCACTTGAGCTTCAGTTTCTCAATTTTCTCGGATATCTAACGTGTAAATCCATGATCTTGGTTCCCTGGGGTCCGTCCCTTACCTTGGTGACATCAGAGCATTAAATTCATGCTCTTAGCATACTTTTCAGTCACATGCTCGTAAATGCACCCTGTAGCACAAACACGATTTAAATAGGCCTTTAAACAATTTCATGGTCGCAAATCCATGTAATAATTGGGGTCTAATTTGCAATATTTGACCCTTAGCAGTTGCCAACCTTATAAGAAAAATCGAGACCATGGGACTGAAGAAGGTAGAGACAGTCAAGCCTGAAGCAACCATTAAAGTTGTATGTGGCATTTGTGCTAGTAACATACACTTGACATAGGATTGTCTTACCATTCCAACTCTTCAAGGGTGGTTACATGAGAAATCGAATGCCATGAACAACTATCAAAGGCCTTTCAACACTCCCATCTCAAATACATACAACTTTAGTTGGAAGAACCATCCCAACTTCAGTTGGAGGAGTGGTCAATCAGCCAACACAAATAAGAAAAGATCCCAGGAGGATCCCGTTCTCAAACATATCTAGAACCAAGTGCTCTTCAATCAGAACACCTTACAGGCATTACAGGACCTTAGTAAGTCCATTCAAAGGATTGAGTCACACTTGGCAATTAGAGAAACTTTTCCAACCCAACCTCTCCCTAATCCGAAACCACAATGTGAAATAAGTGACCTGAGCTCTTCAGAACAACATGTGGAACAAGCTAAATCTATCACCACTCTTGCAAGTGGGAGGATGATAGATAAACCATCCGGATGAGAGCTGAGAAGCCTATGGACTTAAAAAAGTCTAAGAAGGATGATAGAATTAGTGACGTCCCACTTGAGAAAGAACTGGAGGGACAATATAAACCGGTTGTACCATTCCCACAAAGGTTGATTTCACCCTAGCCTCTGAGCAACACTTAGGATATTTTAGAGGTGCTTAAACAGGTAAAAGTCAATATCTCTCTCTTGGATGCTATCAAGCAAATTCCCTTATATGTCAAGTTCCTGAAAGATTTATGCACTACCAAAAGGTGGCAGAATATTCAAAGTAAAATTTTTTTAACTAAAAAAAGTTGAGTGTCATCCTAAAGTAAGATGTGCCACAAAAGTGCAAGGATCCAGGTAGCCCAACCATTTCTTATGAAATCGGGGACCACCAGATTGAGCATAGACTTCTTGATTTAGGAGCAAGCGTGAATTTAATCCCTTACTTGGTTCAGGAACGACTTGGCCTCGATGAATTAAAACCCACCGGGACCACACTTCAACTTTCCAATCATTTGGTTTGTGTACCAAGTAGGATGATTGAGGATTTGTTAGTCCAAATCGATAAATTCTACTAACTAGTGGATTTTATCGTTTTTGACACTGCCCATCTTTGAGACTAGCACTCAAATTCCCGTCATTCTTAGTCACACATTCCTAGGTACATCAAATCCCATCATCAATTATAGGAATGGAGTTATGAACTTATCTTTTGGGAACATGACAACAGAGCTCAAAATCTTTTTCAATATAAGTAAACAAGTAGAGGATGTTAACGATACCCACGATGTTAACATGATTGATTCTTTCATGAAAGTTTGAGCAGTTTTGACTCTATACTCCGACACTTTGGAAACGTGCTTGGCCCACTCCCTTGATTTAGATGATTGTTGAAGCATCTGTTGAGGCACAAAAAATATCTCATTGCAATGGTCAGAGAACAACATGGTGCTGATCTTCTCAAGGGGTAGTTTAGGTATTTTGATAAAGTTCCAGCTCAAGAGGTAGTTTAGGTATTTTGGGAAAGTTCCAGCTCAAAGGGTAGTTTAGGTATTTTGGTAAAATTCCAGCTTCAAGGATATCTGTTGAGGCATGGAAAGAGTGATGAAAGGATTGAAGCAGAAGAAGATTGGAAAGCAAAGTACTAGAAAGAAGAATGTAAGAAGAAGAAAAAATGACTTTGAGATCGTTTGCGCGGGACCGCGCAAAAGATATCAGTTGCGCGAGACCGCGCTAACAATATCAGTTGCACCGGACCGCGCAGCTCAAAAGTCCATTACGCGGGTCTGGGCAGCCCAATGAACAGTGGCGCGGGTCTGCATAGATGGTTTCAGGGGAAGATTGATGCAAGATGGGTCCTACGGCACCGAAATCGAGGTTCCTCACGTGCGAGGGTCTATAAATACCCCCTCCTCTCCTTCATTTGGACAGATCGAAGATTTTGGAGAAAAGGCGGAGCAAAGAAGGAGATTGAAGGTATACCGTAGCGACCTTTTTCCCGACTAAACGTGGTTGTCTATTCTCATCCAATGGATTTCCACTAAAAAAATTATCAAAGAAGATCAAGTCAGTTATAATCAAGGACAGACAATGTCGGATGAGAAGTTAGTTTGACTAAATCAGACGCTGCTCACCAATAAGTAGACGAATTAATTAATGAATTAGCGAATTCATTAGCCAATAGAGAATCCAGGGGGCATCGCCACAACTTTCTAGAATAGAAGAGAAAAGAGTTAAGAGAAAGTAGAAAGCGTTATAGAAAGAAAAGTCTGTTATGATCAAGAACAATGAATTTCATGAAATGGACGGAATAATCTCTATTTCACCAGTGGCTCAAGAAGATGAGGGAAGATGGAGGATAGTAATATCCAAAAGTCAGAAAGTTCAATTTGCTTCCACAAGAAGCATTATTTCGCCAACTACTGGGTCAATTATGTGAAGTGTCGTGGGACACAGTCCTGCTTCGGTCATACAATCATCTCATTCGAGAAAAACAGAAAAGCCTGTCACTCCAAAAGCACCTCCTGAGAAAGATTTCAAGCAAACTCATGCGTCAAGAATGCTACGATTCGAGTCAGTTAGTCCTTTGAAGTGACAGCACGCTGGTATCAAATCAGATGATAGTTCATCCTCTTCGACAGCTTCAGTAGCACAACGCTCGTTTTCTCCCTCAATATCAAGACAATCAAAGTATATGGAAACAAAAAGATCATCAACAGATATTAATCAGCCTGATCAGTTTTCACTAGATGAACATGCGACTAAAGAAGTCCCAAATATTTCGACAGTGATTGTTATGAATAACACTGAACCGCAAGAAGAAGGGCCACAACCGCAATCGGTTAAATTTTAAGAGCTAATGCCTAATATTACTCAGAATATAATGCAAGAAGAAATTCGGCAGATGGTTATCGAGTCTACTCATCTAGAGAATAAACGAATTCAAAATAAAAGGTTTCAATATCAGACACCGTATCCTCCGGAAATAGAAGACATGCCATTTTTCACCAATTTCAAACACCCGAATTTTCAGAAATTTAACGGGAATGGATCACCAGAAGAGCATATGATACATTCCATAGCAAAGATGGGAAATTTCTCTAGAATTCCTCAATATTTTCTGCAATCATTCGGATCTTCTCTGACAGGAAGAGCTTTCAGAATGTATTCAAGTTTAATCCCAGGATCTATTCATACCTGGAAACAGATGCAGGATGCTTTTATGTCAAATTTTTTCTCTTTGGACAAAGAAATTAGTTTGACCGAATTGGCCTCTATTCGCCAAGAAGAAAATGAATCAGTTGAAGAATTTATCAGTCGATGAAAGGACTTGGCAGCATCATGTCAACATCCGCTGCAGGAATCAGAACAAGTAGAACTATGTCTAGAAGACATGAGACCAGAATTGACATGCCACATGATTAGTAAAGATTGGAGAACCTTTCGTAATTTTGCTACGAAGGCTTATGCTCTTGAAAAGATGATGGGAAGAGTGTCTGCTTTTCAGTCAAAATCAGCCCACATCACTCAAAAAGACGAAATTAAAGAAGATTATCAGGATGTTGAAAAAGACAACGATGAAGAAGGTAGAAATGGTCATGCAGCTATAATGGCATATAAAAGGTCCAGACAAAATAAAGATCATACGAAGTATTTGTTTGCAAGAAAAGATGTACTTCCTATGCAGAATCAATTGTTGGCTATGAAGAGTATTGAATTACCTCGGCCAAGACACATCGAAGAAATAAAAAATACTGGAGGAATAAATTATTGCCATTATCACCGTAAATTTGGACATCATACGGAAAATTGTAATTCCCACAAGAAAAAGCTATAGACGATGATCGATAAGGGAGAAATTGCTATGGAAAGAGCATGACAAAAAGAGAAAATGAAGAAAAATGACAGAAACTTGATAAAGAAAATTCTGGGGGCATTCGCGTTAAAAGACGATAACATGTTTCATATGGTAAATCGTCAGTAATTGACAAGATCGAGCTATCATAGCCTGAATATTTAAAAGAAAAGAAGCAAGTGAGGCAAAAGATGTAAAGCTGCAATAAAAAAGCATATTCATTGCAAATATGCATTGCAATACCTGTCAGTTTAAGATATGACGGCTATTTTGATTTCGAAAGATATCGGTATGATACTTCCAAAATCAAAAGGGGGCAAGACAGGTGAGTAAAGAGGTAAGTAAGAAACTATGAAATGTATTTCTCACCATAGAATGTACTTCTTTTGTGTGTTTGAATAAATGCAGGCTTTCAAGCATATCAAACCATTGCCAAAATAAGACAGGTAAGTAAGAAACTATGAAATGTGTTTCTCACCATAAAATGTACTTCTTTTATGTGTATGAAAAAATGCAGGCTTTCAAGCATATTAAGTCATTGCCAAATGCAAGAGCCAATGACAATCACCAAATGCAAAGCGCCAATGACAATCACCAAATGCGAAGCGCCAAGTGTCGATGATTATCGCCAAAATTAGTAACTATCGCTGTTGTCATCAATTATTGATTCATTATTCACAGCGATGAAATAAGCCTAAATTGGCCAACCACACAAATCTTATGACGGCAGTGAAATAAGTAGTGGAATAAGCCTAAATTGGCCAACCACACAAATATTACGACGACAGTGAAATAAGCAGTGGAATAAGCCTAAATTGGCCAACCATACAAATCTTACCACAGCAATGGCAAGTGATCAAATAAGGTAACCTAGCTTAGTCTATATCACCAACTATGCATAAGATTTATGATCAAATAAAGTAGCCAAGCCAATCCTATATGGC